>JAIFGZ020000440.1:3000000-3577655 GCA_019925245.2 Oryza australiensis | reverse complement strand
AGCTCATTGGTCCACATATCATCGATGTACGAGTGCCAACAAGTCACTTGCTCTTTCACCGTGTCCCGTGAAAGGTGCCTTTGTCATCTTACCAAGTAAACAAGACTCACATGTCTCAAATGATCTCAAAATCAAAAGAGTGAAGCAATCCATCCTTATGGAGCTTCTCCATGCGTTTCTTATTTATATGGCCTAAGCGACAATGCCGATAAACGTGGGGTTTATATCATTAGAGAGTTGCCTTTTCAGTATTAATGTTATAGATGGGAGACGCTTTCAAGATTCAAAACGTATAATCCATCTCACCAATGGAGCATGAAAATAGAACATATCTCTCGAGATATATTGAACAACCATTGTTCATTGATCTAAAATCATATCCTTCCGCTTGCAAACATGAAGCGGTTTAATAACGTTTTGACATAGTGTTGGAACACAATAACAATTATTTAATTCCAAAACTAATCCCGAAGGTAGATGAAGTGGTACCGTGCCGACAGCAAGAATCGTAGCAACGCTTGCTCCATCAAGCCGACGCGCAGTTCACCTCGCCCTTCTCAATCCTCTACTTCTTCTCATTCCTGCAACGATTTGCAAATATGAGCTACTCGATCCGGTATCAAATACCCAAGAGTCGAAGAGGTGAAGTAGCAAGATTAATGTCTATAACATTAATACCCGGCGTAAGTCGTACATTTGCTTCTTTTGAGATCCTCCATGTACTTCTTGCAAAGCCTCCTCTTCCAAAGGGCTCGTCTCCTTGCAATAGAAGCAAACGGCATCCGATGCCGCCGACCCCTTCTTGCCCTTCTTTGCATTAGAGGCACTCGCGATCTCATCGGGAGTTAACTTCCTCTTGGTGCAAAGTTTCTTGACAAAGTGTGTTTGCGCTTAGCCTTCGCATCATCATCACATGATGACCATTTTTCCGGATACTCTCCTCACTGCTCTTAGCATCCCATGCAATTCAGCCAAGGTCCTATCCATATTGTTCATGTGATAATTAATATGAATGGCTCGGCTCGGAGGGAGCGACCGGAGAATCACATCGTAGCAATAACTCTTGGCTAAGGGAAAACCTAGTTTTCCGGCACTCTCAATGTAGCCAATCATCTTTATCACATGCGGACTGACGGGATTCCCTCAACAAGCTCCGCACGCAAACAAGGACTTTGAGGTGTTGAACCTCTCGGCCCGAGCTTGGTTCTCAAACATGCCACGCAGCCCCCGAATAATAGTGTGAGCATCGCCGCTTCTCATATTGCTTCGAAGCTCGGGGACATTGTAGCAAGCATGAGACAGCTTATATCTAGGGCATCATTAGTGTGCTTCTCATAAGCCCTCCTCCGTGCGCTGCAAGTGGCATTATTTGGCAAATCCTCAGATAGGGTACTTCAAGAACGTACTTCTTACGCTCTTGCTTCTGAGAACAATTCTCAAGTTGCGATACCAATCCATAAAGTTTGTTCCATTTAATTTTTCCTTTTAGAATAGATCGCAAATTAAAGGTAATCGGGGTGTAGTATTAGCCGCCATTTATTCTACAAATGTGTAAAAGCAAAGTTTAGCACAATGTTTATGCTATGTCTATTGTTAAACAATTTAACATTAGACTCCCATTACGTATTTTCCACCTTCCTCTAGGTTACGTATTGGGTCAAGATCCACATGTTAATTAATTTTCTAGTGAGCTTTGTATCATCACCGCTAGAAAATTAGTAACATCGGTAAGCAACACCTTGCTAATCACATCTCTATGTGACTCTTGTTGTTGGTGTGGCATCTCCATGCCCCGCCAACCTATGCCCCAAGGCCCAAAACCTGTTTTGATAGCCTTGTTAAGTAAACCAAATGCTCCCGCATGTATATAAGTTCGACATATACCCTCGTGTTATGATAGAGAATGGCACTCTGCTGTGCACTCCACCATTGACGAGCATAATCTGACGGGTGCAACATTTGGAAGGGCATCATTACTACTTAATTTTGGAGTAGGGGATGCTATCCTATCAAACAAACATATCACATATGAAAGCAAGAAGAATAGCATATAATGAAATAGTATGGCCCCCTTCACATGGTGATCTCCATCTCCATGTCGCTGCACTCGAGGATCTCCATCTTCATCACCATTCTTCCAAGTGTCGAATGCTTGATATCTTCAAACTAAGCTACTACTATAGAAGCTCTAATTGAAGATTACATCGACTCGCAGTGTCGTGAAAGAATATTACAAGCATTGCACGTATGAAAGAATATTACTGTGGATTGCACATATGAAAGAATATTACATGCATCACATGCATCTCATCTCATACATACAATAGGGCCATACCATCTCAAAGCATTCTCGCAAAACAAGTTAGGCGTAGAAACGTTTTTCTACCTATCGCAGAGATACGGCACGAGACGACCTATAAGGTACGCACACGACGGACACTTCTATACCGGGTAAGCAGCACTGCTGGCTTCTCAGGCAAATACTGAACATCACACGAAATTCATAGATCCACCCTATGAATTCGCTTACGGAAACCATGTCGGCATAATCATATTATGCCGTCCCGATACACTATCAAGGGAGATGGTTTGCGTAGGCGCGAGGCAGCTAACAAGATCGGACTACGAGATAGCTTCTATAATCACATTATACCGTTCCGATACACTATCAAGGAACGCTATCTCGAACTCCAACTCAAACCGAGTTATTTGGAAATTGCTTCGACGTAATCACATTACGCCGTTCCGATACACTATCAAGGAACGCAATTACCATTAACTACTCTCTCAACAGATCCTAGAAACCGATTGATCTAATCAACCCGTGCGCAAAACTTGTTCCATCCAATCTAAAACCCGAACTAAGCAAGATTAGCTCGATACCACCGAAGGGTTACGCGGAGGCTACGCTAGCCGAAACAAAAACTTACCGCGCAAACCAGGAACACTTGCAAGTAAGGGCCATAGATCGTTACCGATTGGAGGTGCAATGGAATAGCCAATCGTGGCAATCCGATCCGAAATGTTGTAGCCGATTCCCTGAGATGCCTAATCGCCTAATCGCCCGATTCTCCGAGCCGTCCGGCCGCGTTTCACGCCTCGCTCCGATGCGCCCGACCGCAGCCGATTCCACCACAAACATCGCTCCGATTGCAGCGCCGCCGTTGATCACGCGCAAGGTAGCAGCGCTCTACCGGTATCCACACGTCCGGGACGTAACGCCGTACACTGCAGTGCGCACGATGCAAGGCTAGGGTTTGGCTCGAAAGGGAGGGTTTCCGTGGAGATTGATCTCGCGACTTCGTTGCACGCGATGCAATTCGACGTGCCGCAGCCTCCACCCCTCCTCCTTTATATAGAAGTTGGTCGACTGGGACTATGTGGCCGATTAGGACTCTATTTTGAATCGGATCTCATCCGTATCTCATAGAGTTGGCCGACCACACGTCGTAAGCCCATAGGACTCTATCCGATCGGATCCCTATCCGATCGAGCCGCATCCGAGTCCAACTCGAATGTCTCATTCTATCCCCTTAAGCGTGCGACCCAGGGTTCAGTATACTGCCGCTATAGTCTAACTTAGCCGATCGTGCTCCGCTCGAGTCTAACTCAAATTTCGACTGTCAACACGGCGCCTGAGGGGCAAGCAACACATATTGACACCATAGTATACAAGAATAATATCGGCTCTGAACTGCACGTAATGTGCATACACAAATCCCTTTGCCTCACGATACGCATTTAAGCTATAGGCAAGATGTGTGCCATCCCTTCAATAAATTAACCATTCACTCGAACCGTATGGGATTATCCGTCTGATTGACTCCTCAATCAACTTAGCATGGCCATGCATTTCCATAATCCATTACCTCGAGGGCCCAGAGATATCTCTCCAAAGCCGAGGGGCAAATTCCATCTTGATCACTCACATCCCACTCCATGTTTCATAGCAAACCCGAAAACTACCTTTATAACTACCTGGCCATTTACTAATAGCGTTTGGTAGTCCCAAAGTAGGCTACTACACATGTTGGAATCCATGGTGATCTCAGGTCTAAGGACTTTGTACCAACACTACCCGAGACCAACTAATGGCACATTAATTCCCCGTAGTGTCTCATGGTGGGTCTATCCAACAATGTGTTCTCCAACACATATGTCCATGTTTATTGATTTGGTATCTCCATACCCATGATCTATGAGACATGATCATCAATCAATAAACATGCCGATCTTAGAATCATATTTGTTCCAACAATATGACATATGACCAGGGATCGTTTAGAAATAGATTCATACACATAGAGTCTCATAAATAAGTCACGTACTTATTGATCAATACAAGATGTCTATTTCATGGAACTGAATAACACTTTATTCATAAATACATAAACATTGACGTGATATCCAACATCTCCATGTTGCCTCTAGGGCATATCACTAACAATTCTCACCATGTTTCTTGGCGCCCGATGGACCAAAGCTTCATTAGCCCAAGCCTTGAGCCACACAGACTCGCCCGACCTTAACTCCGTTTGTAGATGAAGCAATCCTTAGCCGCGTGCTTATGATCGATGATGAGTGCATTGGGCGTTCATGATGGCGCGAGGCAGCTTAACCGAGGTGGCGTTGAGTGTTGGAGGTTGCGGCCACTAGGTCCTCTGATCGGCGATTACGCTTCTTTGGGTCTCGGTTATGCTACGTTATCCTTCTTAGATTCCGGCCTTCCCGCCCGCTGTCTTCCCTTTCCGTCGGGCCGGCCTTGACGGGCTGCCTTGATGGCGTCATTGGATTTGGCAGGAGTTCGTCGTTTCGAACATCCGTTTCACCGCCTTCGGTGGCTTTCGCCCGAACTTCCCGATTAATGTCTCATCACGGACTCTTCCGGAAAGCGACGGATGATGATGTCATCAAGTAATGTTGGGATCTTGCGCTCGGAGAAGCGTCGGATGTAATCCTTGAGGCTCGTCCAAACTCGGATGATGTTGTATAGATGAAGTGCATGCCGGGCCTCCCGGGTGCCTTGGAAGTTGGCGATAAAGTGGTCCCTTAGCTCGCCCACGAGCCGATTGAGCCTCTTGGCAGCTCGTGAGCCGTCGCAAGAGTTAGCGAGGGCCACGGGAAGGTAATTGGCCATTGCTTTTTTGTCACCGCTTTGCATGGTGGCAGAGTGTAGATGGTAAGCCATGACTCTGGTCGGTCTTGCCGTCATACCTTTCTATTCCTCAGGCTTGAATCCACTCGGCGTGCACCGGCGAAGCCCCGAATGAAGGCCGGCACTCCGTCGTCGCCGCTATCGGGTGATCCCTCCGATCTCCCGAGTGCGTCGGTCTCGCTCCCGTAGCGGCGATCGAGGACTAGCCGCACATCACTCTGGCGGTCTTCGGTTGGCTGGTTGGTAGCCGGAGCCGTTGTTGCGGCGGACGCGGTGGTGGACGGTGGACGTCCGTGTCGTTTGTCGCGGAGTCGGCCATTTGCTCCCGGTACTTCGTGTAGGTTCGCGGCGTGGGCCTCCCGGCCTTGTCGTCGACCGTTTGGCTCGGGCCTCTTATAGTCTCCCGACCTTAGAGGCGGGAGTCGGCTTTGCTCGGCGTCTCACCACGGACTCGCCGGCCTTCGTGCCGAGGTGGCGGGGTGGCCGTTGGCGTGGCCACGACGATGGTCTTGATTTTGTCAAGAATTAGGGGTCGCTAAGGTGTCGTCTCCATGACGGTGTCCAAGAGCGTGAGCGCGGCAACAGCGTTCACGTGGTGTTTGGAAGATGTTGGTGTTGCGAACCCGCGTTTGGATGATGGCCTCCGGCGGATCGTCCGGTGCGCGTAGGTCTTGCTTCCTCTTGTCGCCTCTTCCCTGCGTTGTTCTCCTCTTCAGCCGTCTTGCGCTCTTGCTCGATCTTGGCTTGTTCTTCCTCCGCGAGCCTCCGGCATGGCTGAGTCGGACTCGTCCGGCTCGGCATGAGGACATCGCACTTCGGCTCGTAGTCCTTCCGGCGGGTCGGAGTCGTCGGCTTCGTCCGAGGATGCCATGAGGTCGCCGGCGGCGCGGAGCTGAGATATTCGTTGAGCTCCGAAGATGAGCATGAGCCGAATGACGGGAGGATGACTGACCTCCCTTAGCCCTGGGTAGCCCGGTCCGATCGCCCGGTCCAGCCGGAGCTGGGAAGCGGGCTCCTCCGAGTGGGTCGACCTCGACTCGTGGAGAGGAGTTTGCCGTAGATCTCGGCGCTGGTAACCCAAACGGCACCAGAGGTCTTCTTCAAGTAGATCGTCTCACGGGGAGACGAGAAGATTGGCGCAGATTTCAGGCTGTGTTCTGCAATCCGAACGGTGCCAAGTGAAGTCCTTCGTTGGAGAGCAAAGTAGATTGCATCTTGGTCTTCAAGATGTCAAGTTGTAGATCTTGGCGATGTTCCTGGGAGGCCCGAACTACAAGCCGAGCGATCTCTTCTTCCGACTGGTTTGGATCCGAGTCAAGGAGAAGTCGTCGGAGTAGCTGGCGGCGGAGTCGCCGAATCCCGGGAGATCCCATCACGCTTGTCGACGAGATTGTCAAGAAGTCTCGACGCGCCCCCTACCCGGCGTGCCAACCGTCGAAACTTGGTTTTGGCAATATAATTTCTGGGGTCGCAGCTCAAGATCGCCAAGCAATAATGGGTTAGAAGAGAGGATTTAGACAGTTCAGCGCTTCCTCTCTGAGGTAATACTTACTCCTATTTCTGGGTGATTCGATCCGCCGAATGTCTTTATTGATCTCGTGATCTCGTGTGTCTAAAGCTCTTGCTTATGAAATCTGCTATCGCTATCGATATCCCTAAGGGACGCCTACCCCCCCTTATAGTCCTGGGAGGCGGGTTACGGATCGAAAACCCTATCTTAATCTAAGTTGGTTTCTCAATCTTACCAAACCGTGACTATGGGTCGCGTTGCCTATCTCAATCGGCAACGTAACACCCAAGTCATGTTTGGTTTACGATATGGTATAGCGCGCAACCTATCCCTACCTCCAGGTCGGATAAGCTCACACGTAGATATCCGATTGCCACAATCTCCACAATTAACTAATTAACTCAAGTCAAGTCAATGCAATTTTATAAATCATTATTGTGGGTGTGGGGTCTACTAGGAGGTAAACAGCATTGAAAAAGTCCAAGGTGTAATCCCTTTTCCTACAAGATGACACAATGGTCCTCATTTTCTTGTCCACGTCTATCTTTATCAGTAGTACACTAGTACGTACTCCAATTTAGATCTTCTTTGCAATACAGCAACTTTACAAAGATATTCACATAATTCAAGTCAGTACCTATAGCAATCAATAAAACTTCTCACGTTCCAAAAGCCGCTAAGAGGATACAGATTCCAATCAATGATATACTACATCTATTAAATGATATTGTTAGCTTTTATAACAATATTTGGCCATTTATTTTATAAAAATAATATAAATATGTTAAAGTATATAGAACTTTTATGGTGGTTGAAAAATGAGGATCGTCCATCACTTTAGATCTAATGGTGGAAAAATAGGAGAAACTCGAGAGAAAGAACTAGAGAAACCGAGAGGAACTGGGAAGTACCGAATAGTACAGAAATTTCACATATCAATTTGATCGAATAGTGAGGCAGCCATGTCGAAGGCCGAGAGCTGAGACGTGCGGGTGGCAGTGGTGGTGGCGTTCACGACTCCCCATCCCGACGGCAGCACGGCGGCGTTCGTGGCTCCTCCCATCCCGACGCGCGGCGGCGCGGTGTCCGTGGGCCTCCCCATTGCGCGGCTCCTCGCCAAACCGCATCGCATCCTTCCATCCATCGAGGCGACGAGACAACCTCTCATCCGGCTGTGGCGGCGCGCGCGATGTCCATCCCGCAAAGAAGCCGCCGGCTTCCCCGTGAGGTGGATAGGCGCCTGTGGCGAAAAGTGTGTTCTTGGAATAACTGGACGAATCGCCGGATCCCGAATTAGCGATCTTTCATTCAATCCCCTCGTCGTTGGGCGAAAATAGGCAACCAGGTCGGGGTTTTTACAGCAAGCAGTTTGTTCTTGGTGTTGTCAAAAGAATAATCTAATATATGCCCTGTTTATCAAACTAATCAGTTCATGTGAGGATTGTACTAATAGATGTGTAGCACTCACCAAGAGGAATCCTCACGGATGTCAAATAATTTCATCTTATGTCTATCTAAAATTACCTTTTCAGCTACATATGTATTACATATGTAAAAGGGAGTTGTATATATGTATCCTCGTGGACATTGATGCATTGCTTTCTCCACTGATTATGATTTGCTTTGCAGCTTAATTAAGCAATTGGATTCGATCGGTGCACGAAGCAAATGGTGTTGTAGAAAACCATGGCTTCTTCAGTGTTCAAGGCAATGGCAGAGGGAGGCGAGGCCGCCGGGCCGAGGTGGCGAGGAGGAAGGGGGCCAGCGCAGAGAGAGGCGGCCGGGCGGGGCGAGGAGGAGGGGGGGCCGACGCGGAGGCGAGTCACTTGGCACCGCAGCATGAATTGAAGCCTTGCGCGGATCAAAGGAAGAGGAGGAATAACAACGTCGCTCGGTCTCGTAGAAGAAACAACAAATTACTTAAATATCCTTAAGCACGTTAATTTAATTCAAATTTATTACATAATTTTTAACGGCCAGGATAAATCGGTGGATAAAAGAACCAAAGGAAATAGGAGAAACCAAATAGCCACTGTAAAACACCTCTAAAATATAAGTCATACTTAAAATTTCTTTACTGATAAATCATGTCAAAATAAATAATATTTATATATTTTTAATAAAACAAATGGTTAAACATCGTGTAAAAAGACAACAACGTCATTTATTAAAAAATAAAAAGGACATATTACAACCTATTACATTCCTCTCAAAATATAAAAAATATAACAACTTTTGACATGTTAAAATAAGGATATGTCATACTTAGCAAAAATTTTGCTAATTTTAGAATGGAGCGAGTATATTATATAGTGGGCCCAGTCTCAATAGAAGATTCTTCTTCTATAGATCAACTACTATTGAGTCACGAGGAAGCAGTGAAAAAAAAACATAATTTGTGGACATGGGGTGGTTTTAAATATCCATCACTCCTTTCCCCTTCACTTCCCCTCATCCTTCCCTATTCCTACCGTCGCAACACCTAGCTATTCGGCTCCAAGCGTGGTGGTCTCACCGCCTCACCTGAGGTGAGGTGATTCCACCCGCCGCCGCTGCCGCCTCGACGGCCGGCTGCCGGCAGCCATGCTTCCAAGAAGCCAGAGCATCTTCCACCTCGGTGAGGAGGGTGGCGTCGTCCACTGCCACCGCGGAGGCAGCCTCGTCGCGGCGGCCATGGGCATGCAGGCCGGTGGACACGGCTCCGGCGCGCGCGGCGGCCGGCGCGTGCGCGAACGCCTCGTCGTCGGGCTCCAGATCATCGTGCACAGCCAGCAGCACCACTATCACCACCACGGCCGGCACGGGCACGCGGCGAGCATAGTGCTCAAGCAGATGGTCCGGCCGCGCGCCGTCGCCGTCGCCGCAGGGCGCCACGGCGCCGTCTCGTGCAGCTTCCTCAAGGCCTGTTCTCTGTGCCAGCGTGAGCTCAGCCCTACCAAGGACGTCTACATGTATAGGTACCAAAACCTAACAAAACTCTAGAAGATATTGATGCATATGCATCCATGCATGAACATGTCTGACGATTTCGTGTACGTGCAGAGGTGACCAAGGGTTCTGCAGCGAGGAGTGCCGGTGGCAGCAGATCGTCGTCGACGAGGCGCGGGAGCGGGAGGCGGCCGTCGGCCGGCCGGAGCGGCGAGGACTGGCTCGCCACCACAGCCCTGACCGTCCGGCGTCCATCCGTGGCAGGCCAAGGAAGACACTAGCCGTAGCCTAGAGTACTACGAAGTGTAAGCGTGACAGTACTGTTACTTTCTCCTTAGCAATTAGTAGGACGTACTTAGAGGAGGAGCACGTACTACTCCTGTTCATGGAGAGGAATTTAGCCAGGCATGTAACTGATGGAGTTTGCATGTGTATCCATGAAAAAGAAGCAGAAAATGATGATAATAGAGATGGTAATGAAGAGAGTGAAAGCCCGTTAGGTGTTCTTGTAAGTCACTTCACATTCATAGCGGTTAAATTCAATAAGGACCGAAACTTTTGGAAAGAACCCGGAACTTTCTGACAGCAGGCTGCCAAAAACTTCGGTGTTCTGCCAGAAACTTCCGGTGTTCTAGCACTTTGAGGTTTAGATCTTAATTCTCACGGAACTTTAAGACTTGCCTATGTGTAGAAGACAAAGTGAATCAAACAGGACACGAAAAACTCAATAGAAGGCACATATCATACATAAGGGAGACAAGGATTTTTCAAAGTTCGAATTACAAGAATCCTACTATCTGTTGAGAAACTTTGTAGAGCTAGGTCTTGATTAACCTCTTGCCTTACCAAACAAAACCCTAGGAAAAGTTGTTGGTTTTCAATCCAACATCCCTAGGTCCTTCACTAAGATTCAAGTGATCACAAAGATACCTAAGTTGAACCCCTAGTAAATACCACGAATGAGGATAGTTCTACCAAGACAACCTCAGACAACCTCCGAAGGCTCAGCTCGGATTTTTACTCAATTTATCTCGTTTCCTTGTGGAAGTGAGGAAAACATTTACCAACTTGCCTTGGTCAATCCACAAATTGAAGGAAACTCGCGGGTGACACCTAACCGTCTAGGAGGTCATCCTCCAAGAAAATAAGCACCAAACAGCAGCCCAACGAGAATCACCAAATGCTCAAGTCATCCTAACCCTCTCAACATCACCAATCCTCACCAACACCCTCAATTCTCATTCAATTTCACTTGAAAGGCTCAAGAACAAGGTGGAGGAGGAAAAAACAACATGGGAAAAGTTAGAAGACAGAAAAACGAAAGTGAAATTACCAAAAATAAGCGAGGGTGTGAAAAATTATATATAGGTTCGTACTAATATCATGTAATCATTACTCACATTTTGAACTACAGGGTGCCAGAAATTCCGAGCAAAGATGCCAGGAACTTCCAATCAACACTTAAAAAATTTTGACTAGAGGAGAGAGGAAGTTTTGGTTAGAGTGAACTTCAAGTCGACACTTGTTGTCTTACCCCGAGTCTTTTTTGAATTTTGTGTTAGAAAATTTTTCTCTTCTATGGATTTTGACTTTAAAGGACTTAGATCATCTCGTGCAACCATTTAAAGCCCCTTTTGATATTACGACTTTCCTAAACTCAAGAGCAAAATGCAAAACAAATTTTAAATAAAGTTTTGAGTCCTCTCGCCACTTTGTATTTGTTGTTGAGGGGTCTTCTTGTACACACTTTACACATCTAAGCTCTTTGGGACTAATTAATTATTTGTACTTATCTTAATAAATATATTTGTCCCTTAATCGCTTTTGTTATTAATCAATAAAACTTACTTAAGAGACTAAATGCACTTTCAAATGAAGTAGAATATAATTGGGTCAGTGTTTTTGTTTCTATTTTTTGCGTGTTGTAATCATGAAGGGATATGCAACTTGTTAGTACACGATCCGTTATGATTATATGAATATGATTGATTCTTCTCAATGGGACATCCCCTCTTTTTATGCATGGCATTTAGAAAGTCATCAAAAATTTTGAAAATAATAATCAAGATAGATCAATATATGCTATATTGCTATATCTTTTATAAACAAACAAGTTAAAATTTAACTTATACAACCAAACAAAAATAACAATTTTAATCACGAATTACACGTTCTATTCATAGTCAAATTTATTGTTTTTGTTTCTATTTGTATAAGTTAAATTTGAACATATATGTTTGTGAAGTGACATATCACATATTGATCTACCTTAACAAATTTTATTAATTTTTTTAATGATTTTTAAGCGACATGTGAAAATAAGGAGATATATTTTTAAGCGATGAATAGAGTTTCCCAGTTTAGTGGAGAACAATAAGATATTGTGTGTGCTTGACTGCTTGTTGCTATGTGATTTGTTAGGTTTCAGTTGTGTCCAACGTGTATGTATGACCGGACGGAATAGGTTCTCCATGTGAACATTAGTGGTTAAAAAGGGTGCCGAATTTGATACCTCGCTAGGGAATTGGGGAACAAGGATGGACGATTCTGTAGCATCCAAACAACTTGTCCCGAAGAATCGATGTGCATGTAGCCATGTAGGCAAAAATGGGTTTCTTTTTCAGATAGTACAAACTACAAGATTTGAGCAGAATATCACATATACGTTCGCAAAATGAATTATTCGCAAATATAAAAGAACCTAGAGTGACGAATAATATTCGGAATTAGAAGAAATGTATCTTCTTTTTTCTCCCAAAACCACCCTTTGAGTCCTTCCATGTGTAAGAAAGGTCTTTTAATTGGCGCCTTCCAATGCTGCCCCTCCCAACTATATTCCTTCGTGTCACTCCTTTTCCCGACTTTGGCATCTAGAATTTTGGAGCAAATTCAAAGCGAGGAAATTTGTGTACTCAATATATAGCTGAACAATACTTAAGTACTCGTTAACAATTACCATGGTCTTTTTTGAAATTTTAGACCATATAGCATTTTCAAACTTTTAACGAATATATTCTGTTATACTCCATCTGTCTCTCAATATCAAGTGTATAAAGTTTTTATGGTTTTTACTATTATATATATTACAGACCATCAATTCTTTACATACCAACAACGATGTAATTATAACTGTGTCAAAGTACTTTAAAAATAGAGTCTACTGATGCCATATGCATTTATTAGTTAATTTTTTCTAGAAAAAACAAGAGCGCCTTATTATTTTTTTAAGACGATGAAGTCATACTATATGCTCAGGCAGAACAGTCGAAACTTTTCTAAGAGATGGTGGCCTGATGGGTTAGCGAATTTTTGGCATTTATAATTTTAATTTTTTAAAAGTTTACTCAAAAATTTGTAAAACTAGTCGCTTCCCGTCTTTTGGGAGGACGGGATTTATAAAACGCCCTGCGTTTTATCCGACGTGGTAGACGGTCATTGGGTGTCGTCTGCCGCGTAGGGAATATTTGTAGGCGGCCCCCTTCCCGCTATTAGCAAGAGCGTTTTTCCCTGTTCAAACAGGGGGCCGCCTGCAAAAAGGGCGGCCGCCCTGGCTTTTTTACAGGCGCCCCCTTCCCGCCCTTCCAGAGGGCGGTTTATGCCTTTTTGCGGGCGGCCCCTTCCCGCCCCTTTCATAGGGCGTTTTTGCCATTCCCGCCTCCGAAAGGACGTTTTATCCTAAACCCTAACCCTAATCGACCGATCCTTTCTCGTATTGTTTTAAATGTAAAATATTATCATCATATTGTTGCAAATGTATTCGAGCTATTTGATTTGTCGTATTGTTTCAAATGTAAATGTTATCGTCGTATTGTTACAAATATAAATATGTTATGTAATAAACCATAATATTCTAGGTATCGTATATATGTTGTTTGTATTACTGTGATCATAACATATTGTTTTAACCAAGTTAACTTAGTAGCAATGGTTAAGCGGTTGTGTGTCACATCGTTACATAACTTATTAAGTATGGATGATACAATACATGGCAAATGTCTTATTCATACATGATACAACGTACTCATCCTCGACGAGTCAAGGCTCGGCTACTACGGAACCGTTCAAGGGCGATAAGCTTGTCATCAATTTTCTCTTTTTCTCGGCGTTGTACTCCTTTGAGTTTTACATTCAGTTACTTATAGGCCGTTATATTGGGAAATGACATTGTCAATCCACCTAGTGAATCCACACCTCCTTTGAATGCCTCGGTAAAGAAACACATGTAATCAGTTAGAGAGCCACTAAAGTGAAGACGTTTATGGATTGAAAAATGAAAGACGTACAATGAAGTCATTGTCTAAGTTGGGGCAAATGAAATATTTGCGGCCATATGTTCGTGGTTCAAAGGAGGTAGCCATCTTGCAACGATCCCTACAACCGCACATGGGACGCTCCGACTATTTAGGGAAACCCGTGGGTTGTTCCTCCAAGCTAAGCTTGTGATTTCGACGCGACGTTCATACTCCATCCAAGCCTGAATGAATTGTTCAGTCGACTCAGGTTGTGTTACCGTCTGACCGATCGAAGCAGGTTTAACCGTATCGATCCACTCTTCGTATGGACACTGACGTACATCCTCCTAGTTGCACATTTTTGATGTTCGGGGTTAGAAAATGGAACAAGCGAATAGGTTAAATAAAGAAAATTATACTCACGATAAAATCGTCATCCACAATCTCGGGAACACGAAGCATCTTTGTCCTCTAGTTGCTTGTCTTATGGATCTTACCACCTGGCAATGGAGACCACAGTGGCATTTTGGACGTTTCCGCCATGTGGGTAGTGCCAGCTGATCCATAGGCCAATCCAAAGCTTCAGCACAAACTCGACGTTGGTACTCAACCTTCCGTCGAAGGTAGTTTGACCTTGTTTCCCTAAGTGGTAGTAACGTGTTTCGTCGGTTCGTGGGTTCTCCGTATCTATCCACTCAACGAAATTGCACACCCGATGATATGCCCGCATGAGGTGTTAACACGATGTACAATCAAGTTAGCATTTTCTGTGTAAAGATTTTGTAGCTGAAAGCATTGCCGATAAGCCATACCTGATCAATGTTAGCGCATTGGAAAAATCGTCTCCCCCGGGTTTCAGAGAGGAGGGACGACGTAAGTATGCAGCCATCTCCACAATGGCATAACGGACGGTCACACCATGGTGGAAAACCGCTCAAAGGATGGAGTCGCCGGTGGAGACGCTCAAGGAATGGATGATATGAAGATCTCATTGTACGAGTAAATGTAGAAAAGAGAATGAGATTTGAAGAGCTCGTATTCGGATGTAAGCAATATATAGTGCAGGGAGGTCAAGGTTCACATCGACGTATCGTTTATGTCCTCACGGGCAACAGCTGAACGAGACGTATCGTGTAGGATTGTCACGGGGCAAAAGTTGATAGCGACGTACCATGTAGGATCATCACGGGCAAAAGCCGATAGCGACGTTTCGTGCGGGTTTGACACCGTCGAAAGTTTTTGTCGTTAGTAAGAGTATCATGCAGCGAACGATACGAAAGGATCTCATGACATGTGAGTGCGAACGCACGACAGAGATATATACAAACATCGAACACAAAATAAATAATTACATTTTTTATAAACTGTTGCACACAGAAACTACTGGCGAGGCCTCTTACCCCTAGCCCTCCTAGCTGTGCTCTCACGTGCCCCGAGAGTACGTCGGCTGTCAGGGGCACGGCACGACAAAGACGAACATCCGGCGGCGTCTCCTGTGGCGGGTCCTGGCTCTGTGGTAGAGGTGCTCCACCAAGCTGAGAGGCGGCGAGAACGTCCCGATCCGGGTCCTCCAAGTCGTCGAAGTCATCGCCCGTACCTCGACCCCCTCGTCGCCCGCCCGACCCGCCCCACCGCGACGATGAAGCCCCGAGCGGAAAATCCCGCCGAGTAGAATCCTCCCGCATATAAGCAATGTCAAGCATCGGTGATTTAAACTAATAAGTCTTAACTACTCGGCGGACAACGCTTGCTCACCTCCCGGCTGAGTGAGGGGATGAGGAATGGAGGATCCACTCGCTCCAGCAAAGCTCACAGTGGTCGGCCGAGTCGCGAAAGGCCGAGGGATTGACGATCCACTCGCGCCGCCCGTATCCCCGTCGGTAGCGTGGACCTACGCGACATTCGGTTTGTTAGATCATGTTGTAGGGTTGCCACAATGAAAATGAGTGGAACTAACCTGTGGAAGCACCGGCGTGGTGGCCATCCTGTACCGACCGCGTGGACGTGGACTCGAAGCGGCTGCGGAGGTATCACGTCGACGGCCGAACGACAAGAGAAGATCCGCAAGATTGAACGTGCCGCCGTGCGCATCCGCCGGAACGTCATCCTCTATTCCACGTCATTCGGTGAATGCTGCGTCCAACCTCAGCATCACCGAGTCGATTTCGGCATTCAATACCGTGTTGTGTTGGCCTACAAAAATCAAAACAAATTAGGTTCGTCGCTCAAATAAACAAGAATCGGGACGTACAAAGGCATTAAGGCCGAGAAATCATGACGTACCCCAACGAAGTAGTCCTGGTCTCGGTGCCGGTAGGTGTCCGTGACCGCCGCCCTTCGCTGCTGCCGCGCCGGTGTGAAAGTTACACGCGACGCGTCCGCGGTAGGTACCACCGGGTAGGCGGTGTAGTTATCCTGAGTGGTCGTAGATCTCGCCAATCACCTCCTCTGTGGCTATCAACCAGTCCGCCACGTATTGCTGCATACGTGGTTCCCGGAGGAGCCTCCCCGTCCCCCGTCGAGACAACTCGTACACAAAGAGGTCGACTATAGTTCCATTTCATTCGACACAATAGTAGTAAAGTTGAAATAGAAATACTCACGGTGATCCCAGGGGAACGGCAACCCGTACGTAATTCAAACTACCAAACACAACATAAAAATATCACAACAACAATAAAATAGTTCATGTCTCACAATGATAAATATTACACGCACGACGGATGGCAACAACATAACAAATATTACAAATATCGGATCACCACAAGATTGAAAGGAGCAAAGAAAATAATCAAGCCATTGCATCGCCGGCGACGACGTAGTCGCCACACGAGCACGTCTAGGACGTGGTCGCCGTTGTTGTTCCTTCTCCCGATGGACGGCTGCCATCGGAGGACTGTCCGGATGGACTGCACTGTGATGGTTGAAGTTTCGAATTCTTCGGACATTTTTGTATGTATGTCCGTGCTCATCGCATTTGCTGCAACGTAGGGTCCTTCCCCCTTCTCCGACTCGTCCATGTCGTTCGATGCGT
Source organism: Oryza australiensis (assembly GCA_019925245.2). Taxonomy (NCBI): domain Eukaryota; kingdom Viridiplantae; phylum Streptophyta; class Magnoliopsida; order Poales; family Poaceae; genus Oryza; species Oryza australiensis. Next base: position 3,560,796 of record JAIFGZ020000440.1, on the reverse strand, counting down.
CTCGACCGACGACGTCCTTTTTCATCCTTAACTTCGATGGATCCGGAATGTAGAACACTTGTGGCATAAAGATTGTACGATCCAGATATCCCAAAACCATATATCTCCTCCTTTCACGTATGAAAAATTGATTCTTTCTGTAGTACGTTGACACATAGATGTACGGAACTATGCCGCAATCCCGGCCATGGCAAGGACGTGTGAGCAAGGCAGATGTCTAAGCTTCGGCTTCATACACTGCAACTACAACCACCATCCGCATGAAGCACACATTCCGCACGCTTGAACACGGTTGATGTCGCGCCTCTCCGTCGACACTCATGATCTCGTACCTATGAACTTGGGTTCCTTGGGAGATTACTCGTGCTTCATAGCCTTTATAATTTTGTCTTGCATATATTTCGTCACCACGTTGCCAAATACAATATTATTATCGACCATCAAAAGGGATATTTTCTTAAATCTATCCCTAAAGTATGCCCGAGTGCCATGAAGGATAAATTCCACAATACCCACCAATGGAAGCCCACGAACTCCTCGCATCACCCAGCTTGTACACCTTGGCCGGGTTGGTTGTCATTATACCATATCGAGCTCCGTCGTTGTCATACAACGAGACCACTTTTCTTTCGGTTCATTCTCTATCCAAGGGAGAAATTACGTATTGATGGTGCGACCTCCTTCTCATTGTTGGCGGGTCATTATGCAATGGACCAAGAGGTACCGCAGCTCGTCAACTGTGGCAAACGAGATTGCTCGTCGGTTTGCATCGTTGTTAGCTCATCCAACCTTCTCCACATCTCATTGAATTTTTCTCTTGATTTTGACCACATAGCCTCTTGAATAGATCCATCGGTGCTTGTTCTTGAATTGTTTGTAGAAATTGGCTCCATATGTCGCATGCACCACCTACTCCGAACATCATGCCACCTAGCTAGAAGTCCCTCTCCGGCCAATCATTCGAAGATAGTCGATTGCTCTCGCATGCCGGCATGACGATCATGTATAAGATAAACATTGGGCCTCATACGAATGACTTGGCATCGAACTCTCCAAGAACCAATACCACTTTTGGTGTTCTCACTCGACAAATGCAAACGCCATAGGTAACACCTGGTTGTTCCCATCTGCTCCAATCGTCGTCGTGATCCACCTCTCGTATTTGCCTATCGAAAGGTTCCATCTATGCACAGACAAACGGACACAGTGCACAAAAGCGTTGATGCAAGCACCAATCGAGAAAAGACTTCTTTGCACGCACGCTCTTGCTCGAATCGGTAGATGATGGAAAGGTCGAATGTCGTAATAGGTATTGGGGTTTCTCTCGAGCAATGGTGGCTAATAGACAAGGTAAATTGTCATACGATGCTTCAAATGTGCCATACCTCATCTCCAATATCTTTTGTTTCGCCCTCCAAGCCTTGGCATAGCTAATAGTATACTTGAATTTGTTCTCAATGTGCTTAATAATGGAGTCTGGTTCAAAATTCGTGTTTATAACAACATGGCTGTACATCTCACCGGCAACAAAAGCCGAGGTGATGTTGCGGTGGTACTTATCTATCCCCGGCAACAGACATGTGTGCTCATCAACAATGCTCACTTTCTAATAGTCACTTCATTTTCCCTTGTATGCATGAACGCGCCACGGACAATCATCCTTCATACACTTCACATCATACACATAGTTCGTAGACTTCACCACCCTAAACTCTCTATGCAAAGAGACCACCCAATGCTTCACTGCCTCTTTCATGTCTTCCTTATGAGCATACCGAGCACCCTGGATGACCTCGTTATCCTTGTATTCAAATGAAACATGTTGCCCTTCCGAGATAACAAGCTGAGAGAAATCGGCTTGTTCCCAATCGACGGGCATGACATCTTCTTCCTCGTCCGATGATTCATCGCCCTCCGCCTGCTCATTTTCAGAATCCTCCCTCTCTATTTCTTCAACAATTGCTTCGATTCTCTCCCCTCGTCCGCCACGCCAATCGCCTCCAAGCTTGCTTCATTGCTCGGACCTTCACCATACCGTGTTTGCATTGTATTATCGCTATCGATTTCGTGCAATGCCACAAAAATAACAAGGGGCCGGACCTTTCAAGTGCCATGTCCACATAACGTCTCCACGACTCAGTGTTATCTATAGGCGTAAGTTCCCAATAATATCCTTCTGTTGCACGACTTACTACAACGGATAGAGACATTGTGTTTACTCTTATATCCATTTTAAATCCACGTAGCAACCAACTATACACTGACTCAAATGTTTTCTCAACTGGCCTATCGATGCCCTTCGATTTCATCCTAAATGCTGACAGATCTACACCTTCTGGACCGTATCTAACGTTGCTTTCACCGTGAACTATCTGAAATATGATCTTACATGCCATAGTGCTTGACAAACAAATTAAAACTGAGTTTATTCCATACTACGAATATGTTGCCTATAATTTTGTGCCTAAGTTAATTTCTTTAACAATATGTTCCCTGTTCTACATCTTAAAATATTCCGAATCGGTTTGTTCGTTTCATCTAACGCCAATCGTACCTCGTTCATTTAAATTTGATAACTTTTGTAAACTAAATTAAATTAAATCGTACTTTATATCTACACATATTTTGATTATCAACGATATTATACGTACGATTATCTATAGTGCTTAGCATCTACTCACATAATTAACACATAGGTCGAAACATATTCTACCTAAGTTGATCTATCTATTCTATCAATGTTCATGTCCATTAAATTATCCTTGTTGATCTATCTATTCTACCTATGTTACTGTCGATTAAATTATCTAAGTTGATCTAAATTAAATCATCTGTTTTACATATCTAAAACAAAATATTCAATATGTATTCAAATATTAAAAAATTATATTTTTCCTAATATTGCATTTACATACTAACTAACAAAAAATAACGACGGATATTGCATTTATCTCGGATGGAGTACGCAATCCAGCCAAGACCGCCGCGCTCCTTCCTCTTCCTCACCCCTCTCTCTTCTTTTTCGGATTTGGGAGGATGCAAATGAAAAGAAAACCTTTGACTCTCGGCTTATACTTGTCCAGAGCTAAAAACGCCCTTCTAGAGAGAGGAAGGTCAAAAACGCCCGCAAGGGCGAAAATGGGGCCGCCGCAAAAACGGGCGGTCGCCCTTTTGCAGGCGGCCCTGTATGAATAGGAAAACGCCTTACTAAGGGCGGGAAGGGGGCCACCGCAAAATCCGTGGTGGCCGCCCTTTGCAGCGGCCCCTGTTTGAACAGGGAAAACACCCGCTGGGCGGGAAGGGCCGCCCGCAAAATATCCCGTGCGGCGGCAAAGACCCAACGGCTGTCGCACGCCGATAAAACGTCCTCTCGGAGGCGTTTTATAAATCCCGTTCTCTCGCAGGACGGAAGCGACTAGTTTTGTAAATTTTTGAACGGAAATCATTTTTTAAATCTTTAAAAAATTAAAATTATAAATGCCAGGGTTAGCTGCTTCATCAGATCTATAATGAGCGAACACGTTCGAGGCCCACAAGAAACAGTGGGTAGTAAACACTGTCGCAGAAGGCCCAATTAACTACTGCATCCAAGGCCCACTTCGAGTTTAGCCGGCCCTTCTGCTTGAATGCTTGTGCTCCAAGTCGAGTAGGATCATGAGCCGGAACTCGTCTCCGACTAGGGCTCCGGCATACATGCCAGCTCCAGCTATAAATGCTGCGCACGCGCGACACGTTCCGCCCACACAATCTCACGAGTCACGAAGCCACGAAACCCTAGGGGACAGCCATCCTCCAATCGAGCACGAGCGATATAGCGATATGGCAGCAACGGCGGCGGCGGCGGCGGCGCGAGCCCTCCTCGTCGGCCCGGGTCGCCGGCGACGGCACCGCGGCAGTGAGCTGCGGCCGCCGTTCCTTCTCGGCAGCGGCGGCCGCGGCCACGGCGGTGAGGCGGCAAGAGCCTGCAGCCGCGGCCGGCACGACGGCGAAGCTGCAGGCGGCGTCGGAGGGCGCCACCGGGAGTAAGGAGGGGTTCTTCTGGATGAGGGAGCCCAGGACGGGGAACTGGATGCCGGAGAACCACTTCAACGACGTCGACGCCGCCGACCTCCGGTCCCGGCTGCTCTTCGCCAAGAAAGATTAGCTTAGATGCCTAGATGATCGCTGGACCCAGCAAAGATGATGACGTGTGCATGCACACACACGAACGCGCCCCAAAAGTCTTCGTTGTGTTAGCTATTTTGTATGTGGAACTGTACATTAATCACCAGATAGCAGATTCTTCGGAAGTCTTCATTGTGGTATTTATTTTGTATGTGGAACTGTGGATTAATCACCAAGTAGCAGATTCTTTCGTTGTGTAACAAGTTTGTGTGCGCGTGTGGAACTGGGGATTGATCACTTCATTGTGTAAACACATTTTTTTGTTCAAATTGTGTTAGTATTTGTGTGCGGAACACAATTTGAAATTTGTGTTAGTTTTTCGTTCTGTGGATTCCAATTGTGTCTGCAACACAATTTGAAATCTGTGTTAGTATTTGTGTGGGGAACAGTCTGAAAATTGTTGGTTGTGTGTGGGGAACACAATTTAGAATCGTGTCGTAGAACTGTGGATTAATACACCAAGTGCCAAATGAAATTTTCATTGTGTAACCTAATTTGAAAATTGTCAAGTGCTTTCCTACTAGGAAAATAGGGCTCATTCAGTCTGCATGCATGCTGATAAGTTTGGATGTGCCTCAGAACAGGTCAAATTACCAATTCGAGGTATATAAGAGGTACTTATCAGCAGATTTATGCATGGAAGAATCTTAACAGAGGTATATAAGAGGTAAGATCCTTGAAAAAAATCCGTAACATACTACCAACGTGAGATCCTTGCTCTCCGATAGCAACACATACTGCTAGTGCTAGAGACAATTACGATACTCCTGTACTCAACCAGATGCAGAGGTCTGACATTCTGAATTCAGAGTGAATCATGCATCTTCCGTAAGCAAGACGTACATGAATCAAATGAATCACGAATAAAAGTTATCAAGGGTGCTTACATAGTTACACTAGACAAATCGCTTCTCCCTTCTTCCGATATTACGCAAAAGGGGTAGCTAGGAGCAACAGCTAATCCAGCATGGCAATGAAATACACGATTGAACCCAGCAATTAATTAGAGCTTTCCTGAGTTGTCACCTGTCACTGATTACAACCTATATAAAACCTTTCACTAAGTAAATGATATTAATGACACAATACAGCTAAACACTACATTGTTTAAAATATGCTATCTACCAGCCCTGTCTTACCCAAAAAGTGGGACAGTGGGCTAAAAAAAGAGTAACAAAATTAAATATTCCGCTGTGCAGATGCTATTCTGAAGCCATTAGCACTCTCGGGAGGTGGTGGCTTCTTATAGTTCGCGAGGCTGCAGTGGGGGCAGATATATTCCAACCCATCTGTCTTCGCATAGTCCTGTTACAGCAGCAGCCCAGATCAATGCACAACCTAAATAATGAAATTATTGAAAGGAATATAAAACGTTTGATACAGATCAGGAAACATTTCTACCTTGAATGTGCCTAGCCCTTGCCGTCTATCACACCCAAAGTGCGCCCATTCACCGCACAATCCACAGTTAACCCAATCACCTGGAGCACTACTGGAAATAGTTGGAAGGAATATGTTAGATTATACCGACAGGAAACAGTTGCAACAGCACCATACTAAAAGATAGTGTCCTCGAACCTGTGGCAGAGTAAGCAGCATTCCCCATCGACATCATCATGTGAAAGTTCGTATTCCAACAAGTATGTCTCGTAGTGTCTCTTTAACGTGTTTCCAACACCCTATTGCAACACATTTAGCACATCAGAAGTAAACAAATGAAATGGCAGCTAACATCCCATAAATAAAAGAAAACAAAAGGAAGCAAACAAGAATAAGGGCCTCTTCGAGTCGCAGGAATGAAAAACGGAGAAATAGAAAGCATACAGCAAGTGCAAAACAGAGGATTGCAAAACACATGAAAAACACAGGAAAGACCGTTTGATTGGACCGCAGAAAAACGCATGAATCAGATAAAAGAGAGAGACTCAAAGAAAACTTTCCAAGAGGTTGGAGGCTTAGAGCTCTTGCTAAGTTTCCTTTAAAATCTCCATAGGATTATCCATTTCATATGAATTTCAAAGGATAGGATAGGATTTAGTCCTTTGTTTCAAAGGCCTTCATAAAAATAATTTCATAGGATTGAAATCCTTCAAAATTTCTATGTTTTTCCTGCAAATCAAAGGGGCTAAATGTGTTATAGACACCATGATTTGTGGTTAACTGCTCATAGCAACCATCTGTACATTAACCGCAGAGGCTCGTGTACGGCACAAAGGACTCCAAGATCAAGGCTTTTCGTAACATCCCTGAGCCCCATCACTGCCTAATAGGCCCACCTTTTAATTATTTAAATTAAATAGAAGAAACGAAGATAGCAAGGTCATTTTCAGATATTTCTCATTCAGCGGGCATATTATCTCAATGGGCAAAGTGTCTGCTAGCAAATACCACAAATACATGGGTTGTGTGGTTTGAGGAATAAGATGGACAATTGACCACATGGTTCTAAATATGTTGTTTGGTTGGAGGAATGGAATGTGTTTGTCCATCATCAGCTCATCTCTCAAAAGCACACACTAGGTAGAAAAATGAGGAATGGAGTCATTCCACCAAATTTAAGGAATAATCACATGATGGAACACCCATCCTAGATGGTCTGAAGCCCATTAGAGTGGGTTCTAGCCATTACGTGTTTTGCAGTGTGTTTCTAGCCAAGACCACATCTATTGAGCGTTCCATAGTGAATTTTGTCAGCAAATTATTGAGGGAGGCGCAAGTAGGAGCTTGGTCTACCCCATAATTTCTGAGATTCTCAATGCTAATTGCTGTAGCTTAAGAGATTTTAAAATGAAATTAGCACTCCTGACCCGTTGCTTAACAAATAAATCTTAGGATTCCTGGCTCCACCTGCAGCAGCTAATTCTCCAGGAATAGAACGTTCAAAAAGGAAAAACACAATTGGAACCACAAGCCTATCAAAGCTGACTGTGTGCCAAAACATGTTCCTCTTACAGGCTGACCTATATAGTAGAGTAATTCTAAGTAGCATAACAACTGAAGTATGATAATACCACAGAAAATAACCAATTCACTGCAGCAATCTAACAAGATTGAAACAAATATCAAATACATGCATACCGTCATTTTGTTTGTAACAGTATGGTTGCTCATCTTTGAAAAGACTTGACCTTTCCAATTTATGCCATTGCCTACATAAAATCCACCTCTGGATACCACCTGAATGATCAATCATCATTTTCATCACATAAATGATTAAATCAGCATTTCTCTCCATATTTAACTCCACAAGGCCTTAAGCCCATAACTAATGCATGAAAATAGCAGAAGTGAAGACCAACCTCTTTATACAAGTTATATAAATCAAGGCGTTTTGCATTTAGTACTGCATCAGGAAATTCGGCTAGTCCTCCTTGAGGAACAAGTCGGGTGTGCCCCCTCTGAAGTAGAAATTGCATGACATCTTTTAAGAAGTCTTCCTGTAAAGGACAAGGGAAAATATGTTTGAGTTTAACTTTAGAGGGCATTTCAGAATAAAACAACAAAAAGAATAGGAGAAATGGTAAATGAGAGTACTTCAGAGCAAATTCCTATAGGCAACCGATCACATCCATGTTTCTTCATTGGCAGAGGATTTAATGGAACAGCTGGTTGAACATGTGATGGCCCAGATGATAATTTTCTTTGAGTTGTTGGAGCAACAGGTAATGCATTATGCCTTACTGGAGGTGCCGGCAAGCTAGGCTTAACTTGACTCGCATCATGAATAATGGACAGAGGGATACCCACAAAAAGGTGCATCTGCCGCTTCGAAGAGTGTGGAATAGGCCTCATTTTTGCAGATTTCAGCTTTGGTTTGACTAATAGGAAGTCCCCTTCATCGGATGTTTCTGGTCCTCTCCAACTCCATTTGCACTAGAAGTACTTGATTTTGACTCTGGAGTTCCCTTCAGTCTGTCCTTAACAAGGGATGCCGACCATCTTGGCAGATGGGAATATAGACCATTTCAATAGCTTCATCTTGGTTTTTGCAAAAGAAAAGAAGCGATCCACATCTTGTCTATCGAACGAAGAAACTGGAGTACCATTTACACAAGCAATTCCAAGTGGAACCAGGCTTTTGTAAGAGATTTCTGGAGCAAGATATTTCAAAACCTAGACAGTTGAAAACAATCTTCAGTTAGTGATGAATGATCCATTGAACATAATAATGTTAAGGAAAAGATAATTAGAATCCACAATGGTATAAAACACCATATGGTTGAGTTCACACATTGAGGCTTGACTTGTCGAGAAAGATTGGTGACACAATTAAAGAGCACAGGGTCTTGATAATCATATTATGCATTAAAATGTCCAAACCACTTCTGTTTCCTGATACGTCTTTTTAGCCTTTTTAAAAAACAAAAGGTGTTCCCAGCATTACTGATGAAACCAAAGTACAGACAATAGCAGAGGAAGAACGAGATACTTGACAGGATTTATCATCCATAAAAGGACACAAAAGACCATGGGGAAATCAGTGGGTAATTTTTACACATATTACCAAGTTATGTGTTCAGCACACTACTTAAATTTTTGAAGAAAACAAACCTGTGCTGCCCACTTAGGTAGGGTCATCCAGACTTCAAAAGTAGAAGCTCCAGAAGCCACAGACATTGAAGTCAAAGGCTCAGCTGAAGATGGTTTGTCATCCTCCCTAACCAAGACAGCACGAACTAACTGGCCCTTCTCAATAATTTTAATATGGTTCTCCAAAAGCTACAAAATTCCATGAAGCAGATGACACTGTAAATATCAAACTGAAGACTGAAAAATGCTCCATAAATACAGAAATCGTACCTTGTCATCAAAACAGGTTTGCGGACTGCCAGAAACAAGCAATGACACGTGTGAGGAACTGCATGTTGTGATATCACAACGCATTGTAACCACCCCATGTGGAAGAGTTTCAACATGAAGAGGTGGAGGAGCAGCACTGAAAAGAGAAAATGTTGTGAGTAGAAACCAACTAAACATCTCTAGCAACCAAGTAATGACGCAGAACTACAAAACAAGGATAAGCAGCATCACTTAAAATATGATCACAGAAAGATAGTGTTAAGTACTCTAATCATGACTATAGTTTACAAAACACCAATGGAAGCATTTAATCTGGCTACCATTAAGATTTTCTTTAGGGAAATATTCCCGCAGTTAACCTTTAAATTATAGGCAGCACAAATCAAGATTAGTTAATTTATTCGATATACCACCAGTTTGAGCTTTAAATTCTGTGGTAAAAAAATGACTCACACATGAGCTATAGTATTTATAAGACACAACAGGTTGCCAGATATTGAATATATATTATATATGCTATACTGCAGCTGAAGGTACCTGACTCTGTTCTGGAGTTTACACCTCGAATCTGAAAAAAAAAGGAAAATCAAACATTAACAGGCAGTATGAGCCATATTATCTTGCTACTAAATTCATGGTGCATAAATATTAACATACAATGGTACTAGCTATTCAGTGTCTCGCAATAATCAATAAAATATGTTCTAAACTTTAAAAGTTGTATATATTTCTTGGAAAAAACATATACAATTTGCAATCCAACATCAATCAGAAATTGAAATTCACAAACCAGAAGATCCTACCAACGAAAGAGGAGGTGATGGGATGGCAGACTCACCAGTCGCCATCACCACCACTAAGTTCTTGGTGGATTGCCCAATCTACAGCTATTTTTATGTAAATTGTGCATACAATACTGTAACACAAAGTGTATAATGAAAGAAACGATGTGGAGAAGACATAAAGCAAAGAGAAGATACTAAGTGGGCTATCAACCAGACAGCCCACTTATATCTCCAACCCCACATATTCTATTCCTTCTCCAAAAACCATAGAGAATAGGTGATGCCATTCGTGACTCAACCATTGATCAGGACGATGAACCAGATAAAACCATGAATCACGAACTGAGATGATAAACCAGGGTCGTGTGGGGACGTGGCGGTGAACCACTAACCCGGTCACCGCAGGATGTGCTACATACTCTAGAATGCAAATTCACTACTCAGAAAGTGAGACTGCGACCAAGCTGTATCATCAAGCTACTCCATAGCCTTTGTGACCCGGCTCCACTCAGCCAATATAGGTTGTTTACAAGTTACAATACTTGTTGGCTGCTACTAATAATGTATACTTATAATCAGTAAGCTAACAGACTCATTAGTTCATTACTCCAATCAACCAGCATTTCCATGAACTAGATTGTCGGGGTATGCTATTCAGAACTCAGCATTTCTATAATCTAGATGTAGAAATAAAAGCAACACATGGTAACTAAAGAATGGATCCATACTTCAATATTGAACAAAGCATTCAAACCATCCTCTAGTGAGCCCAACAAACTAGCATCCTGTAAAAGAGATGGAAGTATTGGTTGAGTAAGAAAAAATGCAATATTATATAAAAAAATATTACAAATTTAGCATGATCGCTAAAGCTTACCAGGGTGCATGGTGCTCCACAAATAAGAAGCTTCATGTTCACATCTTCATCATATATATTTATGGCTGGAAAATGTTCAGAGCTACTTCTTCCTCAACCATTTCATTCTCAGGAGGGAAGATATTTATCTTTGGAGCATCCCCTAGTAAACGAGGCCCAAGCTTAACACTTTGTACATCATTATTTCTTGCACAGTACAGTCGAAAAGAAGCATGTGCAAGCTGAAATGCATCCCATGTGTGGCTGCAGGAGCTACATAAAGGAACACTCAATTATTGGATGAAAAACAAAAATAAATGAGACTTACATTACAACACATACAACAAAGGCATGACGAATACAATACCTCTGAACAACTGACATCAAGGCTTGGCAAAAACGAGATGCCGGTTACATGATGAGAATGAATTTCTCCAATATATTACATATGGAATCCTGGGAATGGAAGTGTCAAAACACAAATTACAAAAATTACAAATAAGATTCTGAAGCAATAGGAGAGTAGGAATTGTTGTTGAAAAAAAGCTGTAGTAAAACTGCAAAAAAAAAAAACTGTAGATGTTAGCAATCATCTTGCCAACAAATGAATAGCAATTGCTCATCTTACAAACATATAATGATATAAACATTCCAACAATAGAACAACTCCTATGCTAGACAAAATAAACTAAACAAATGCAGTTTTGAGTCTAGTAATTGTTTTATGGAAACTAAGCTCACACTGCAGAACAGAGCAAATTGATTTTTTAAAAAGTATGAGGAAACATTTGGATATTTACAAGTATATATGCACCCCACAAGCAGATTCACAACTATGTGGCAAAAGACTCATATATGGAACAATCCACAACCTGTTCACAAATTTAAATAAAAATACCTAATTGAAAATATCATAAAATAAAGAAAAAGTCCAATTTACTCCCCCAAACTATTTCATTGGATCACTTAACTCCCCTAAACTATTTTTCGATCATTTTACCCCCTAAACTATTAAAAATGGTTCATTTTACTGGTTAATTACATTTTTCTTCATTGCTTCTCTTTATACGAGTCATATTTTAAGTTTAAATTTTGTAGAGCCATAGATGACACTATTATCAAAGTTCTAAAATAGTTTCAAAATTTTCATGACTGTTTGCTTGAAATTTAAAAGCTCTATGTTTAAATTAGTCTAAGTACTTCCAACCTACGAAAACAACGATTAAAAATTTCAAAAAAATTGTGAGAGATAAGTTATAATGCATATATCAATCCCACCAAATTTCATTGCAAAATATAACCTATATAAAGAGAAACGAAAAAGACGAATGCCATTAGGGAGTAAGGTGAACCATTTTCAATAGTTCGGGTGTAAAATGAGCCGAGAAATTGTTTAGGGGGTTAAGTGCTCCGACGAAAAGTTTGAGGGAGTAAAATGGACTTTTTTTCTAAAATAAACTACCTTTAACTGAAGAGATTGAGCAAGCTTTTCCCCCGCAGGAACTTCCAAATAAACCTGTATTAAAGCTTAGACAGTAAGATAAGTAGTTACAAGGAAGACGACCATGGAAAAGTTGAAAAAGAAAACGTTCATGAAACAAAACGGGAAAACAAGGAGCAGAAGGTTTTAAAAATAAAATGTTAGTAGCTACAAGTCAGACAAATATAAGTGGAATTTGTAAATAAAGTTATGGGCGTTAAAAAACAAAGTATTGGAATATCCAGTTTTAATAGCCAAGTTGGGGCTGTTGTGTTGCATTTGCATTGTACTTACATAGTTATAGTTACATGTTTAAGCTGTTGTCAGAATACGATTGTAAAATTAATTGTGGAGTGTTTGAGGAATCAAACTGAGGTTAGATAAATCTATTATACAAATTCTGATTCAGCCACATTTGTTCATTTTTTATTTGAAACACAATAATATCTCCATTTGCAACAGAGATTATAAAAGAAGCAGTTGCACCAAACAAGAGCATCACAATCAACTTCAACAACAAACGGAGCCTAGATAAGCACACTTTTATGCTACTGCATCAGTAGAAGTATGTAGGCGCATATTTTTCTGGCTCTAAATGCCCAAGGAACCCAAATAGATTACCTAAATGCCCATATTTATGGCTCTAAAGGAGAATTAAGGCATCCCTGTCTGGTGCTAATCCCAGCTGCACATGAATTAGTCGTTGAGAGCCTCTTCAGTTACCTAGTATGGCTACAATGCAAAGAAATTGGAGTATATTGAGCGGGCTGAATGTGCACGAACACAGGGTACGTGACTGAGCATTAATAGCTTTTGCCTCTTAAGCATGCCAGCACCAGAATGGACATGCATCTGAACGGTTAATGCAAGGGTATTAGAGGAAAAACCCATAAAAAGTGTTTGGGAAATGTGTGTCCCACAAATTCTAATAGAAGCCTTAAGAAAATCACCCAACATTTTCTACGGAGGGAGTAATAATGTCTGTCACATAAATAAAATCTAACAGCACATTGAAAATGAAGCTTATGGTAGTATCAGTTATCGTTTAATTGAAAGCTAAGAGCGGTGATTACAAACATTGTTGCAATAAGCTAAGAGTTTGGTACTTACTATGGTCGGAAAAGGTGGACTAATGAGTGAACTAAATATCTGCGGATCAGATACATCAGCATCGCCCCAGACAAGTGTACCAATTTCTTCCTCATTCTCAAGCTGCTGACCCTGGAGGTACATCAAGTTGGGCTGCACAGCCTGTTGCGCTTTCCGAAATTGGATCGACTGTGGGATTGATCAGCGTGTGCACCTGCATCCCCAGCCTTACCATGTTCATAACTAACAAATGAAATACATCACCACACTAAACAGCAAAAGCCTACTAACCTCCAACCTCCCAGACGAGATCAGCTCTGGGAATGGATATGACAGCCGGGCCGCTTCACCTCAGGCACCGGACCACGTGGCTTCCGCTGTCTGTCTGTAACCTTCCCACATAACACTGCAAGCAGCGTGCAGTTCACCAGTGAGCTGCTCTGGATTTGAGCCATGGCTGAACCAGAAAGATCACAGCTCCCAATTCAGCTTACTTCCACCATTGAACCCTGCAACACCACTAGCAACAACAAATCATTCATGAAGCTGAGATCACCAGAACCAGTGCACGGATCAAAAAGCAAACTGAACAGCTTAAAATATTGACTGAAAAGGTTAAATATTTCAGGTGACTGAGAACTAGCAATTCCCGGTCGTCTAGTTCTCAGTCACCTGAAAAATTAAAATATGTCAGTCACATTTGCAACCTTTGGATCTGCACATCCAATGATAGCAGATTGCCCAAGTTATGTTGAACGAAACAAAATGGTTACAATTCCAAGTGGGCTAATGGATCCATAAAGTAGGCCGGTTACATAGGAAAAGACCAGTTTGGTAAGTATTTTGGTTCTTTGCTTTTGTCTAGAGGACTGGCTTCCTTTCGTTGTGTGGGCTTCAAACACCGGCTTAATGTGTCGGAACATTTCTGCTCTTCCAGAAAGATTTAATTGCTGCTATTTTAGCCCAGGAAGAAAAAAAAATTGTGTTCAACTTTAATTGTTACTCCTTCATGCTTCTTTCCTAAAACTGTGTGGGTAAATCTGTGCTAGCTGAACCAACATTACTTTACTGTGGTAAATTGCAAATCAACAAATATAACATGCGTATGTAATTTTCAATTTATAACTTCAATCAATACCACCATAAAATTTGATACAAGAAAAATTAACATGCTTCTGCATTCGACAAATCCTAACTGGAACCATCTACAAGAGAAGAATGAGCTTCCAACAGTAAAATAATTGCACAAGCCTGCAGTGGAATAGCACTATAATGTACAATGCTAAAATATCAACACAATGTGCAATTTTGAATTGATTATCATATGTATTTACCCGGGCATAACAAACTTTCTTTAACCTATGATTTCCCTAATAATTGCATTTGGTTTATTTTAAAATTGCAGACATACAAACTGCAATACGTAACAAATGAGCACTTCGTGAAGCATACAAACTACAAATCCCAATCAACTAGCTGACACCTGAACCAAAATCGATCCACATAAAGGCCTCACCAACATACGGCATGGCACAATGGGACAAGTAACGATGAATACTTCATCAAGCTGAGATCACCTGAACCAGTGCGCGGATCAAAAACAAACCGAACAGCTTAAAAAAAAAAAAAAGTGACTGAGAAAAAGTTAACTATTTCAGGTGACGGAAAACTAGCAATTCCCCGACCGGGATTTCAAGCCAAAATCAGAACAAACAAGCACCAAATCGAACCAAGCGACCGAATCGAACGGAGCAACCATACCAGGAGACCCAAATAGACGAGCACAGCTCAAAACCCCGGGAGACTCCAAGGCCGTTAGGACGCCGGCGGCGTCGCAGGATGCGCTCGATTTGGGCGGCGAGGGCTAGGGTAAAGCGGGGGCGAGAGCACGGAACCCTAATTTAGCCGCCGCACAAATCCCCTCTCGAATCATTAATAACACAGGCAGAACGAAAGGGGAATAAACGCGCGGTGAATCGCACGCGAACCGACCCCCATCCCGTCAAAATCAAATCCAATCAACCACTCCGGAAAAGAATCTAACAAAAAAGGGTAAACAGAGGAAAACCACTGGAATTTAACCTAAATCCACCAACCCCTCCCCGTCCTAATCCCTCCGCGGATTAGCAATGCAACCCCAATAAATAACCGAGCAAGTAGCATTCTCCAGGAAATATTTTGATTGGCCGGGACGAGAGGGACGAACCGCTCGAGCTAGTGGAGATCGTACGGTGCACGGAAGCGGAATCCAGCTGCTGCTCCTGCTCCTGCTCCTGCTCGATCCCTCCTGCGCCTCCTCTTCCCTCGTGGTTGCGGCGGCGATAGCGAGGATGATGACGACGACCGCGGCGATGATTCATTACCTGCGGAGAGAGGAATAAAACAAGAGCACGGATTAAATTAGCTTTTTCGCAGCTTTTTCTGCGTTTTTTCCTGGGCGGATACCTTCTCTCTGATTCTGCTCTGCTGCCTCCGCCTGCCTCTGCACGAGTGCTTTTAGGTTTTTCGGCCACAGCCTCGTTGCGATCGTGCTGCGCCTGCGCCGGGCTGGTGTTTGTTTTGGCGATTTGGCTTTGGTTCCGGTGGTGATCGGAGGAATTTGGGTGGAATCGACTCGGGAGCGTGCGACGCCATGTGGATTGATGTGGTGAGCTGGTGCGTGGAGTTCGTGCTGGTTCTGTCGGGCTCTGGATACGGCCGTGGGGGACAGGAGCCTTCATGATTGCAGCCGTGGGGGAGGGTCACCTCCTCGATTCAATCAACTCGATAGAACAAATTTATAGGTGGAAAAATTAACGCATATATGTACGTTTTATATTATAGGACATGAAAAAAAGTTATTATGTTTTTTATTTTAAAAGAAAGAAATAATACTTTAAATAGATATTTTTACCGAGAAATAGTGGGGAAATCCTCACGGTGGATTTTTATTTTGTAAGAACAGAAAATAGTTTGGGGAGATTATTTGGTACATAGTACATACACCCTCTCATTTGATAGCGTCATACATTAAGGATATACTTAGGTAGTAGTACATTGATTTGATTATTACTTCCTTGTTGAAAGTTGTATGTACGATGTAATATTGATGCGATTCAACAAGTTCCTGTGAGAAAAATAAGATACTCCCTCCTCTTAAAATATATTCCTTTTATTTTAAAATATAATAATTAACAAGTAAGTTAGTATAGGTTATATTTAATTCAATTGCTATATTTTTGACGGAATAAGTAATAAATATAGTCATTAAAAATCATAAAAGATACACATGCTACAAGATATTACTAAAATATCTAGAAGAAGAAAATATGTATGGATGGTGGAATCTAGATTATGTGATGAAATGCTAATTATATGGAGGGTAATTCTCTTGGACATATGAACGTCGAGAGCCAAATCAGATGAATCTTTTTATACATGTGTCCTCGACTGTTTCGTTTTTATTCCAAAATAACAATTACAAAATTGAGGGGGAAAAAGAAACACGTATTTGAAAATATTCCTCGAGGGTGTATTCGTGGGTGGATTTTTAGGGAGGATGTGAGTTAGAACTTAAGATGGATAACGCTATTAACTACTTTGTTTAGTTAGGGGACAAAGAGAGTTTTGGTAGTATGGAAATGGAGATTTGATCAGATTGTTTATTGTATCGTGATGTTTGCTTGCTATCCAACCATGGCACCTGGCAGGGCAATAAACTTTCCACCACAACGGTGCCTCTTAAGCGATACCACCAACAATCACCAATTAGCATCTCATCCAGATACCCCAAAATACCATAGCTTAAGTGTTAATTTGCAGGCGGTGTGCTGGTGTATCATTTTATTGTTCTCTTTTAAATAAAGCATTCACGTTGTGTCATTGCACACAGAAATCTGAGTTCTTAGTAATAAAAAATATCCCTAGTGGCCTGGTTATATATTCTCAATGCAAAGTGCATATATAGACATACCAGTGCTTAAGGAGAGAAAATAAATGACAGAAGCCATCAAGTATCTCCTATAAGATTGGTATCCTTCAGCGCAAGTAATTTGATGGGTGCTCCAATTGCTTCCAATTTGATCCACGCAGAAAGGTCATTATTTAGGTCTAGTGTCGCCTCCCGACGAAGCGTTGAATGCCTACGCCAAGCATCTCGCTAATCCGATGTGACAAAAAACCAGTTTATTTTCATAAGCAACTCTCTAAGCGTTTGTGTTGTGATGGCCTACGCGCTCCTCTCCTGGTTCCACCGCCTCTTTTCCCCTCCCAATTCCCACTTAGGATGGCAACGGGACGGATTTGGTTCGGATAAAGTCTCTGGGCATCCAAAACTGAAACCAACCCGAAACCAAAATTAAAACTGATTCAGTTAAAAATCCATCACCAAAACCAAAACCCAGGGTAAAAATTCGAAACCCGATGAATTAATCAAAACCTGAAATTATTAACTCAAACCCAAATTTTTAACCGAAACCCGAAGCATTTAGAGTCCAAACAAATAAATTTAAAGTCCAAAGTTCAAAGTTTAGTACAACCATATTAAAGGTCAAAGTCCAAACAAATAAAGTACACCTCATGGTTTAGAGTTCAAATAAATAACAGAACTTGAAAGTAATGCAAATTTGGATCAAATATATAGGTTACTTGAGACATTCATCTTCGCTTCATCTTTGTTGTCCGTTGATTCGTTGTCTTGGTATGTTTTCGATTTAGGTTTAGGTATTCACTAATTAAAATTAAAACCACATCAAACCCATAATATTTTAAGTATCCAAAACTACAAAACCACGGACAAAAAGCATGCATAAAAAACTCAAAACCAAAACCCACGAATATTCAAGCCGAAATCGAACCATTGTCATCTTATTCCCGCTCCAAAATTATTCCACCAAAGGGACAATAATTTCTCAGTAAAAAGTATTGTATTCTCAGTAAATTCACCCCAATTTAGTCCCTGCTGATCTTATCCATCAGTGATACTTTTACTACCTTTTATAGTTATTTTTACTCTATTTTGCAAAGATAATGGTCCAGGCTTCCTCCACGGCCCCTTCGACACCTTCGCCGCCCTAGCCTGCTCATGCCATCTTCATCTTCCACTTCAAGCTCACGGACATCGGCGGCGAAGAACACAAATCAGCCAAGGTCAGGAAGGAGCTCCTCGAAAAGGCCACAAGCGGTGGCGACGGCGCCTGGGTAGGCTACCTTGGGTGGTGGGGGCGAGGGGAGTAGAGCGAGCAGCAGCAATGGGAAACCGGAGGAAGAGGGGGCAGGCGCGGCGGCTAGCCAAGGCGAGCTCCTCTTCGTCGGTGTTGGTGGCCTCCTCTTCCGTGTCATGGCCTCATGGACCAGTTGGCTCGATGGTTATGCAGACTGGAAGAGCACCGAGGGGCCTGAGCTGCAGCGCAGTCATGGCTTTTTCCTCTCTTCCTCCCGTCTACGCCTGGAAGTGCTAGCAACTGGCAGCGCCGAGCAAAGCATTCTTTCCATTGATGATTGGTGATAATTTAGAGATATTTTTTCTCTTCTACTGGAGTATTAATATGATATGCAAGCTGTGATTTTTGAGGTGTTTCAGAGATGTTCCAGTTTCAGAATTTCAGACCGACACCTGCCTCAAGCGCGGCGTGCAAGGAACACATCACCTGTGGGCACGGCGTTCTGGATTTTCCAAAGTGTTTGAAACGTCATATAAAGATGGAAGATGGAAGGAGGGAGTATAAATTTGGATTCTCTCAACATTGAGCCTTGCCCTTGCTATGACATTGTTGATGTGCAAGTGAGCTGCCAATTTAGCCTCCGTCCTCAACTCTAGCATCGCAACACCTTTGCACAGCTCCACATCGCCACTGCCCTTGTATCCGCTTCACCTAGCTGAAAAGAACATGAAAATAATAGGTTAATCCCTTTCAAAAGATGTTTCTGGTCCACTCTAACTTCGTTTGGACTAAGAATTACATGATTTTGACATTATACTTCTCTTCACTCTGTCCTTCATAAGGGATGCAGACCATCTTGGTAGATAGGCACATCAATTTTATTGACTAAATATGAATTAATTATAAAAATAATTACAAAATTGATGACTAATTCACGAAAAATTTATTAAGCCTAATTAATCTACAATTACCAAATGTTTATTGTAGTATCCATCATCAATCCGCGCATGTATTGAGCTTCTTTATTAGATTCGGTCTCACAATTAGCCATCGATTGGTGAAAAGTTTTATAAATAATCTATATCTAATACATTGATGTGACAGGGGTTTAAAAAGTTTAGTCCCGTCCAAACACTCACATAGACCATTTCCAATAGCTTCATCTTCATCTTGGTTCGTGCAAAAGAAAAGAATTTGATCTACATCTTGTCTATCGAACGAAGAAACTGGAGTACCATTTATAGAAGCAATTCCAAGTGGAACCAGGCTTTTGTAAGATGTTTCTTGCAAGATATTTCAAAACCTGCACAGTCCAAATGAATCTTCAGTTGGTGATGAACAAGGGTATAAAACACCACATGTTTGAGCTTGTTAGTGGATAAATTGTCAGTATATCACACATCTCACCAAGTTATCTATTCGGTATCATTTAAATTTTCTTGAAGAAAATTAACCTGTGTTGCCCACTTAGGTAGGGTCATCCAGACTTCAAAAGTGGAAGCTCCAGAAGGCACGGACATTGAAATCAAAGGCTCAGCGGAAGATGGTTCATCATCATCGCTAACTGAGACAGCACGAACTAACCGGCGGCTCTCAATAAGTTCTTCTTTAATATGCTTCTCCAAAAGCTACATAATGCCATGAAACAGCATATGACACAGCAAATATCAAACTGAAGACTAAAAACTGCTCCATAAACACAGAAATCATCAGGGTTCAATTTTCCGTTGGACCATGCATACCGCCCTCGTCGGTAAGATTTTGTTTTCACACGAAACCGTGGAAGCCGCGAAACCGGCTGGGATGAACAGTGCAAAAATTTAAATTTGAAGGATTTCGTGCGTGCCGCGGATTTCATGGGTACCGCACGAAAACCGTGAAAATAAGGGCAGTAAATAGCAAAAACCGGGTCACGAAAATGTGTAAATGATGTCCAAAAATTAAGAAAAGATACTAAAATTAGTGAATATATATTTATGATATTTACACTAATATATTTGTGTGATAAAATTTACGTTAATATGTATAATATTGGCATAAGTATAGTTGTATGAAATATCGTGGAAAAATTGTTAATATATTTGATTATGTAGATGTGCAGTCTATTTGATTATGGAACTATTAACACTAAAAATGTGTTAGTTTCCTCGAGGAAAAAAAGTTAGCTATTAGGGAACTATAATTTTTTTTTTGCTTGTGCACAGTGCTTTGGATGAAGAAAATAAAGCTAGGAATACATGCAAACATAAATTTATACAAATAAGACGGGGCCATATGAGTATTTTGTGCTAATATAATTAGTGAATACTTCTTGTATAATTTGTAAACAGCATAGTAAACAAGTGGCGAATACATACAGAAGCTACATAGTGTATCACGACGAAAAATTAACTTCCCACGACGGCAAGCACAACATACAACACGGTTTTTGCATTCCATACGGGAAGAAGCCGATATTATCCGGATGGAAAAGTTGGAAGAGCTTTAATGGGCCTCTATGAGCAGTACATACAAACAGTGCAATTTTCCTTTTTATTTTTTTTTTCTCAAACAGAAAACGATTTTTAAGGGCCAAAACTAATGTATTTTTATATAAAAAAATATTATAATTCTTGTAAAATCGAGATCTACTTGATGTATTTTTTTTCAATAAAAGTCTCCAAAGATATCCACGGAAAGGAAAACCCTGGAAATCATACCTCGTCATCAAAACAGGTTTGCTGACTGCCAGACAGAAGCAGTGACACGTGTGACGAACTGGATGTTGTGATATCACAACATATTGTAACCACCCCTCTAACAGAGTTTCAACATGAAGAGGAGGAGGAGCGCTGCAAAGAGAAATGTTGTGAGCAGAAACAAGCTGAACATTTATAGTAATCATGCAAGCAACGATGCAGAACTGCAAATAAGAATAATAAGCATTACTTAAAATATGATTACAAAAAGGATACAGGTTAAATTCTCTACCCCTCTGTAGTTTACATTTTACAAGACACACCAATAAAAGTATTTTTGTGTTACCATTAAGTTTTGTCTTTAGTCTATAGAGAAATGTTGTCTCAGTTAACCTTTAAATTATTACAACTTTTTTATGGTGATTGGAAAATTATTACAACTTTTATGGTAATTAGAAAAAAATAAAGATCATCTATTGTTTTACATCCAACGATAAAAAATTAAGAGAAACTTAAGAGAAAAAGTCAGGAGAAACCGAGAGAAGCTGGGAAGTATATCCTAAATTAACTTTTAAATCTGTTGGATGAGGTGGTCGGAGGGATAGAGCTGAGATGTTTGGCTGGTGGCGTTCGCGCCGTGCTTTTGGCGGCGGCATTCGCGGGCCCTCCTATCTCGGCCCCTATCCCGACACTGGCGGCGGCGGCGCGTTGGTGGGTTCTCCCATCCCGACGTCGGCGCGCGGCGCGTCGCGTCGCTACTCCACATCCCGTTGGCCACGCGCTTTCGCTTCCCGCCCATGGGCCGCCTCATCCCGAGTTCTCCCGGTGGCGCCCGCGCGCCACCGGCCAGAGGGATGGCAAGCAGGTGGACGCCTCCGCGTCTGGCGCCGACGAGCTGCCCCCGCGGGAGGACGAGGATGGCACGGAGGTTGTGCGCCCCGCACGCGGCGCGTTACGGCCGTGCTTTGGCAGCGGCGGCGGCGTCGCTGTCTCTCATCCCGGCTCAGCGGGCGGTGTTCAAGGGCCCTCCCATCCTTGTCGGGCGGCGTTTCGCGGGTCCTTCCCATCCCGGCGGCGCCGGTGGCGGCGTTTGCGACTACGCCATTGCACACATCGCCTTACAATGCATATGCAATGATGCCAAGATGCGCCCTCGGATGTCTGAGGTCTTGGAAGAGCTCGAGCAGCTGCAGGACTCCAAATATAATATGGCATCACCACAGGTTGACATCCGGAGAAACTCAAACGCCGTCCCTAAGTCGCCGATGAGAATCTAGCCATCGCCACGACTTTCACTAGGAACAAAGCACCATCCCCATTGCCAGGATAGGACTGCCTAAGTGCACTAGAAGTGCAACATAGAAGAGGTTTTTATCTACACGGTTGTATAGTTTGTTCCGTAAGCAATGTTTTTTTGTTCTTTTTTTACGAGGTCTATTTCTAGTGATATTTATTTGTCCGTGTGACATGAGAATCTGACGTCCATTATAATGTTAATGTAAATTGTTTGCCAAGATAATGGGTGCCAAATTCTGGTGCCTGGGTTGCTGCTATGATACTCCCAGACTCCCTTGCATTTCTTCTCCTTGATTTTGCTTCACGCTGCTCTCGGCCATGCTGGGTTCAATGATGCAGAGAACTGTACTCACTGTGTTCTATCTCACTGTGAAGGTGACAAAAACTGTGAATTGGATATCTTTCTCTGGTTTTCTCAGCAGTTGATTTGAGATAGCAAGTTCATGCACTTTTCTAGTCACATCTGACAGCTCTCTTTGAACATATTCTGATGGAACTTTTTTACAGAAAGAGATTAAGACAGACATAACCAGTTGAAAAGGACTGATTAGCCATATTGTAATGTTACACATCCAAATGGAAATTTCCTCCTTGACATAAAAGTTACTAGTACTACAGTATATACAGATGTACATAGCTCGAATTCAGTAATGATTCGGATAGTCCCCATCATAAGTTGGTATGAATTTTTACTCCCATGAATTAGCAAAAGAATTGTTTGGGAAGAACAAAGACGGGCCTGCTAGCAGGCAACTCAATAACGACGCAAATCCCATTTCTCAACAATAAACTCCTGAATCTCTATTCCAAAGTGTGACGGCACCGCCCTGTTTCCTCACCAAAACTTCATTACCAACTTTTCGCAGGTATACCAGTTCTTCCACTAGATCCTACATTAAATAATCATACGTTCCAGAATGAGTTGATTGAATATGTGTACTAATCACATGGTGATTAGCATCACACAAACATAACTGAAATTATGGCTTATTAGAGTTGCAGCTCAAAATTTACAGTCCTATCTTCACAAGTTGTCCATATGGGCTTTACCTCTTTTCAGGAGTGATAAGTGCAACTGTCTCAGCATTTTGCAGGAAAATGTTGTAAGTATCATCTCCACTATTCTCCTGCAGCAAGCCCATACGTCATGAAATTGGCAATCCATGAACGTACAGTTATCATTTGAAGATCATTGTTAGTTATGTACCTTCGCTTCTACAAGGATTAGAGGCCTTGATTCAATCTTAACACGACCAAAAATGCAGTACGCCACAAACCATTTTGATCAACAACTATTACTTCCCGACCTGATTGAAGCTCAGAGAGGTAGCTAGTTCGGCCACCAGGGACTGCAACATATGCATGAACGGGCCTGCGTGGGAGGGGGCGGGCGAGACGGCACGGAGGAAGGGGAGGCGACGCGAGACCATCGTCGGGGCGGGCGGCGAGGAGGAGGGGTCCAGGGTGGCGCGGACGGAGGGAAGTCAAGGCCGTCGCAGTGCCGGGGCGGCTGGGGAGCGAGGAGGGCGGGGGCCGCGCAGGGGAGGCTGCCGGCCAGCGCGGAGAGAAGAGCCGCGGAGGCGACGCCCAGCCGTGCTCGCGGTAAAAAGCCAATTACTTATTACTTTTAAACACATTAATTTAATTTTAATTCGTTACATAATTTTCAACGGTCAAAATAAATCGGTGCACGAAAAAAACCAATAAAAACCAGGAACAACCAAACAACTAAAACATCTTTTAAATCAGCAAAATACAAGTCTGTTAGCTCATTTGATATATCATCGGTCTGAGCTTTAAATATTTATGTGGCATAGAAAATTATGATATGCTTTTTCTTTATCTGTTGCCTTTTGTATGTAAGTCTTTTCTAACCCTCTTTTTTAATATATTCGCTTTTGGTTGTAACCGTGGGGATCTCCCCATATATTTTGGTAAAAAATAAATCTACTACTTGCATCATTTTTCTTGTCCAATTTGGTAGACAAAAATGACAGAGATTATGCAGTATGTGTCATATTATCTTGTTCCTAAAGTCATGGTACATAAAATTTACATACAATGATACTAGCAAAATAATGATACTAGCAAAATATCAGTGTATTGCAACAAGCAACAAATATACAAGTTCCAATTTTAAATTTTGTATATGTTTCATGAAAAACATATACATTTGCATGCCACATCAATCAGAAAATAAATCCATAAATCAGAAGATCCTACCGAACAAAAGAAGGTGGTGGGATGGCAGACCCACCCAGTCACCACCACCACTACTAAGTTCTTAGATGTGGGTGTGCTGCATACACTACGGGAAATCTCCTTCACCGAGTGTCCGGGACACTTGGCGAAGCCTTTTAACACTCGGCGAAAATTTCACGAGAGTTGCACTCGGCATAGGTCACACGGTGAACTTTGGATCGGCAAAGAGCTCTTTGCCGAGAGTTTTTCATCGGGCACTCGGCGAAATCTTCGTCGAGTGTCGCTTAGACACTCGGCAAAAAAAAGTACACGTTAGGTTGGGTATACGGTGACGGAAAAGTTTGTCGAGAGCCGGAAAACACTCGGCGAAGTTTTCAATTTTGCCGAGAGCCCGGGAAGAAAACACTTGGCGAATACCCATACTTTGTCGAGTGTTTTCCGCAAAAGCTCGGCAAAATGAAAACTTCGAGTGCTTTGGCAAAAGCGCTCGGCGAAAGTGGTCATTTGGATCGAGTGCTTTTGTCACACCTCGGATTTGTGCACTCGGCAAAGAGGGTACCGTAACCCCTAGGTTACCCTCTTTGCCGAGTGTTTTGGCCATTGCACTCGGCGAAATGTTCTCTTTGCCGAGTGTTGCACTCGGCAAAGTGAAAATTTTAACCCTCTTTTATTTGTTCAGTCCACATATTTCACAAATTTTTAATATATACATCACATTCACAATCCCAATCATTCCACAACCCCATAAGCATCATTCCACATCCCCAATCGTATAACCACATCGACAACCACAATCACAAATGACTTAGCCATAATTCACAATCCACAAGACATATAATTCACATCCGTAGTCACGGAGTCACAATCCACAAAACATAAACATAGTAGTTCACGTACGTAGTCCACAATTCGCAAAACGAAATTCAAGAAAATATAGTAGTTCACGTAGATACTCCTGCACTTACAATTGATCAAAAAAAAATTTACGAGATGGCTTACGCGCCCAACCGTCGTGGTCATTATTAGGGGGTTATTTGATGCCGCCGATTGAGACTCGCACAAAAGGAAAATAGAATAGTATAGGTTGTCAAGATAGTAACATTCGTAAATAAGAAAATTAAATGCGAGGTTAAGTGACTCACCGGAGTGCCTACAAAGGATGCGGAGGAGTGAATACCACAGCCGTGGTGGCGGTACGACAGAAGACCCATGTTTTGACTAATTGATTGCATGTAGCTTTGTACATCTCGACTCATCCTCATCTCAATCTCCCGCCGTCGTCCTTCTCTCCTCTTCCAACTCGTCCTACAATATTTCATTTCATTTTACAAAGTGAAGCAAACAATCAAAATATTAATGAATTGAGAAAAAGAATTTTCTAACCCGCCGTTTCCTTCTCTCCTCTTCTAACTCGTCCTACAATATTCCATCCCAATGTTACAAAACGAAGCAAACAATCTTAAATATCAATTAATTGAGCACAAAACCGAAAATTTCTCACCCGGAGTTGCTACACTTTGGTATGTGAAGCTGGCCGGCCGTGTGCGTATGGCCGGGCTTTCGCTCGTGCTCCTTGCTCGAAGCCGACGAGTGGGTGTACTGGCCGTGTCGAGAAGGTTGTCGCCAATCCAAGATCGCCCATGTCTCTTGCCTCCTCCCACCCTCATGACGACTTCTCATCAATATCCTGGGTAGTAGGATCGAAATCCTCCCCATGGAGCTCCCTTGCCATCGTGGTGTACTGACTGAGGCGGCTGTGGACAGTCACGTTGGTGTACGCCTTTAACTGGGAGATAGGTTGCCCATCATGCGACGCCGACTGCGAACAAAACAATAGTATGGTTAAGAACTATTGGGCATTGGTCGTTGAAATGAAAATTAGAATTCACGTACCCATCTAGCTACATACTGGTTGAGGCTAAGGCTGCCTTGGTGGTGTGGTGCACTCCTGCATCATCAAACGCCGCTCGGCAAGCGGCGTGCGTCTCCCCGCCACTCGGCGGGCACCACCTATCCACCATGCGCTCCCAAAGAATCGAGAAGCCGGCCGCACCACCAAACAGCACCTACACGTCATCAAGTATAAGAGATATACCTAGATCAAATCAAATGTATTTAATCGTTCAAAAATCCGATGTCATATTACCAGCATGTATTGTTCCTTTGTCAGAGTCATGGTTCTTGCTTCGGTTTTGGTGACCTTCGTGTTGTTGTATGCAGCGTTGTATGCAATGATGGCCCGGATGCGCGCCTCGTAATGCATGTCGGCCACGAGTTTGCGACAGGATTTGTCACCACCGCAGCCCGCTCTTGCCTCGTATCCGTCCGGCATCTAAAAAATCCTGCATAAACACATTATGTATTGAGCCATTGTTTCAATAATGTGCAATGAATGTGATGTATTGAGGGACGTGGTTTGACAAAAGACTTACCCACAACTCGGCCTTCACCCGCTCCGCCCTGTTGTTGAAGATCCTTCCATCTCGATCAGGAAAATCGGAGAGGGCGACATAGTGGTCAAACGTGTAGGCAGGCTCCGACCTTAACCGGCGCATCGAACAAGGCCGTGAAAGTGTACTGCATTTAAGACCTGTGGATGTCGTTGACTTGGCGTTTGTGATCACCTCCTCCGATCACGGTCCAACACCCGACAAGTGAAAATGCAATGAATTATTAGTTTTAATTGTAATTTTTAACAAATCAAATGAAAAGTATTGACAACATCCAAGGTTACTTACCGAGTCCCTTCAGTGAATCAACGGGCGTCTCTCGAAGGTATCGGCCACCGTGGGAGGGTCGAGGGACTCCCGCAACCAAACGGATCCGAGGCGTGGACCCTCTCGCGGAGCTGAATCGCACCTCCCTGCCTCCCTCCTCCTCCTCCTCACTAGAGCTACTAGACCCTCAGCCTCCTCCTCCTCCCGCTCCGCCCCGCTCCACCCGCTCAACTCCGCTCGTCGTCACTAGAGGATCTGGGCACAGGGAGGTATCCTCCTCGACCCGCCAAAGACACACCTTGCGGCGACCCTCGCCGCGACTCCTACCGGACCCTCAAAACTTCCTTGTAGCCCATCTTCTTGAAAGAACTCTCGACCATATGTGTTTGGGTCCATGTTGTAGTCTTCATTGTTTGGTACATGTAGTTTACCGTGTGGCGCTACCTTGTACACAACATCCCAACCCCTGAAGACGGTCGTCGGTTTGGCACGGATATGACAGATAATAAACTTGTGTCGCCTTGTTGAGCAACGATATACACATCGTCTCCTGCTAGGACGGTTGACTGCCGAATTTTGACTAGGCCAAGATTAGAGTCTGTCTCACTTGAGCAGGATCAAACCAATGACATTTGAATATGACACGCGGGATTAAGAGGCCTACAACCATGAAACTCGAGTTCATATGTCTTCTATTCTTCCATAGTAATCAACCCCATCGAGCCCCTGGAGTAAAAACTCCAAGATTTGTGGTTCTTCGATTGGGTCGACTCAGCTCATGGCTTGTTGTCAAAGCGATATCCATTCACATCATAGCCGGAAAATGACTTAACCCTATACGAACAGCCACCAGAAACTTGTCTCAACTCGGCACTCATAGACGCATCGTTTTGACCCCGCAAGTTAAAGTGTGCTTCTTCATAGTCATTTAACATGTCTCCTACCCCAAAGATCGAATCAAACTCCTCGATGCGTTGTCGGACGACTGCTCTCCCACGGTAGGCTTCACCATGGAACGTCCACCGGTATAATCACCGTAAAACCATTCTTGCAAAGGTGTTTGCTCATGATCTCTTTTGTTTGTCGCTTCATGTTACCACATTTGCTACAGAGACACCATGTGGTACGTGCTCCTTTAACCTTGGCAAATGCAAGTTCCAAGAAAGCATCGGTCTTCTCGATCCATTCATCGGTCAACGAACCATGACTTGAGCGGCCCGTATACATCCACTCACCATGGTCATCCATCCTCTATCATATCGAATAATCATATAAATATTATTTCCATCTACCGAGTGCCTCTAATGTCTAATAGGTAAAGATAGGTCCTAATCCTACTGAGGATGTGTAGATGAGTTTACTTCCCATGCTCTAGTACTCTGCTCCGAGACAGAATTTTGACAAGACCTCCTCAACCGTTCTCCAAATACACGTCCCGACGTGGAGATTGTGTATCCGGAGAACAACCGAGATACTACCAAATTCCGAGCCGGACTTAATACTAGACCATGAAAACTAAACTCATCTACACATTCTCGGGCTGTCCAAAAAACATGGACAATTCGAAAAGGATACGGTTAAAGATATGCAAGAAGACGCATATTTTCATCCGTATCTCTTTCGAACGGGAGATGCCTAAGGTTACGTTATACACAGACAAACTACGGTAAAGACAGCGGCACCTGCAAAATAGGGAAGCACGGCTCGATGGCCGGCACACAAGCGACGGCATGGATGCGCCGATGCGACTTCATTCATACTGTATATATACAATAATCTGTTAAATATATACGTGCATACAATAAATATCATTCCTTTTACCATTGATTTGTTTATAATAAATACCTAAATTTGTTTCTTTTTGTCATCAATTTGTTTCTAATGTTGCACATGGTATTAATCGATTTCTAATGCAAACAATTTCAAATCTTTAACAAAATCTCACAAAAACATTCTAATGTATGTAAAATATCACAAAAATTACCGAGGGAGGAGTCAATCGAGGAGGGCGTCGGCGAGTGGGGCCGCGGCCGAGGGTGGTTGGCGCCGGGAGGCGGCGGCGGCGGACGGGGCGGCGCTGGCTCACGGCCGCGGGGGCGTGGTCGGGCGCTTGCCGCCGGCCGGCGGCTCGACCGGGAGGTGGCGCCGGGGGCGGCGTCCGAGGCGTGGCGGCGGCCGGGGATGCCAGGTCGCCGGTGGCCGGGCGGGGCGTCGGCCTGGGGAGCTCCGGCCGGTGGCGTGCCCGGGACGGGGCGTCGCCCGGCGGCCGCCGAGGAGAGGCGGCGGCCGGCCTGAGCGGCGAGCGGCAGATGGGCGCAGGATGACGTGCGGCGGCGTGTAATTTCGCTAAGTCACAAAGTGAATGGCGCGAGAGGAGGCGGCCATATTAGCGATATTTGCCGAGTGCCGAACTTTGCCGAGTGCCACCGATCCGGGCAGTCGGCAAAATAGAGCTTTGCCGAGAGCCAGATCGTGGCACTCGGCAAACGCGTATTTCGCCGAGTGCCTAGGGTTAGCTCTCGGCAAAGCATGCGATGAGGATCTTTTTGAACCATTTTGCCGTGTGTCACATTTGTGCCGAGAGCTACGCTCGACAAACAATTTTATTAGTTTTTTTGCTTCTAATAATTTAGAAATTATCAAACGGACTCAAAAATATACAAAATTTTTGCATAAACCCATATATGCTATTTATTGCCTAGAGAAAAAGATTTGAAATCAAACGACAATTCGGCCGTCACTTTCTCTCCAAATCTAACCAATCCTTCTCAACACTTATAATCTACTCCGGAGAATCTTCGGTTTTGTGAGCATCGTACCTAATAAAATATTCGAAACCTTCTCGATTTTTTACCCCAGCCTCGATGTATGATATCATGACATCCTAACAAATTTTATGATTTTCCGACTTCGTTTGCTATTTTTACAATTTTGAAATCATTCGGTCAACACGTTTCTAACCATGTTGCATGAAGAAAAACATCTGTTCATTTACCACATATTGACTCAAAAGGGTCTAAATAACATGAACATAATTTTTGCACTACTTTTTTTATTTTTTTAACCACTTGTAGTTCTAATTTGAGACTTGAAAAAAAATCATGAAAATACAATAAATCAAAGAAATATAGCAAAACCAATTGAAAAATTACTAAATTTGATAATTAGTGATTACATGTTGTATTTACATAATAGAAAAAGTTTGGAGGATGGATGAGAAAAAATTTTGACATGTTTGCCGAGAGCCAGGGAAAGACACTTGGCAAAGGTGGTATTTTGCCGAGTGCCTAGCCCTAGCACTCAGCAAAGGTGGTATTTTGCCGAGTGCCTTGCCCTGACACTCGGCAAAGATGGTACCAAACGGTATTAGTTGACGGCGGTTAGTGTTTTGCCGAGCGTCCCTTATTGGCACTCGACAAAATTGTACTTTCGTCGAGGGCCGTGTGGAGGCACTCGACAAAAGGATTTTGTGCCGAGTGTTTTTTCGCCGAGGGCAAACACTCGGCGAAGTGTTCTTTTTGCCGAGAGTTTTTTTTCCGAGAGCCCGCTCGGTAAATATATTGTTCGTCGAGTGCCCGATATAAAGCTCTCGGCAAAAAATTTTACACTCGGTAAACATGGGCTTTCCCGTAGTGATAGTCTAAAATGAAAATTTATAACAAAGAAAGTGAGACTCCGACTAAACTACATCAAGCATAACCATGCAAGTATGGACTTTGGAACCTAGCCCCACCAGCTTGTATAAGCTGCTTACAAGGCCACTAGCCCATTACTTAGGATGCAGCAGTATTTATGATTTGTAATTTCACATCACGTACTTCATTACTCCAATAACCTAGCATTTCTACAAAATAGGCCTTTGGGGTAATACTCTATTCAGAACTCAGCACTAATTAGACGTAGAAAATAAAAAAGCGAACACATGGTAACTAGAAGATTTGACACATTCTTCAATATTGAGAAGAGCATTCAAACCATCCTCTAGTGAGTTCAATAAAGATGAATCCTGTAAAAGAGATGAAAGTACTATCATTGATTTGGAATAAGAAAAATGCCATATTATAGAAGAAAAATCTAGGCATGATCGCTTAAACTTACAAGGGTGCAATGTGCTCCACAAATAAGAAGCTTCAAGTTCACATCTTCATCATATATCTTTATGTCTGGAAAATATTCAGTGCTATCTTCTTCCTCAGCCATTTCGTTTCCAGGAGGGTGATATATATCCTTGGAGCATCCCCAAGTAGATGAGGCCCAAGCATAAGATGTTGCACCTCGTTATTTCTTACACAGTACAGTTGAAAAGAAGCATATGCAAGCTGAAATGCATCCCATGCATGGCTGCAGGAGCTACAAACAGGTATACACAATTATTGGATAAGGAAACAAAACTTAACGGCTTACAATATATTCAACAAATGCAAGACGGATATGATATCTCTGAACAACTGACATCAAGGAATGGCGAAAATGAGATGCTGCATAGGATGATAATGAATATCCCTAATACATTATATATGAAATCCCCTAGCAATGAAAGAGTGAAAATTACAAATCTGAAAATTAGAAAAATATTCCAAAGTAATAACAGAGTAGGAATTGTATTTTGGGGGAAAAAGAAGCTCAGTAAAACTGCCAAAAACGTAAATTAGTAATCAACATGCCAAAAAATGGACACTAATTGCAGACATTAAAAACATATAATTATATAAAAATTCCATCAATAGAACCACAATATTCCAGTCAAAACAAGTTAAACAAATGCAGTTTCGTAATTGTTTTTATGGAAATTAATTAAGCTCTATAATACTCCACAAGAAAATGATTTTTAAACAATAAATGGGGACATTTGGATATTGCAAGCACATATACATATTGCATCGCAACAAGCAGATTCCCACCTGTGTGGCAAAAAGAGATTTGCAGCAATAAGCAACCTACAAGCCCAAATAAACAGCTACTTGAAAATATCGGAAAACAGACTACCTTCGATTGAAGAGATTGAGCAAATCTTTTCTCCACTTGGAACTTCCAAATAAACCTGTATTAGAACTTAAAAGGTAAGATAAGTAGCTACAAGGAAGAAGACTAAGGAAAAATTGGAAAAAACAACTTTCATTAAACTAAACAGGAAAACAGGCAGAGGAAGGTTAAAAAGAAATTTAATTGTTAGTAGCTACAAGTCAGACAAATATATCTGGAATATATAAACAAGGCTATAAGGTTAAAAAATATGTAATTTTAAGGGCGAATTTGTTAATCTCTAAATTGGCCCTTAAATCACAATCAACCTCAATAACAAAGGGAGCCTGGACGCACACAATTATGAACTTCTCCCTCTGCAGAACTATGTAAGGCGTGTATTTTTATCACATTAAACCAAGAAACCAAACTTCCTAAATGCCCATATTTATAGCTCCATAAGAGTATTAATGCTAGCGCTTCCTGGCTCTAATCCTAGCTGCATGCATGCATGAATTAATCGTACTATTGATCACTCAATTAAAAGATGAATACTGTATGCTAAGAGCGGTGATAACTACTTTAGCAAGCACTCTAGCACCCAAATTATACAAATTGGCAAACTTCATCAGCAAACACTAATAACTAAAGTGGATCAGGAAACCAAACATGTAAAGAAGCATACATATATAGCTATAGACTGCAGAGCTAAAAGAAGCATAGTCCAGGTGCTATGGGAGATGAAGCGCCAAGCAGCCAAACATCAGTGCTCTAAAAATCGGCGCTAGGCACGTGTTAGCCGCCTGCAATTATGCATTACATGGTGTATTAGGCGGCGAACCAACCTTACGTGCTCTTGTGCTGCTACTTTAGTGTTGTATTGTCTAGTTTTTATGTAATATGCTTGCTAATTTCCTAGGCACCAGCCCTGCAGACCCTCTAGGGCTCTTGTATTGTCTAACATTTGCCGGTTTAAGTTAGACATGATAAAATGATATAGTACATAGAAAATCAGCAGAGTTTGGTGCTTACTATGGTAGGAAAAGGCGGACGAATGAGTGAACTAAATATCTGTGGATCAGATACATCAGCATCGGCCCAACAAGTGTACCAATTTCTTCCTCGTTGTCAAGCTGCTGACCCTGGAGGTACATGAAGCGGGCCGGGGTTGCAAAGCCCGTTGTGCCTCCAGAAATTGATCAACTGTAGGATTGATCAGCGTGTGCACCTGCATGCCCAGCTTTCCATGTTCAGAACTGACAAACAAAATATGTACTTAAGAGCAAATTTAATAGTAGAGCTAACTATCAGCATTAGCCAATCTAAAAGTAGCATTAGAGCTAACATATGTAATAGGTTGGTTGTAAGGTTGCCTTTAATTTTCTTCTCTCTCTTTCTCTCATTTATATAATTAATGCATTTATCTTAGAGTCTCATTTATATAATTAATGCATTTATCTTAGAACATGTGTACAGCTAGCTTTTGCATAAAAGCTAACACTTTTTATTTTCCTGATTATCTCTCCTTCATATAGGTTTATACTAGTTGGCTTATAGCCTACTACTCCCTACATTTCATATTACAACCAGCAAAATGACGGCCGTGGCCACTGGGCCTCAGGCACCGGACAATGTGGCGGCCGCTGCTTGCCTACCTTCCCGCACAACACTGCAAGCATCGTGCAGTTCACACTTGAACCGCTCTGGAAATGAGACATGGTTGAACGCTGCAAGGCTGCAAAGCCAATAGCAACAACAGATCAAACCTCGACAATAGATCTCCACCCGAAACCAACAAGAAACAAATAGAATCGAGCAATTCAAACAAAAACAGCAGATCGGATCGAGCAGATAAAATCGGATCGAGCAGATCTAACCTAACAGGAGACCAAAATCGACTACCACAACCCGAAACCGGGACTCCAAAGCCGCTATGGCGCATTTCAGATATATATGTGTGTCTGGCACTTGCTTAGGGATAAGAATCAAAGTGTGAACGCTCATTTTACTTTCCCTTTCCTCTCGCGTGTTAGTTCCTGTTCCTGTATGGATTATCATTAATTTTAGTGCAATTTTCAGTTTTTCTTCCAATTCGTTCGCTGTTGTTCTGTCGTTCTTCTGAATCCTTTTGAGATAATTACATATTTGGAATTTTAATCGTTGAGTTTCTCATTTTTGTCATTTCTAACATTCACTTGTAAAAATAGGTCTTGAAATCACTACTGGAGAAACGGTTTTTCTATACGAGTATCTCAATAGGTTTCAGACGGACCATAAATGACCGTGCCTGAAAAATCGAAGATGGATTATCCCATGCGATTCACTTAAGCGGCCGCATGGGAAAATAGATTATCTCATGCGGTCGCTTAAGTGGGCCACATGGGATAATACCGCAGTATCCCGTGCGACCCACTTAAGCGATCGCATGGGATAATCCATTTTTCCGTGCGGTCGTTTAAGTGGACCGCACGGGATAATCGATTTTTCCATGCGGTCGCTTAAGCTACCCGCACGCGATGATCACCACCGCCTATAGGGTGCGCGCGGCTCCAAATTTTCTAACACCCGACGAGACGAAATCCGCATCCCGCCTCCACACACCGTTGAGGTCTCTCCTCCACCGGCGGCCTACGCCTCCGCCTCCACCTCCCCGCCGTCCGGCCTCCGCCTCCGCCTCCCGCGCTCGCCTCCCGCCGTCGGCCTCCTCCGCTCCGCCCACCGCCGCTCCCCGCCGTCGGCCTCCTCCGCCTCCGCCTCCCCGCGCCTCCCCGCCGTCGGCCTCCTCCGCTCCGGCCTCCACCGCCGCCCTCGCCGCCGGCCTTCTCCGTCTCCGGCCTCCACCGTCCGCCTCCACCGCCGCCGCCAACCACGACAACGATGCGGAGGCTTCTGGGTGTCTTGGTACATCGCCGCCTCCATCGACGATCGCCTCCACCGCCTACCACCTCCACCGCCGCGCCTCCACCGATCGCCGCCACTGTCACCAACAACGACGACGCCACAATCGCCGTCAACACCGGCCGTAAAATTATTTTTTTTAATTTGTGATGTGAATTTAGTTGTTAATTTAATTATATATGTGAAATTATTTGTAAATTTAATTATACAAAAAAATTAGTTAGAAAGTATATATATGAAATGGTGATGATGTGAAATTAATTTTGTGTTATTTGTGATATGATATTAGTTGTCGATTTAATATCATTAAATTATTAAATAATTCAATAATTCATATAAACGAACATATCTTCCCCGTGCGGGCCACTTAATACGTCCGCACGGAAGATTTATTAT
Organism: Oryza australiensis; assembly: GCA_019925245.2. Classification (NCBI taxonomy): domain Eukaryota; kingdom Viridiplantae; phylum Streptophyta; class Magnoliopsida; order Poales; family Poaceae; genus Oryza; species Oryza australiensis. Next base: position 3,525,332 of record JAIFGZ020000440.1, on the reverse strand, counting down.
CCCGTGCGGCGGTTTAAGTGGCCCACACGGGATAATAAATCTTTTCATGCGGGCCTCTTAAACCGCCCGCATGGGATAATAGATCTACCCGTGCGGTTGGGTCGCCCGCACGTGAAAATTTGATTTTCCCAGATATTTTCGTGCGTGCGGGCCGGCCTTCCGCACGAAGATACCTTTCGGCCCGCACGCAAAAATCGTTTCTTCAGTAGTGAATGTTGTGTATTTGTTTTTCATGTCATTTCATATATTTCACATAATTTTAATTCTAAATATATGTATTTTTTTGAGTGACTTTTTGTCGCCGTTTGCATGGTCGCGTTTTTGCCCACGTTTCCGATTTTCAGAGCATGCGCCGCAATGGATCGCGCCTGTGGCTAAGCACCGCCGGCCATGCCGCCCTCAAGGCTAGCCACGCCGGCCGCAGTCCAGGTCACGCCTCACTCAGGGCCGGCCGCGCCGGCCGCGGCGCCGTCGCTCCAGGCCACATTAGCTCCCTGAAGGGCAAATGCATCTTGATGCCCTGAGTTGATTTGCCGTATCACTTGAGAGTTCCTTCCCCTTCAGTTTTTTTTGCTAACATCATCCAATCTGAATGTGGTATTGGGTTAGCTGTTGCTTTAAAAAATTAAATCATATATGATCATTTTTCCTATTTTGTTTGTTCCACTGCTGTGGTGAGAAGGCCAGCCTTGCAGAGTTTTAACAGGTTCTCTGCAACTGCAAGCTTGTTTTGCTATTGTGGCAAACATAGCTGCAATCTCTGCTTACTGAAAGACACCATCAATCTGATATCAATTCTGTTGTGATTATTTGGTTATCAATTGTCATTGTCCGTAATCTTTTTCTACTTTCAATTTCGTTCTTCTGTTCTAGTTGATGATAATTGCAGGTCTGGATGATTTGTTAATCCCATCCCACCAAGATGAAGGTTGAGTATGAAAGAGAATCTTGCTGGACCATTGTTAATTCCCATCAGATATGTACATGGCTAACAGGCTACAGAGACGGCGACGCAGCCTACAGACGGTGCCGCGGCCTGGAGTGACAACGCGGAGGCCTGGACCGACGCCGCGGTGTTCGGTGCGGTCCGCCCTGAGTGCGGCGTGGCCTGGACCACGGCCGGCGCGGCCAGCCGTGAGGGCGGCGCGGCCGGCGGTGCTTGGTCACAGACGCGATCCATGGCGGCCCATGCACTGGAGATCGGAAACATCGAGCAAAAACACGACCATGCAAACGGGAAAAAAATAACTTCAAAAAAACACATGTATTTAAAATTAAAATTACATAAAATAAATGATATAAAAAACAAATATGTAACGTTTCGAGACATATTTTGGCATTTGCCAAGTGAACATTAGGAATGACAAAAATAAAAAACCCAACGATTTAAAGTTCCAAATATACAATTTTCTCCTCCTATGTTTCTGCTCTGTTTTCTCTCTGTTTTGGTGGAATCCGCGAGGGAAGTCATGACAGGGATCTCCCAATTCCTCACATTGCTACGGCTGTTGCTGATGCCACCGCGGCTGCGAGAGGACAGATCCGCCACTCCCCTCAGCGGGCCGGCATGTCCTTGGAAGATGAACATCACCTCGATTGAAAGGAAACGAGATGGCGCATAGGGCCGTCGTAAGCTCGATAGGGAAGGGAGGGGGTGAGGGGCCAATCCGGACCGAATCCCATTGTCACTGTGCGTGCCGGACAAATCCTAGCCCGATCCTGATCCTCCCTGTCAATGGGCGTCGAACGTGCCTGTCGTGGTGGCCCCTCCTCCTCACCCGCCGCCAAACTCCTCCCCTTCTAGCAGTCGCTGCCAGGTCAAGGCTCGAATAAGAAGAGGCATATCTGCCGCCCAGGAGGAGGACGACGTGAGCTTTGGGGTTGTGAAGCGGTGGGCCGGTGGCAGGGTGGCGCAGGAATGTGTCGAGCAAGAGGTGGGATGGAATTAAGATTTAGATGTATTTTGCGCTAATGTCCTTGTACTTTTAAGGTTTACAGCTATATTTCTGAAAACAGATTTTTTCTTCTTCATGATATATTCAGTTAAGGACAAGGGTTTTATCATATAAATTATAACAAGGTACTTAAAGCATCCTCAACAAATTTCTCTAATCTTAATAGAGTATCTCTATCTGTTTTATCTATAGCAGCTCACCCTAATTCTATATCTCAAATCACAGAAATTCAGAATGTGTGTGAGATCCTGCAGTCCACATCTGGTTCAGTGACAAGGCCTTCCCATGGCTTAACTGAACCTAACCCTTCCACGAGTTCAGTGTGCAGGTTTAGTTTATGCAGTGCTTACAACTGCATGAAAATGGCTGGGAATATTGGTTGTGTTTAAGCTGACGGCCAGGGAGCATGTATGGTGAGTTGATGGACAGTGAAGCAAGAACAATATAATGCCACATGGAATGAGCACACCGAATATGCTCAATAGCTAGCCCTTGATTATAGAAGTGGTATCCAAGAAAAGAAGACTAAGTAGTATCTAAAAAAGAAGACTAGGTTCCTGGGAGGAATATTTCCAGCACATGGAAGTTAAAGATGTAAACTAACACAAGAATTACAAGAATTACAAGGTTAACAGAACTAAGTCCCAAACTAAGATCAAGTAGTAAAATTAAGTTCCAAACTAAGCTCAAGTAGTAAAATTAATATATGGTGCCTAAACTTAAAATGAAACATATCAAATTAATCTTATGAATTTGTCCAGTACTAAACCAAACCGCCCATATTCCTGAACTTAAAATGTTTTGCGCCGATGTAACACAGGTTAGCCTTGTTCCAGACCAGGAACCAAGTATGTGAGTGGAGGGAGCAACAGAAAGAGGAGCTTATAGGGCGTGACATCGGCGTCTCTTGCCGACGGACCAAATGCAGGGCAGGGCAGGGTGGGAGCAGGGACAGGCGGGGATGCAGCGGACAGGGCAGGGGAGGGAGGGAGCAGGGACTCGGCGGACGGGCGGGGATGCGGTTGGGACAACGGTGGACGGGGCAGGGGAGGGAGGGAACATGGATTTGGCTAGAGCGGAGGGATCCGGCGGACGGTCTCGGCGCGGCGAATGGACGGCGCGCCATGGTTGGGAAGAGGACGGGCGCGGCTGGAAAGGACAGGCGCGGCTGGAAAGAGGACGGGTGCGGCGCGGCCGGGGATGCGGCGGACGGGCGCGGCGCGGCGCAGCTGGGAATCGGACGGCCGCGGCTGGGCCGGGATGCGGCGGACGGGCGCGGTTGGGGATGCAGCGGACGGCTCCAGCGTGGCTGGGAAGAGGTCGGGAGCGGCGCGGCGCGGCGCGGCTGGGAAGCGGCCGGCCGCGGCTGGGCCGAGGATGCGGCTGGGATGCGGCGCAGCGCGGCACAGGCAAGGAGGATTTTTCACTCGCGCGGTAGGGAGGAAAAAGACGCCGCTGCAGCTTTTTTTCACTCGCACGCGTGACAAAAACGCCCGCGAATCCTTTCCACCAGCGGATAGTGCGGTACCCTGAGTTTGAGTTTGACTGATTGGGAAGACTAATTTAGGTTAGGATTATTTTAAAATATTAAAAGGATGATTTGTTAAAGACTAATTTCTAATAAAAACATCTAAAAATCAGAATAAAGTATAAAAAGAGAGATTTGTTGCGATGTTCTTACTATAGGAGAACTTTCTTTTTGTTTTGGGAGTTTTAAGTCTTTATACATAATTGCGGGTGAAACACGTGTCCGACATGCACAAGCTAATCGGCCACAATGGGTTGAAGGCAGTGGCACGAAAGCAAGAGCGAACACAACCAAAACAACGTGTTGACCAGTGAACAACCTGCCGTTTGTTTTGCTCTACCACATGAGGAGATAGTTGAGCATGATACTTCGTCCGTTCCTAATCGATCATCGTATTAGATTGATGCATCGGATAAAAAAGCTAATAACTTTTTTTATTACATTATCCTTACTATTTTCTAACCAATAGCAACTCAAAAAAAATGTATGTTAGTTATGAATACTTGTGTGTATAGATACATGTAGCAATGTTTATTTATTTTAACGTCTAAATAACGAATAGACTTGATGAATAAACACACTCCTTTCAAAATATTTAAAAATATTATATCAATTAGGAATGGATTAATGGAGGGAGTAAATACGTGTGGCCGTCTCATGAAGAAAAATTCAAAAAGACAAAAACAGTGTGGGAAGGATTATTATTAGGTGATGATTGAGCGAGCTGCACGTGTGCGAGTTGCGTGACTGAGCACTAGAGCCTTCCCAACATATTCTCATAAGATGATTTCAAAAATATATATATACAAAATTCTTCATAGAGCATGGAAATTCTTCAAATATTTAGAGCATGAAATTAAAATTCTATCCGACAGATTCTCTATGAGCTTCTCTATTTGCTAACTGACTAGGTCCCAATAACAGATTGAAAAATTCACGAGAAAAATTAGCAGAACTCACGTGATATCCAGGTCTATTGGCGTGCGCGCGATATCCAGGTCTGTTTTGTTACCACCAGTGTTACTGACGTCTAGCTGAGTCTCGTCGCTGGCTCCCTACAAACAAAACGTTAACCATCCTCGCCTGAAAATTTACATAGAACACACTATCTGAATGCATACCTCCTATCCTATGAGTAATGATGCAAAGAGAAGAATGCAAAGCTAAAGGTGCTAAATAACCTCAGACCATATTGCTTCCTGGGTTTCTGGTGCTAGGGATTAGTAGTACCTCTGTCAAAGTGGTCATCAATAGCACCTCCATTTCTTTGTGTCTTTCTTGGACTTAACCTGTGGTTTTTTTAAGAACAATCTATCAATCCTACAAGAAAGTAGGATTCTATAACTATTGTGCTGTAATGAGAAAAGTAATAATCAGAGAAGATAATATACTGCATTACAAAGTTCACAAACATGCTGAAAAAGTTTGGTTGATGTTGCTGAACAGTCTTGTCTAAACTTCATTAATATATCACAAAGATTAAAGAAGTCAACAGCAGTACTACTACATTGTAGTTGCAGCCTACTCGAAGATTACAGAAGTTCGCAGCCAAAACAAAGTGCAGTTCATTCATGCTTCAGTTAGTGCTTCAGTTCGAACATTAAACTAAATCTCCAAACTTGTTTAAAGATGCAAACATTTCACAAAACTACCGAAACATTTCAACGATAGCGCACTCCATCTAACATGTAAGAAGCAGCCAAGAAGGGGAAAAACTTCACATCGGTGAACCAAAGCACAACTTACGAGAAGCGCACGCCGCTGGAGGCCACGGATTGCGTAGGTTCGGCAGCAGCAGCTGGAACAGTTTCTCATCACGGGAATGCCCGCGCCACCATCTCGTCACCGGCTCCCTTGGCATCCTTGAACATCTCGCACACCCTCACCTTCACGCCGCAAAGCCACACGAGTCAACACACTAAACGTGAGCATCCCACCCCATGATTCGCAGACCAAGGAGAAGGGCCTAAGGGCAGATGGGGTTGCAGGGAGACGTGCTTACGGATTCGAGGAGGTTGGGGTCGGAGGCGGCGTCGACGGCCACAGTGGAGTCCCTGGAGGCGGCGGAGAGGGAGTGGAGGTGGAAGGCGTAGTGGCAGCAACATACCTCTTCTCCCCCTGTATCTCGCTGGCGTCGCCGCTCAGAAGTGGTCACTGGTGTGGGAGGATTGACTTCACTCAGCCCGTCCGGCACGTCGTCGTTGCCGCCTCTGTACCTATGCGCACTGAAAATATTTCGCCGGAATCCTTTGTTCGCGCGGGAGAGGGCCTGGCGCGCGAAGTTACCAGAAAAGAGCGTTTTGAGAATAGATGTGCTCTTTTCAGTTTTGAGAACTAAAAATTCTCTTTCTTTAGAAATACATATATAGATTCTGTTGGAGCAATTTTTCAAGTAAAATCTCAAAAAACGGGTTTAGGAAACCGTTTAGAGTTTTTTTTGTTAAGGGCAGTCTCAATGCTTAGAAAATATGCACGGTTTCCATGATGACACGTCAGATAAAAATCATCTATAGAAACTAACTTATACAATGGGTGGTTTCTTTAAGTAATAAATGCTACAATATTTTCTCTCTCTCGTTTATCTTTTTCTTTCCATCGTCACGTGCTTTTCTCTCCTCTTGCTCGGCAAGCGGCGAGCGCGTGGCGGGGACGACGCGGCGGGAGGCGGCCGACCGGCGCGCGCGTGGGGACGAGCGCGGGCGGGAGGCGACCAGCCGATGCGCATGTGGGGGAGACGCGGGCGGGAGGCGACCAGTCGGCGCGCGCGGGGACGGCGCGAGCGGGAGTCGACTCGCCTACGCGCGCACGGGGATGACGCGGAGGAGGTGGACGGCCGGCGTGTGCGCAGTGGACGGAGGCGGCCGGTCAGCGTGGGCGCGAGGACGGCGCCGACGAGGTGGCCAGGCTAGCGCGCGCGGAGGTGGCTGACAGGCGCGCGGGGACGGAGGCGGCCGGTTGGCGCGGGCGCGAGGACGGCGCTGGCGGGATGCGGCCGGCCGGCGCGCGCGCGGGACGGAGGCGGCCGGTCGGCGCGGGCACGAGGACGGAGCTGGCGGGATGCGGCCGGCCGGCGCGCGCTGGGACGGAGGCGGCCGGTCGGCGCGGGCACGAGGACGGAGCTGGCGGGATGCGGCCGGCCGGCGCGCGCGCGGGGACGGAGGCGGCCGGTCGGCGCGCGCGGGTCCGGCTAGAAACCATTAGTTTCTCCCCAACACGCGCATGCTAGTTTCTTCGTGCCTCGAATCTAACGAAGACGCGGTTCCCTGGTGAAGAAATCATTTCTATTTTTCTCCTCTCTCCCTTCATTAACTATTGTGCCACCTCAGAAAGTGATGAGATAACATCTCATTTAATGAAGATAGAAACCACTCATTTATTGCCATTGGGACCGCCCTAAGAGCATGTAAAACCCAAAGACAGGAGGTCGTCTATAAACTATCATACACAGACATATAAAAAGACAACTCATACGATCCACAGACAAAAGGTCTATCTTTAAGCTATTTAATGTTGTGGATGTAGATAAGATCAACTATAAATAATTTTTGTGTATGATTGTGTTGCTATTTGATAAAAAATGGATCAAAAATAAATTAAGACAGCCTGATTAGAAAATATTTGAGGCGAACACTACATAGTAAGCACAAAATCTTCCAAATAATATAAACACAAAAAGCAGCCAAAAAAAGAAACAAAAATAATTGAAAAAACATAGTGAAAAAAAGAGCAGGGATGAGAGAGAGAAGAGAGCTGAAAGCTGTGAAAGCCTTTGCTGGTCTCTAGCTTCTTCTCCTCCCCGTCGATGAGGAGGTCCCAGGGAAGGGGAAAAAGCTGTGATTTTTGCCCCCGCGTGATTCCTCCCGGTTTCTCCAAATTTCATCCTTCGATTTCTCTTGCCTTCTTGTTCTTGGCTCCTCTGCTGTTCATAGCCGCCTGTGCTGGCGTAGGCTAGAGATCAGATCCATGCTGAGTTCGATTGTTTCTTTTTGTTGAGGTTGCTGGCGATGAACTTCAGATTGTTTTTTTTTCGTTTTGGGTTGTGTTCTTGTCTTTGTGCTTCACTTTGCTCTAATCCAAATCCAGATCAGATTCTGTTCACAGTTCGTCTTCTTGCTCGGTGACTAAGTTGGGTTAGGAGAGGAGGAAAAAATCTCTTCTTTTTTTTGCGGCGCCATGGATGGGCAGTAGCATAGCTCGGGCGCGCGTCATCCGGATCCTAGGTGTCGTCGACTTGCTGCAGACAGGCAATACAACGCATCGGCGTCTCCTTGGCCTGGGAGCACGGGCCGGAGGCCGTCTCTTCGCGAGGCGCCGACGCGTCCGTCTCCAGCGCCTCCGAGGGCTTTTTTGCAAAAATCGCTGAATAGAGACAATTGTTATAGACGCGTTGTATATGCATTTTTAAATATGTTGGGATGTAAAATATGCCATAAAATAGTTTAGGTGGTAAGGCCTCTTGGGATCGCTCCGCTCTCTTTTTTAGCTCCGCTCCATGTTTTTTAGCCAAACAGGTTCAGCTCCACACACGCAGCTCCAGAAAAAAAGGGAGAGTTGTGAGAGCACCTAAAGAGCACTCCACAAACTCCGCTTTGTGAAGCTCTCCACTGCTGGAGTTTGTGGAGCGAGAGTTCGTGAGAGCCCCAAACAGGCCTTAGAGCTATGACAAAATAGTTTGAGGGAGTAACTTGTACTTTTCCTCCCTAAATCCAATTACTATCTTGAGTATTTTCTCCTCTAGATTTAACTCAAGCAAATAAGCTGATTTGGTACACTTTCATGACAGCATCCCTGTACATTAATTTCTTATCAAAATGCCAGGCATGCATCGCATTGCATCCCAACTGATTACATATCCCACCCACAGATCAAACTCATCAGGATAGATAGCACTACATATAATAATACCACCAAAGAAGTTCCCAAGAAAATCATAAAAGATTAGACCATATAACAAAAAGATTTTTTCACAGTGATTGGTCAATCAGCACAGTAACTAGTAAAAACTTTTCCCCTTGTGAGTTCTCACATGACAGCCCATGGATGCATTGCTAGATACAAAAGGACATACAATGCCTATGTTTGTCCTAAATCTTTTCATGTGTGCTATAATTTCGACAATATTTTAGAACATCCAAACCGATTACATCCAGTTAGTATCCATTAAACTGTACATGATCCTTCAAAATTAGTTGCACAGTTTAAACTTGAACTCGCAAAATTTATGAACAAAATCATGGTCACACCACTGATGATTTGAAAAATATGGTTCCATCCATAATTGACATTCAAGATTCATAATTGACATTCAAGAGAAATTTGCAATACAATGATCTGTGAAAATTTTGTTTGATTACCATGTTCCATCCCAATCGAAGATTAGTCACCTCCGCCGCATCCCATCATGTTGGGGAAGAACCGGTGAACTGAAATGGTGATGTCGTGCCATGGACGCGCCGCCGCCACCACCACCACCACCACGGAGGAGAGTGCCGTCGGCGCCAAGTATCCATCGCCACGACCGACGGGCGCACTGCTCGGCGTTGATTTGCCACCGCAACCGACTGTATGGCCTGGGGACGCCGCCGCATCCAACGTTGATGAACTCGTCCCCTTCTTCTTCCCACTACGGACGATGTCGACATCTTCGCAGCTTCCAAGGCGTGGCGGACGGTGAGGGAGCAGCGTGGGGAGAGGCGACGGGCGAGATGGATGCGGTCGTGGGGAGAGGCGGCGGGGAGTGGTGGACCAAGATGGATCGGCGACGGGGAGAGCGGCGGGCCAAATGGAGATCACCGAGGGTGGCGGCCGTGCGCGGCGCGGGGAGGGAGGGAATGGATGCGGCGACGACGGCCCACGGCAGAGGGAGATGGATGCGGCGAAATGCTTGGCGAACTGCGGCGGGGTGAGAGGCGGAGGAACCGGCAGCGCGCGCGAGGAAGAAGATGGATTCCGCAGCGGGGAGGAAGAACGCGGCCAAAAAATCCCTTCCTTGCGCGCGAGAATGCAGATCGCTTTCCTTCCTTGCGCGCAAGAATGCAGATCGGTTTCCTTCCTTGCGCGCGCGCAGCTGGTCCGACGATTCCTACAGACGACGCATACAACGTGTCGCCGCACATCTGCATATTCTCGGAGCACGGGACGGAGCCCGTCTATTGTTGAAGCGACGACGCGCCCGTTTACAGCGTGTGGAGGGGTTTATTTGAAAAAAAATGGTTTATAGACTGGTTATACAGACCCATTGTACATGCCCGCATGGCAGCATAGGAATTGACATGCATTTTAACAGTTAATGCAAGGGTGTGCTTTGGGAAAATTAATTGCTTTTGTGTTAATGCATTTTAAATGAAAATATAACCCATGAAAAATGCTTCGGGAAATGTGTGTGCCCCACAAAATTCTATAGAAGCCGGAGAAAATCGCTTACATTTTCTATGGAGGGGGTATTAATGTCCGTCACATAAATAAAATCCAATAGCACATTAAATCAGAAGCTTATGGAATGGGAAATAAATGGTAAGCGATTAGAAGACTAGGCTAGAAAATACACTACAATTAAAAAATCATCTCTAAAATTAAGTTTCAAGATTCAAATTTTAGTTGGGGTTAACAAACCACAAGTATACAATCAGATCCACACCAAAAATATGTACGGTTCATCAAAACTACAAAGTTTGAATTGTCTCAACATATGACTACTGTCCCGTCAAAAATAAAAAAACATATGACTACTGTCAACTCAATTCCTTTGAATATCGCATCCAAATTTCATGCAGTCCATTGTGCTAAACATTGAGCCTCATCCTTGCTATGACATACTGTAGATGTGCAATGAGCTGCCTCCGTCCCCAACTCTAGCATCGACACCACCTTTGCCCTACTCGACATTGCCACTGCCCTTTAACCACTTTGCCTCGCTGAAAAGAAAGTACGAATAATGGGTTAATCCCTTTTACGAGATGTTTCTTGTCCACTCCAACTCCATTTGCACTAAGAATTACCTGGTTTTGACACTATACTTTCCTTCACTCTGTCCTTCGCAAGGGATGCAGACCATCTTGGCAGATGGGAATATACACCATTTCCAGTAGCTTCATCTTCATCTTGGTTTGTACAAAAGAAAAGAAGCCGATCCACATCTTGTCTATCGAATGAAGAAACCGGAGTGCCATCTACACAAGCAATTCCGAGTGGAGCTAGGCTGTTGTAAGACGTTTCTTGAGCAAGATATTTCAAAACCTACACAATTCAATTAATCTTCAGTTAGTGATTAACAAGGGTATAAAACACCGTATGTTTGAATTTAGTTGCGTATAAATTGTCAGTATATCACACATATCACCAAGTTGTCTATTCGGTATCATTTAATTTTTCTGAAGAAAATTAACCTGTGCTGCCCACTTAGGTAGGCTCATCCAGACTTCAAAAGTGGAAGCTCCAGAAGCCACGGACATTGAAGTCAAAGGCTCAGCCGAAGATGTATCATCCTCGCTAACCGAGACAGCACGAACTAACCGTCCGCTATCAATGATTTCTTCTTTAATATGCCTAAAAGCTACATAATTCCATGAATCAGCATATGACACTGCAAATATCAAACTGAAGACTAAAAAATGCTCCATACATAAAGATGATCTTCATCATATATCTTTATGTCTGGAAAATATTCAGAGCTATCTTCTTCCTCGGCCATTTCGTTTCCAGGAGGACAGATATATATCCTTGGAGTATCCCCTAATAGATGCGCCCAAGCATAACACTCTACACCACATTATTTCGTACACAGTACAGTCGAAAAGAAGCACGTGCAACCTGAAATGCATCCCATGTATGGTTGCAGGAGCTACAAACAGGAATACTCAACTATTGGATGAAAAACAAAACTAAATGACTTATAATACATTCAACAAATGCAAGACAAATATGATACCTCTGAACAAGACATCAAGGCATGCGAAAATGAGATGCTTCATCGGATGAGAATGAATTTCTCCAATACATTACATATGGAATCACCTGGGAATGAAAGTGTCAAAAACACACATTCCAAAAAAAGTGTGAAGTTTATCAATCATCTTGTAGAAAAATGAATAGCAATTGTTTGTTACAAGCATATGATGATATAAACATTCAAACACTAGAACCGCACTTATGATAGTCAAAACAAAATAAACAAATGCAGCTCGAGTTTAGTAATTGTTTTATGAAAGAATAACCCATAAAAAGTTATTCGGGAAATGTGTGCGCCCCATAAATTTGTATAGAAACCCTAAGAAAATCTCTTACATTTTCTGTTAAGGGGTACCAATGTTCGTCCCATAAATAAAATCCAACAGCAATTGAAATCAGAAGCTTATGGTATTATCAGTTATCATTAAATCAAAACATGCCCAACACTGTTGCAATAATTCGGTGGATCAAATCATTATCTCCAGGTCGTAATATATGAAAGCTACTTAGCATAACATTAGAATCTTATGACTTCCATAGAAAAAGAGAAATTCCAAAAGTGTTATTGACAAGCAACCAATCCCATTAGAATCTTAATTTATCCTACTGCCATTACTAATAAGTGATTTTCTCGTGGTTATCATTTACAGGAGTGTTCAACGTTTCGGCTCTAATACGTTGAACTATGGCTGACAAGCTGTAGAAAATTGAATGAAGCAACCAAAAAAATGTTAAGCAATTTGAAGCCTAGGCTAGAAAATACACTACAATGAAAAAAATCACCTCTAATATTAACTTTCTAGATTCAAATTTTGGTTGCGTTTATTAAACCAACAAGCATACAATCAGATCCACACCAAAAATAAGTTAGTTTCATCAGAAATACAAGTTTGGATTCTCTCACATATAACTACTGTCAACTCGATGCTTTGAATATCGCACATCCAAATTTCATGCAGTCAATTGTGCCAAACATTGAGCCTTGCCCTTGCTACGACATATTGTTGATGTGCGAGTAATCACCAACTCTAGCATCGCACCACCTTTGCGCTACTCCACATTGCCACTGCCCTTGTAACCGCTTTGCCTCGCTGAAAAGAAAGTGTGAATAATGGGTTAATCCTTTTACGAAATGTTTCTAGTCCACTCCAACTCCATTTGAACTAAGAATTACCTGGTTTTGACACTACGCTTCCCTTCACTCTGTCCTTCGCAAGGATGCAGACCATCTTGGCAGATGGGAATATACACCATTTCCAATAGCTTCATCTTCATCTTGGTTTGTGCAAAAGAAAAGAAGCCGATCCACATCTTGTCTATCAAATGAAGAAACTGGAGTGCCATCTACACAAGCAATTCCAAGTGGAGCTAGGCTTTTGTAAGACGTTTCTTGAGCAAGATATTTCAAAACCTACACAGTTCGATTAATCTTCAGTTAGTGATGAACAAGTGTATAAAACACCATATGTTTGAATTTAGTTGCGTATAAATTGTCAGTATATCACACATTTCACCAAGTTGTCTATTCGGTATCATTTAATTTTTTTGAAGAAAATTAACCTGTGCTGCCCACTTAGGTAGGGTCATCCAGACTTCAAAAGTGGAAGCTCCAGAAGCCACGGACATTGAAGTCAAAGGTTCAGCTGAAGATGTATCATCCTCGCTAACCGAGACAGCACGAACTAACCGTCCGCTATCAATGATTTCTTTTTTAATATGCTTCTCCAAAAGCTACATAATGCCATGAATCAGCATACGACACTGCAAATATCAAACTGAAGACTAAAAATGCTCCATACACAAAGAAATCTTACCTTGTCATCAAAACAGGTTTGTGCACTGCCAGAAACAAGCAGTGACACGTGTGAAGAACTGGATGTTGTGATATCACAACGTATTGTAACCACCCCGTCTAACAGAGTTTCAACATGAGGAGGAGGAGCAGCGCTGCAAAGAGAAATGTTGTGAGCGGAAACAAGCTAAAAATTTTAGTAATCATGCAATCAATGATGCAGAACTGCAAAATAAGAATAAGCAGCATAACTTAAAATATGATTAAAAAAGATACAGGCTAAATACACTGTTGTTTACATTTTACAAGACACACCAACAAAAGCATTTAATTTGAGTTACCATTAAGTTTTTTCTTTAGTCTATAGGGAAATTTTACCTCAGTTAACCTTTAAATTTTAGCAGCAAAATACAAGTTAGTTACTAATTCATTTGATATATCACCAGTTTGAGCTTTAAATATTTCTGAGGCAAAGAATATTATGATATGATTACTGAAGCAAGGACACGACGCAAACATGACTCACACATGAGCAATATTATTTAAGATACAACAGGTTGCAAGATATTGAATATGTATTATACAGCAGCTGAAGATACCTGACTATATCCTGGAGTTTGCACCATCGGATCTGAAAAAAGGAGAGAAGAAAATCAAACATCAAAAAGGCCCTACCATCAAATCTACTACTTGCATCATTTTTCTTGTCAAGTTTAGTAGACAAAACTGAACAAAGATTATGCAGTATGTGCCATATCTTGTTATTAAATTCATGGTACAATACAATGGTACTAGAAAAATACCAGTGTATTCCAACAATCAATAAATATACAAGTTCAAATTTTAAATATGTATATATTTCATGAAGAAACTTATACAATTTGCAATCCCACGTCAATTAGGAAAAAAGCACAAATCAGAAGATCCTACCAAACAAAAGAGGAGGTGGTGGGATGGCAGACTCAATAGTCACCACCACCACTATGTTCTTAGATGTGGGCATGCTGCATAATCTAAAATGAAAATTCACAACTCAGAAAGTGAGACTCCGACCAAACTACATCAAGCTTCACTCCATAACCATGCAAATATGGACATTGGAACCTTGACCCACCAGCTTGTATAAGCTGCTTACAAGTAACAATACTGGCCGATGGCCACTAGCCCGCTACTTAGGATGTTTATGGTTTGTAAGTTAACATCACGTACTTCATTACTCCAATAACCTAGCATTTCTACAAAATAGGACTTTGGGGTAATACTCTATTCACAACTCAGCACTAATTAGACGTAGAAAATAAAAGCAGCAACACATGGCAACTAGAAGAAGATTCCACACATACTTCAATATTGAGAAGAGAATTCAAACCATCCTCTAGTGTCAATAAAGATGAATCCTGTAAAAGAGATGGAAGTACAATCATTGATTTGGATTTTGGAACAAGAAAATTGCCATATTATAGAAGAAAATCAAGGCATAATCGTTTAAACTTACCAGGGTGCAATGTGCTCCACAAATAAGAAGCTTCATGTTCACATCTTCATCACATATCTTTATGTCCGGAAAATATTCATACCTATCTTCTTCCTTGGCCATTTCATTTCCAGGAGGGGAGATATATATCCTTGGAGCATCGCCTAGTAGATGCGGCCCAAGCATAACACGTTGCACCACATTGTTTCGTACACAGTACAGTCGAAAAGAAGCATGTGCAACCTGAAATGCATCCCATGCATGGCAGCAGGAGCTACAAACAGGAATGCTCAATTATTGGATGAAAAACAGAATTTAATGGCTTACAATACATTCAATAAATGAAAGACGGATATGATACCTCTGAACAACTGACATCAAGGCATGGCGAAAATGAGATGCTGCATAGGATGATAATGAACCTCTCCAATATATTATATATGAAATCCCTAGCAATGAATGAGTGTGAAAATTACAAATCCAAAATTAGAAATAAGATTCCAAAGTAATAGCAGAGTAGGAATTGTTTTTTGGTGGGGAAAACTCAATAAAACTGCCAAAAAATGTAAATTTTATTAGTCAGCATGTGAAAAAATGGATAGTAATTGCAGACGTTATAAGCATATAATTATATAAAAATCCAACTTTAGAACCACACTATGCCAGTCAAAACAATTTAAACAAAAGCAGTTTAGTAATTGTTTTATTGAAACTAAGCTCGATAATACTCCACAAGAAAATGATCTTTTTAAACAGTAAATGAGGATTTTTGGATATTGCAAGCATATATACATAATATTGCATCGCAAGAAGCAGGTTGCCACCTATGTGGCAAAAAGTGATTTGCAGCAATGAGCAACCTACAAGCTCAAATGTAAATAAGAAACAGCTACCTGAAAATATCAGAAAAAAGACTAGTACCTTTGATTGAAGAGATTCAGCAATCTTTTCTCCACTTGGAACTTCCAAATAAACCTGTATTAAAGCTTATACATTAAGATAAGTAGCTACAAGGAAGAAGCCGAAGGACAAAAGGGGGGACTTTCATTAAACTAAACAGGGAGAGGAAGGTTAAAAAGAAATTTAATTGTTAGTAGCTACAAGTCAGACCAATAAATCTGGAATATGTAAACAAGGTTACAAGGGTTTAAAAACAAAATTTAAAATATGTAATTTTAAGGGTCAATTTGTTAATCTCCAAGTTGGTCCGTAAATCACAATCGACCTCAATAAAAAAGGGAGCCTGGATGCACACAATTATGAACTACTCCGCAGAACTATATAAGGCGTGTATTATTCTCGATCTAAACCTACAAACCCAATTAGATTACCTAAATGCCCATATTTATGGCTCCATAAGAGTATTAATGCTATCACCGCCTGGCTCTAATCCCAGCTCAATTGAAACATCAATATCGCATGCTAAGAGTACTATTTATGGCTCCATAAGAGTACTATTGATCACTCAATTGAAACATCAATATCGTATGCTAAGAGCGGTGATAACTACTTTAGCACCAATATTCTAAAAGAACACTTTAGCACCCAAATTATACAAATTGGCAAACTTCATCAGCAAACACTAATAACTAAAGTGGATCAGTAAGCCAAACCTGTAAAGAAGCATACATATAACTATAGACTGCAGAGCTAAAAGAAGCATAGTCCAGGTGCTATGGGGGCTGAAGCGCCAAGCAGCCAAACATCAGTGCTCTAATAATCGGCGCTAGCTGCCTGTTAGTCGCCGCAATAATGCATTAGATGGTGTATTAGGCGGCTAACCAACCTTAGGTGCTCTTGTGCTGCTATTTTCGTGTTGTATTGTCTAATCTTTATGTAATATGCTTGCTAATTTCCTAGGCACCAGCCCTTCTGACCCTCTAGGGCTCTTGTATTGTCTAACATTTGCCGGTTAAGTTAGACATGATAAAATAATATAGTACTAATAGAATACGAACATATTGCTCAACAGAGTTTGGTGCTTACTATGGTAGGAAAAGTCGGACGGACGAGTGAACTGAATATCTGTGGATCAGATACATCAGCATCTCCCCAGACAAGTGTTCCAATTTCTTCCTCGTTGTCAAGCTGCTGACCCTGGAGGTACATGAACCTGGGCTCCAAAGCCCGTTGCGCCTCTAGAAATTGATCAACCGAAGGATTGATCAGCGTGTGCACCTGCATTCCGATCCTTCCATGTTCAGAACTGACAAAAAAATACGTAACAAAATAAACAGCAGAAGGCAACTAACCTTCAACCTCCCGGAAGAGATCAGCTCCGGGAAAGGGTATGACGGCCGCGGCCGCTCGGCCTCGTGCACCGGACCAGGTGGTGTCCGCTGCTTGCCTACCTTCCCGCACAGCACTGCAAGCATCGTGCAGTTCACCCTTGAGCCGCTCTGGAAATGAGACATGGTTGAACGCTGCAAGGCTGCAAAACAAATAGCAACAACAGATCAAACCTCCATAATAGATCTCCACCCAAAATCAACAAGAAACAAATAGAACAGAGCAAATCAAACAAATAGATCTCCACCCGAAACCAACCAAAAATAAACGAATAGAACCGAGCAAATACAACAGATCGGATCGAGCAGAGAAAATCGGATCGAGCAGAGCAAAACAGATCGAGCAGAGAAAATCGGATCGAGCAGATCTAACCTAACAGGAGACCAAAATCGACTACCACAAGTCCACAACACGAAATCGGGACTCCCGAGCCGCTAGGACGCCGGCGGAAGCGCAGGAAGCGCTCGATTTGGTGGTGGTGGCGGCGGCGGAAAGGGTAGAGCGGGGATGCGGAGGCGAGAGCGCTATGAACCCTAGTTTAGCCTCAGCACAAATCCCCCTCTCGAATCATTTAATACAGCCAGAATGAAGGGGAAAACGCCAATAAATAGCCGAGCAATTAGAAATCACCAGAAGCAAGCAAAAAGGCAAAAGATCGTAACGCCAAAAAAATTGATTGGCCGCGAGGACGAGAACGACGAACCGCTCGAGCCATTGGAGATCGAACGGTGCACGCATCACGTAGCTACGGGTGCTGCTGATGCCGCCGCGGTGGAGATATCCCTAGCACGCTTCCTCTTCACGCGGTCGAGTCCGCGATGGGATGACGACGACGATGATTCATAACTTGCGGAGAGAAAAACAAAAACAAGATGACGGATTAAATTAGCTTTTTGCAGCGGGATTGCGAGGAAAAGTGGGGAAAAATACGAGTTTGTTCTGTGTTTTTTCTGGGCGCATACCTTCTCTCCGATTCCCGCTGCGCTTTGGGTTTTTGGCCACATCCACTTTGCGCGCATACGCGATCGATGCGCCGCCGGGGTGGTGCTGCGTTTGGCTCTTTGGCTTTGATTCCGGCGAGGATCGGAGGAATTTTGGGTGGGAATGGGGATCGCACGGCGTAGCCCCGATTTGGGGACGGCCGACGCGGCGGCGCCATGTGGATGGTGAGGGCAGTTCGTGCTTGTTCGTCGGGTCCTTATTGAGGAGCGCTCATGATTGCAACATGCAAGCGGTGAGGAGGGAATGGAGGGCCTCAAATGCAATTCAGTCTCTCATAAGTAATATATATATATATATATATATAATTATCTATAAAGTAAATAGTGTTTCTACTCAAAACTCTCATATATGCATCCAAAATTCTTGGATAATCAGCAATCTCATGGTCGACGCAACTCATATATGCACCCAGATTTTTTTGACACTGAGCAATTTCCCATTCGACGTGATACTTAATCTGCGTTTATGATGAAGGAGGGTAATTCTTTAGCCATTAATGATATATACACATTAACAATTACATCTCTTTTTTTCATAACTTTAGGAGCAATGAAATGAGGATATGCAATACCTTCTTCTTTGCATAAACTCTCTCATGTTAAAATGCACCAATTGCAAGAACATATCTCATTGATTATTTAAAACCAAGTTGATTTGTTAAATAAACTACTGCTCCACTATATGCAATGCAAACATATATATTGTAGAAATAGAAACAAACAGTGGCATGCAAACTGCTCATACATATGCGTCATGCATCCAGATCAAGTTGTGCTGAGATTACAACCATGATTGTGTGGTGGCACTCAAAATCACATGAGTTCGTTCGAGCATGTAAGAAGAACGATGGGAAGAGGAAACAACAGAATGAACATTATATATTAACGTAATGAACATTATATATTTTCGGGACTTGATATCGGAGTAGATCACTATGAAATCAGCCTTCGCGCTCATTTAAACGAACAAAATCACGTGAAAAACATAAGACATCAATCACAATATACTTGAGAGCCACAAATTAAGTATGGCAGCTCGGCTTATGACTACAAATTTGAATGATTCATTTTTTCTTCTCACCGTTGTTTTCGAGAAGATACATCCTTTTTTGTTAGGCCAAAACTTATGTTCATGCAATTCAAGACACATTAATGTTAATTAATCAAAATCGAGCTATCATATATTCGGATAGTCTATGCATATATTAGTAATCTCATAGTCCTCTAGGTCATGAGGTGGGTCTTTAATATGCGATAACAAGTCATATCGGTGCACGTGTGTACATATATATAATAACTATCTACAAATTCACCCAAATTTTGTTTTGTCTAGCTATTTTACAGAAAACCCTTTGAGTTTTTTTCGAAATTAACCCGTAGTCCCCACTGCGCCACATCGTGTGTATATATATATATATATAGACTAGGTTAGCACTTAAGGTTAGTCGTCCGGTCCCTCCTGGATGAAAACACGTCCATGTCCAGCTTACGTCGATGTCTCTGTTGTGTTGCAGGTGCTTAATTAATCAAGCTCTGTAACGAAAACCGACGAGCTTCTCCTCCGCCGCCGGTGGCGGCCTCTGCACCGACGGCGACGAGTCAAAGAGAGGTAGCGTCTCTCTTAAAAAAAGCTAAAAAATACTATATATTTTAGACAGCGAGAACAACACGAACTATCTCATGGCAAAAATAAAAGAAGAGGCTAGGTTTTGAACTTTTGCGGGTGTGCGAACTTTTACCATACCCTGTATAGACTTTAGAGCTTACTTTCGGTCTTTTTCTTTTTGCCATAGAGCTATATTTTATTATGTTTTATTCACTGAAAAGGCAATATTGTACTTTTTTAAAAAAAATAACGGGTACAGTAGTTTTAGGCTCGCAAATATACGCCTCAAAATCTATGGAAAATTTGGTTTCTCATACCCCGTTGGATAGATTTGAGGCCGACTTCACCTCACAAGAGAAGGAATTAATCAACTAGACAGGAATTAATTATTAAACATGGAGTTGTTTAATTAGCAACTCTGTGACTTCTCCCTGTACAATTCAATTATGTACTAATCAATAAAATGACGCCTGTTGTGCAGTCATCCCCTTGAGTGTTCATAAAATTAACCCGCAGTCCACCTAGCTATTTTCCAGAAAACCCCTTGACTGTTTATAAAATTAACTCATAGTCCTAATGCTGAAATAGGTCTCAGTTAAAGACATAAAGAAACAAATATAAATTGGAATTATATGAGACTTCAACTTTAGAATAATTATAATAAAATAAAATAACGCCCGTTGCAATGCACGAACATTTATTAGTATATATATAGAAAGAGAGAGAGGGGATAGGCAACTTTGTTTGATGTTGTTACTGAAATATCCTCGGTAAAAACTTGTTTACCAGTAGGACAGAGACTTGCATGTTTGTATAAAGTGGACATATCAGATTTATCTTATCATATTTTTCACGTTTTTACTCGACTATTTGAATGGCATAAAAGCAAGGAGACATCTACTTAAAAAACAAAAATACTTTCCCTGGTAATGGCCATGTTTGACATGCATAGCTCTAACTCTCTTTTTTTAAACAATTATTTGGCTCTAAATCTTGTCTATGGTACAAAACGGAGTTTGTATATAAATAAGGAGCTTGTGTTGTGGTGTGTGGGGTTAACATACAACTTTTTGAAAACATGAATACGATGTTTTACATAGTACTCCCATAATATTAAAAATCATTTTCTACCCCTAACTCGAACTACAATATTTTTTGAAGCTAGAGGGATATACTCCCTCCATTCCCTCCATTTCACCCATTTCGTTTTGATTTTTTAAATCAAAATTTTTTAGGTTTAATCAAATCTATAGAAAAATATAACAAAATTTTTGTGTGGTAGATGTTGCTAATTTTTAATAAATTTGACCAACCAATTTGATTAAAAAAAGACAACTTACAGATAGAGTAGTAGTTAAAAAAGGTTGGGGCTTGAATTAAACAAACATGGTTAAACATAGGCCTGTCTGTCTGTTGCATATGACTTATTATATCATTTATTATAAGCCATAACAGCTTATTTATAACGGCTTATTAGTAATTAAAAAATATTTTTTACATGTGTTCACAGCGAATAAAAAATATTTTTTACATATATGTTCTTAGCGATATGAAAGACAATGCTTGAAAACTATATTAAAAAGCATCAAAATCGAAATCAAGTTTTAAAATTTAAATTTAGACAGAAACATATAAGCATCTCCATTAGCCAAACCAGCATGATTGCATGAAGTCCTCAAGTATATGTCGATTTCCCCCAAGTAATGACACAAATTCAATGGAAAATGAAATGAAATATTCTCGTGTGGCATCTTAGCTCGATTTTCCTTTGTACAATCAACCTGTGATAAGAAAACAAACTACTCCAGTACTCACTACAAACATGGATTTTATTTTTATCCCATTACCTATCGTATAATGGTGATTGCATCCAAACATGGCGCTCTGCAGGCCAACAAACTTTCTGCTACAGTTTACAGTTAGGGCATATACAATGTATGTCTGTTTTCCGTCTCTAAGCCGATAATTTTGTGAAAACACCCTGACTCAGTTCATAGACAGACGTCCCGTTGCCTCGCGAGACGACGACCAAAGCTCGTGCTCTCAGGTGGATGAGATGTCGCAGCTGCGCGTTGTATGTCTCATCTCCACGAGTCGACAACACGCTGGGATCCCGTATGGCGCGTGAGGGATTTTTCGGCGCCAAATCCATCTCCACCTCCACCAACAGTCGAGTCCTTCATCTTGCCGCCGCCGCTAGCCGCATCCATCTCCCCACGAAGTAGGAAGCGGTCAAGTCATCGTCCCGCCGCCCCGCTGCCCAGCCGTATCCGCTACCGCACACCCTCATCGCCCGACCTACTCGTCCCTGGTGCCGCTGACACCGACGCCAAGATGTGCCACTACTCCACGCTACCCGGCGACCGCCCCAAGACGGTGGCCGACCATCCCAAGACGGTTGCCGACCGCGTCCATCGCTACCATGGCGTGCTCCTCGTCATCCTCAGGTCGCTCGCCCTCGTCTCCCTCATGCTCCTCCTCAAGCCGTGCTCCCCTACCTTGTCTGTTGACGTGGGCAGGAGGTGGCGAGGCCCAATGGATACCGTGGCCGGGCCCAACAAGTACATCGTCATATTCGACGCCGGAAGCTCTAGGAGCCGTGTCCACGTCTTCCGCTTTGACGGCAACCTAGATCTGCTCCACATTGGCGATGACATCGAGCTCTTCGTCCAAGTAAACCAACGATCCATCCATCCAATGGATCTGGATCTTTGACCTCAATCCAATTTCATTTTTCCTTTTCCTTTGCAGAAAAGTTGGGCTTAGCACGTACGCCAACGACCTGCGGGAAGCTGTTGAATCGCAAAAGGTGCATATAGTTTATGTAGTTCAGATTCATGCGTCCTATACTTTGAGCTGCTAGCTAATTAGATTTTGTTCAAGGCAGCAAGTCTTTCCTTGTGCCTTGTGTCCTTGGTCATGTTGGTCGTTTCACTCAAATGAGTCTCCCTTGCACGCATTGATGATACGCTCACTGTAAACCAATCGTTCTTTGGTAACCAGAAGTTGATCACTCAGGATGACAAGTTTGCTCTCGGGTTCTTCCAGCCTGCAAGCAAGCCTTTTGTTTTTCATTGTCAGTTACACAGTTATACAGTTCATCCAATAGCTGATAAAATGAAACAAGGTTTGAATTATCTAGAAACAATTACAAAAGGTAGTTGTAATGGATGATGATTTAAGATTACACTTTGACTGAAAGAAAAAAAGGACTGTCAATTTGTTATATTTACCTTTATTAATCAGTAAAACTAGGCTAAAAGGCCTTGGATATATAGAAAAGAAGCATTTCACCATGGTTTATGTTTAAATGTGAAGAGTTCATTTTCTTTGGGCTCCTTTCACATGACATGACTTGACATATTTCTTGTATCTTGTACTCCCTAGCTGGACGATCTTATAACAGATGGTACATAGGCATATGATACAATAAAAACCCAGTGTAACTGTAGTTTGTGTGCAAATTTTACTTTTGCCATTGAATTAGGCAAAAATCATTTTTTCATTTTTTCTATTGTACTAGCCCAGAGCCCAGTGCCAAAAATAGACGAAAACAAAACACTGAAAGTAAGAGCCCAAGAAACAACATTTTCACTGAAAATAGATGCAATTCATTTGAACCCATGTGGTGTACTGTCTCTATAGTTTATACATCTTTACATATTTAGGATATTTTTATGACTAGTGATTCTATGTTTAGCTTTTAGTCTAGGAATTGATAACAAGTGTTGCTTTTCTTTTTTCTTATAGGTTACCATCAACTAGTAATATGCCCGTGCTAACGCTACGGTGTCACGATATTTACTTAATAAACTATTAAAACTTTATTTCATATAATTAGAAATAAGTTTTGTGGAATCTGTCCGTTTGAGCTTTAATTTAATCCAGCGTAGGGCCCACCTAACCAACACTAATTTTAAGCGAAGTGGGGTGAAGAGGTTGCAAATTGTTAATTACAGAATGGTGTAATAAAACTAGTATTTTTTATATTAGTATGGATTATTTGTTGGAAAATTAGAAAATACAATACACTCTCACAGGTATGAATCGCTCCATATTACACTACTATACATGAAAATGTTGGCCTCATGTTGGTCCTTCTTTTCCTTTTTAATCACCGGCAAGGATAATGCATCTGAAAAGAGTAAGGTTTAACGTGTATATCTGTAACCCATATAATGTTGGTTTTGTCAGGAAGCTCGCACTGAAACACTTAGGGCATGTTTGGTAGGGCTCCTGATTCTCTGATTCTAGATTCTGATTTTTTTTATCAGATTATGAAGAGAATCAGAATTGATATAATAAAGTAATCATTAGAACAATATTTTAGGTGATTTTCAGGTGATTTTTGGGAAAAACTGGTTTTAGGTGATTATGGGAAGAAACTGCTTTTTAGGTGATTCTCACTCTCTATGTAAAACTGCTGAATCACTTGAAGTGATTTTTCTCAGAATTCTCAGAATCAGTTATAAAATATTTCGTTTGTCAAGGATTCTATTGATTCTGTTGAGAATCAAGGAGAAAAATCCCTACCAAACAGGGCCTTAATTGATCTTAGCTACACAGAGATATTACAAAAATCTATTTATAGTTGACCTTAGCTATATGTAAAGTATTAAACATTTAGAGAGAAACATCTGTCTATGGGTTATATGATCTATCTTTTATCTATTTGTACGATGGCTTCAAAACATTTATTAAAGACACCCTTATCTTTTAGGTTATATATGTCCTAAAAACCATATTTCGAGAATATGCATATCATGCATGAGCCTCAAAACCACCAACAGTCACCCACTCACCAGCTAGTCCGTCCACGTTCTCATCCCAGATACCCAAACGCCGCCGCCGTAGTTAACCCACTCGTCCACTCCTCGGACTGATCAGTGACTATTTAATCTCCGCGCGAAGACGTGAGAGAGAAGCCGCCGCGAAACGGAGGCAATGGCGTCTGGGTCTTCCAGTTCCAACGCCGCCGCGGACCTCACCGTCCTCGTCGACGACTTCTACTTCTCCGTCTGCTCCCACGGCCGCAACGACGACGACTTCGATGGAGACGAGCTCTTCCCGATATCCGACGAGAAGTACGCCTCCGAGCTGCAGCTCCAGGAGGTGATCATGTCGTCCTCCGCCGTCATCGTGGCGGGCAGCACGGCGCGCTCCTCGGCGACGACGACGTCGGCGCCCGTTATCTTCATAGGTGAGTGCTCCTCCCACGCCGCGTCGTCGTCTCGGTTGACCTCGATGATCCCCGCCGCCACCACGACGCTCGTCTTCTGCAAGATCTGCATGGACGCCGTGCCGCCGTCCTCCGCGCACCGCGCGAGCCGCGGGTGCAAGCACGCCTTCTGCGCCTCCTGCCTCGCGGGCTACGTGGGCGCCAAGATCCAGGAGAGGATCGCCGACGTCAGGTGCCCCGAGGAGCGGTGCCGCGGCGTGCTCGACCCGGAGCTCTGCCAGGGGTTCCTCCCGCGGGATGTGTTCGACCGATGGGGCTCGGCGCTGTGCGAGGCCATGGTGCTCGGCGCCCAGAGGGTCTACTGCCCGTTCAAGGACTGCTCGGCGATTATGCTGGACGACGCCGGGGAGGCCGTCACCGAGTCGGAGTGCCCGAGCTGCAGGCGCCTCTTCTGCGCGCAATGCGCCGTGCCGTGGCACGCCGGCGTCGACTGCGCAGCGTACAAGAAGCTCGGCAAAGGGGACAGGGGCAAGGAGGACCTGCTGCTGATGGAGATGGCCAAGGGGAAGAAGTGGAAGAGGTGCCCCAAATGCAAGTTCTTCGTGGAGAAGTCCCATGGTTGCCTGCACATCACCTGCAGGTGCTGCATCGTTTTATTGCTTGATTTCTTTCTTCGATATCTTGCGTTTTCGTTGCAGATTATGTTGTATCAAATTGTTTTTAAGATGATCATCACAACATTTTGCAGGTGTGGCTTCGAATTCTGCTATGGATGTGGAGGGCAGTGGGGTGTTACTCATGCTAGTTGCAGCACAACATGAATTCCAGTTCAATTCCTGCTGGGCCTATCTAATTTGAATATTTCTGTGTTCTCAATGAGACCCTAGTAGCATCAATTATCATTGTATTTATGTGACCGAGGGTCATCAGTAGCATGAATTATATGTCATTCTCTCACCGAATTAAGTTACGGTTCCCAAAAGTATGAACTTGGAACTTGGAGTAATTTATAAATATAAATTCGCTACATATTCAGGAAGACACGCTATGAAAGCTAGAAATTTTTGCATTAATCGAAAAAGTTCATGTAGTAAAATTCGAAATAGAAAATAAATATTAAAAAGTCTATGTAAAGATCAATTAAAGTTTAAAATAAAAATTTAAAACTGAATTAAAAAAATAAAAATAAGAGTTCAAATAGAAACATAATCAGAATTTAATAATAAAAATATTAAAAATAGTCCATAAAAGACAATATGAGATTAATTAAAATGTGGAATAAATAATAAAATAAATTTCGAAATTATACAGAGGGACATACGACTTCCAATAGAAATATATTTTATAAACAACTAAAATTTAGAAAAAAATAGTTCATATAAAACACAACATGAGTCTAATTAAAATTTGGTATAAAAATAGAATAATTCTAAACATAAAAAATAATATGAGAGTTCAAGTAAAAAAACTATTTAGAAATAACTATAATTTAAAATAAAAAATAAATTCAAAAATTAGAAAAAGGGGAGTAGCAATGAGCAAGAGATAAACTAAGAATACAATTTATAAAATATCATAAAAATAAAAAATATTAAAAAAGACAGTCTATCTATATCATAATAATGGCAAATAGAGGAAGGAGAAACAGGTGAGCCATAAATAAATGGTGATGATGATTGATGCGACAACGATAAAGTATAAACAAAACCCCAATGACATATAAATTCAATTTATGAAAATTATATCTAAAAATATTGTAAATTTATAAAAAAATTAATAAAGATATGTGTAGATATGAAATACATTTTTATTAATTTTAAAGTCCAAAAGTTATAACTTTCAGATGAAAAAATAAAAAATGTCAGATAAATAATATTCGAAATTTGTCTTTGAACGATTTTATATCTACATACTATCTAATATTTTTCTCATAAATTTACAAAATATTTAAATATAATTTTCACAAGTTTCCAACTTGTTTTTACCGAATATATCATCATCGATATTGGCACGTCTTGGGAACGTGGAGCAACAGCAACACGTCCCGGGAAACGGAAACGCTCCTCAACTCCCACTAAAACCGAACGAAAAAAATACCAACAAAACCCACCAGATACCCACGTTCCTAGGGTTAAACAGATCGATTCGATCGGTTTTCACCAAGCGAAGATAAAGCGGTTCACTTCTGTTAATCTATCCACTCCCCAACTACATCACCGCATTTTCAGCAGCACAAAACTTCCCATCTCCCCGGCAAAGCTGGCGCCGCGCACGCGAGCCATGGCGATGGCGGAAGCCGCGGGACAGCGGCAGCGGCAGCGGCGGCAGCATCCCAGCTGCGGCATCTGCATGGAGCCCATGCCGCCCTCCGAGGCGCACCGCGGGGGCGGCGGCTGCGCGCACGCCTTCTGCCGCGCGTGCCTCGCGGGCCACGTCAGCGCCAAGGTGGAGTCCGGCGGCGGCGGCGGCACAGGCACCGTGCGGTGCCCCGACGCGTCCTGCGGCGGCGCGCTCGACCCAGAGCTGTGCCGCGGGGCTCTCTCGGGGACGTGTTCGAGCGGTGGTGCGCGGCGCTCTGCGAGGACATGTTCCTCGGCGCGCGGCGGACGTACTGCCCGTTCCCTGGCTGCTCCGAGATGATGGTGACCGACGACGAGTGCTCCGAGGAGGAGTGCGTAACGCAGTCGGAGTGCCAGACGTGCAGGCGCCTGTTCTGCGCGCGGTGCGGCGTGCCGTGGCACGCCGGCGTGAGCTGCGCCGAGTTCGAGCGGCTCGGCGAGGGGGAGCGCGGGCGGGAGGACCTGCTGCTGGTCGAGGCTGCCCGGAACGGCAAGTGGAAGCGCTGCCCGCGGTGCCGGTTCTACGTCGAGAAGTCCAATGGCTGCCTCCACATCATATGCAGGTGCGCGATCTGTGATCTGAGACTTGTCGCTTGTTATATTCTCCTATATGCTAGCTAAAGACAATAGATATTATAAAAGATAAAAATAAAAAGGAAATTATAAACCTATAATTAGTTAATTAGACATATATTGTTTTTTGTCCATATACAAAGAAAAAGAATTTATGTGTGGGATCTTATGGTCCCACATATATTAGCTCGAACAATCTCATTAACATCATTTAAAATAACATGATTTATTACATGATACCTAAATAGTCACAAAAATTAAAATAATATATAACATAGATTAATATAAAATATATATCACTTAACAAACGTTAAAATCAAACTTAACTTTTAAAAGTTAAAAAAATGAACAAATTAAGTTAACATACATTCATAATTATAGTAACAATATTTGTTACTAGCAAAATGCCCGTACGTTGCAACGTAACGACGACGCAGGGAGGGAAGCGACGGAGGGCGAAGGTCCAGGCGGCGTGAATGGGGACGGAAGAGAGATACGTAGGAGGTATTTTTTTATCTAAGCCCTTCTCTTTCTTTTCGGCATTGGGATTACGTGTTAATTTTATAAACACTCAAGGGGTTTTCTGCAAAATAACCGATAGATAAAAATTTTGGATAGAAACACTACTTGCTTTATAGATAGTTATATACATATATATAACTTTGAAAGCAATAGTATCTTCAACTTTATATACCACTGGACCTTGATTAAGAAATATTATCGGATAGACATTTAGTCTAAGTTAATTTAATTTCACCAAATTAAGTCAAAAATATAATGAAAATAGATATTGACTTACTGATACTTTAAACCAATTAGAAATTTGGTACAAGTTTAAAATATTTACGACTCGGATATTATTAGTTAGAAAAGTATATTGATGAATACGATAAGTTACATGTATATTGATGGCGGTGCTAGCTCACGCATGTAGCGTGTGCTCGGCCGCTGCTCAGTGCAATGCACGACGACGCAGGAGGCGCGTGAGTCGGGCTCGCCTGCTGGAGGTGAGGAAAGTGAGGCAACAATGGAGCGAGAGGTTATACGGATCGGAAATTTTATAGATTTGGATGAAAAAAATGATTTGATGATCGAAAAGTTATAGATTTTTTAAGTAGTTAAGATAAGCTCTATCGTACATATAGCTGGGTTTTTTAAAAAATAGCCAAGTTGATTGCAGGTTAATTTCAGAAAAACTTAAGGGGTTTTTTGCAAAATAGCCAGACAAAATAAAAATAGGGTAAAAACACTACTTGTTTTATATATAGTTATAGATTATAGATATAGATTTTCTATAATTTGTAAAAGTTAAATTTTAACTTGAATATTTGTGAAAAATACATTTTGTATTAATCTGTTTATCAATTTTTTTAAAAATAATGACTATTTAAATGACATGTAAGAAATGAGGGGATATACCTCGAGAGATAAAACACATTCCTGTAGTATGGATATACTACATCATTTATTTTTTACAACTTGTAAAAGTTGAATTTTAACTTGAATGTTTGTGGAAAGATATATTTCATATTAATCTATTTTATTATTTTTTTAAAAAATAATGACTATTTAGATGACATGGAAAAAATGAAGGATATCTCTCGAGGGATGGAAACACATTCCCGTAGTATAGATATATCATTTTTAAAATGCATGACGCCGTTAATTTTTCACATAATGGTTGATCGTTCGTCTTATTAAAAATTAATATAAATATATGAAATATTATAAGTTAAGATTATGTGTTGTTTGATGATAAATTGATTTTTATATGATATTTTTAATAAGATGAATAGTCAAATGTTATGTAAAAAGATAACGACGTTATATATTTTAAAACGAAAAGAAGTATTATTTTAGGTAGCAGAATTAGATTGATGTTTTATTTATGATTAATCCCCCCGCATATGTATAACGTATTTGTGTTTGGATTCACCAATAATGCCAGGTGCGGGTTTGAATTTTGCTATGGATGTGGGAAAACCGTGGCAGCTGATACATGACGGCTGCTCTGGATAACGGTGCCGTGGTGGTGATAAATATTCCTCGATGATAGTCAAGGAGAAGTCGATTTAATTACAAGCGAACATGAACTGATCTCTCGCATGAATGACATGCTACTTAATTATGTTTTTAGTTGATCTTTTACGGTCACTTGAACTCACCAGTGAACACAGGTTCTCCTCCTGTCTTTTTTTACGAGAATTTCCATGATGAAACCATTGTCTGGAAATTTCCTTGGTGAAACAATTATGTCGAAGTCTTACTCTTCCTCTCAAATGCATCAACTTTTGTTCATTTTTTTGAGAGTTGATTGAACTGATTTCTTTGAGATATGAATGTCATATAAGTTTCATGTGAAAGATAAAAACCATGTACTCTAAAATGAGGAGAGAATATTTTTGTAGGAGCTGATTACACCGATTCTTTTTTAATATGAACATCATGCAAAAGTCGTGCGAAAGATGAAAACCATATGCTCCAATTGAGGAAAAAATTTGATGGTTTGCTACCCTTATTCGGTGGGCTTAGATAAAAATGCAACTCTTTATACATTACAACGGATGGATTGGTTCAGCGCTCTGTTCTCTCTATTGTCATTGCTCCAAAATCTAGAAGCTATTGTCATAGCTCCACAAGGAGGATGGTCGTTGCTTTCGTTACAAGGAGGATGGTCGTCGCTTTCGTTCTCTATTATCGTTTCTCTAGCAGGAGGATGGTTGTTGCATTAGGTATGAGCTGTATTCGCCAATGAGAAGGAGCAGGAGGCTGACCGGCATGCCGTACACTAGGCTTGGTACACCACCTTACATGCACATCTCTTTCATCAGCATCGGTCATGCTTGGTCCCTCTCCACCCTTGACAACAAGCGGCAGTAGGTGCGGCATGCTCTTCCTTCTTGCACAACAGTTCTTCCCAATGATGAGCAACGTGTTGGAGTTTAATGACTTTTTATCCGTGTTAGTAAGAAGACAATTTTATTCTGTATGTTAGTGAGTTTGTCGAAGCGAGAAAGAAGGGCTGCAGAGAGAGAGCGCGTCGTGGGGGGTTGGAGAAGGAGAGACATTGGGAAGGGAGGCTCTTGCTCCTTGGCGGCTGCTGGCTTCTTGCTCAAGCGGCAAAAACAGGTAGAGATTGAATGATACAAGATTGATAAACAAAATGTCAATTAATCGTCTGTGTATTGTATTTTGTATTTTGTAGCTTGCTAATATTTATAGAAAATAATAAAATAAATTAAAATTGGGTTAATCCGTTCAAAGTGGTAAACTATAGAGCTGACAAAGAGATAATACCAGTAGCATTTTATCGTAGTCTATTTAATAGATTGGCAAATTGTTGATTTTCATTTTCAACCAAATGAGGCAGATAATAGCGATGGGTCTATCAGGATTGGTTAGGGCCGGCCGCCTGTTCCCGTTTTCAACACTTTAATCTACCTGACTCTGATTTGGGCCCACCTAGGCTGCTGCAGTGCTACGCATATCTCGCCTATTTAGCACGAACTAGTCAGCTATCTTGATTTGGGCACCTTGGGTTGGGCCGAAATGGCCTAGACAACGTTCCCCTTCCCTGGCTTGGCACGCACACGTCACCATCATGTGGTCCGGTACTCAGGTCTACATCAAAACCCTCCATATGACCCCTCCTCACCCAGAAACATTCCTCGGAAAAACTAGTGTAGCCAGCCAGGAGCAGCTGCAAGCCTGCAACAACACCACCCGCGCGGCCGATGTCGCCATGGCGGCAACCTGAAGGCCGAGACGGTGAAACGGCACGGGTTTTACACGCCAAATCTACCCGGTTTTTTCCGGCTCCCCGTCAGGTTTCCGCCCGTGACGCGCGTGCACGGACTGGCGACATGGGAACAAGCGGTTAATCCAAGGTCCAAACACGCGGTGGCCCACTACGCGTCGGCCCATATCCGTCCCCCTGCCACCGGCCACCGCCCCGGCCACGCCGCATCTTCCCTTCCTCTCCAGTCTCCACCACCACCACCACCACCACCACCACCCACCCCGTGTCCGCCTCCTCTTTACCCGAGCCGCTGCTCGCTTTGTGCTTTCCTCTCCGCCCCCGCTCCACACACCCGCTGATCCCCTCACCTCTCCGGATCCGGCATTCCGCCATGGCGTCGTCGGCGTCCCGCCCTCTCCTGCTGCTGCTGCTGGTTGTGGCCGTTGCCGTTGGAGGAGTGGTGGGTGGGGAAGGGGAATGGGAGGGGAGGGGAGGAGAGGACGTTCATCGTGCGGGTGGACGCGGACGCGAAGCCCTCGGTGTTCCCAACGCACGCGCACTGGTACGAGGCGGCGGTGACGGCTGCGGCGGCGTCGGGGGTGGTGGAGGGGAGTGGCGGGAGGGCGGCCCGCTGATCCACACCTACTCCGCCGCCTTCCACGGCTTCTCCGCGCGGATGTCGCCGGCTGCGGCCGCCACGCTGGCGGAGGCTCCCGGGGTGGCGGCAGTGCTGCCGGAGCGGGTAAGGCGGCTCGCCACCACTCGCTCGCCGCGGTTCCTTGGGCTGCTGTCGTCCCCACCGTCGGCACTCCTCGCGGACTCAGATTTTGGTGCCGACCTCGTCATCGCCATCATCGACACCGGCATCTCCCCCACCCACCGCAGCTTCCACGACCGTGGGCTTGGTCCGGTGCCGCCCAAGTGGCGCGGGGTGTGCTCGTCGGGGCGTGGGTTCCCGCCCAACTCCTGCAACCGCAAGCTCGTCGGCGCGCGATTTTTCTCCGCCGGGTATGAGGCCACCTCCGGCCGCATGAACGAGACGGCGGAGGTCAGGTCGCCGCTCGACACCGATGGGCACGGGACCCACACGGCCTCCATCGCCGCCGGCCGCTACGTGTTCCCGGCGTCCACCCTCGGCTACGCGCGCGGCGTGGCTGCCGGGATGGCGCCCAAGGCACGCCTCGCGGCGTACAAGGTGTGCTGGGTGGGCGGCTGCTTCGACTCTGACATCCTTGCGGCTTTCGATGCCGCCGTCGCTGATGGCGTCGATGTCGTGTCCCTCAGTGTCGGTGGCGTCGTCGTGCCGTACTACCTTGACGCCATTGCCATTGGGGCATTTGGGGCGACGGAGGCTGGGATTGTTGTTTCGGCTTCGGCCGGTAATGGCGGCCCTGGTGGACTCACGGTGACCAATGTGGCTCCCTGGATGGCCACCGTTGGCGCTGGGTCCATGGACCGTGCCTTCCCGGCCAACGTGCAGCTTGGCAATGGTCAAGTGCTCGACGGCGTCAGCGTGTACGGCGGGCCAGCGCTCCAATACGGCA
Source organism: Oryza australiensis (assembly GCA_019925245.2). Classification (NCBI taxonomy): domain Eukaryota; kingdom Viridiplantae; phylum Streptophyta; class Magnoliopsida; order Poales; family Poaceae; genus Oryza; species Oryza australiensis. Next base: position 3,492,366 of record JAIFGZ020000440.1, on the reverse strand, counting down.
AGATGTATGAGCTTGTATATGCTGGAGCGAGCAGCGGCGCTGCCTCGTCTGCGGCTGACGGCTACTCCGCGTCCATGTGCCTCGACGGCTCGCTCGACCCTGCTGCGGTGCGCGGCAAGATCGTGGTGTGCGACCGCGGCGTGAACTCGCGCGCCGCCAAGGGTGACGTGGTTCACCGCGCGGGCGGCATCGGGATGGTGCTCGCTAATGGGGTGTTCGACGGCGAGGGCCTCGTCGCCGACTGCCACGTTCTGCCAGCCACAGCCGTCGGCGCGGCCGCAGGCGAGAAGCTTCGTAAGTACATTGGGTCGTCGACGCGGCAGGCGCCGGCCACCGGCAACATCTTCTTCGAAGGCACCCACCTCGGCGTGCACCCGGCGCCTGTGGTGGCCGCGTTCTCTGCGCGCGGCCCGAATCCCCAATCCCCGGAGATACTCAAGCCAGACCTGATTGCCCCCGGCCTAAACATCCTCGCCGCATGGCCCAGCGGCGTCGGCCCGGCTGGCATCCCCTCCGATGGCCGCCGTACTGAATTCAATATCCTCTCGGGCACGTCCATGGCTTGCCCGCACATCTCCGGCCTCGCTGCATTGCTCAAGGCGGCGCATCCTACCTGGAGCCCTGCGGCCATCAAGTCAGCGCTCATGACCACCGCCTACATCAAGGACAACAGCAACGGCACCATGGTGGACGAGTCCACGGGTGTCGTGGCCGACGTGTTCGACTTCGGCGCCGGGCACGTTGACCCGATGCGCGCCATGGACCCTGGTCTCGTCTACGACATCACCCCCGTGGACTACGTCAACTTCCTCTGCAACCTGAACTACACCGAGCAGAACATCCGGGCGATCACGCGGCGTCCGGCGGACTGCCGCGGCGCGCGTCGGGCGGGGCACGCCGGGAACCTCAACTACCCGTCCCTGTCTGCCACGTTCGCCGCGGACGGCACCAGGGCGACGATGAAGACCCACTTCATCCGGACGGTGACCAACGTCGGCGGTGGGCCCGCGGTGTACCACGCGACGGTGAGAGCGCCCGAGGGGTGCACGGTGACCGTGCAGCCACGGCAGCTGACGTTCCGGCGCGACGGGCAGAAGCTGAGCTTCACGGTGCGGGTGGAGGCCGCGGCGCCGGCCAAGAAGATGGAGCCCGGGAGCTCGCAGGTGAGGAGCGGCGCGGTGACGTGGAGCGACGGGAGGCACGCCGTGAACACCCCAGTCGTCGTGACAGTGCAAGCGCCCCTGCAGTAAGACAAATCCCTCATGCCGACGCCAACCACGCGATCGGTGGTTCAGAGAGAAGCGAACACCAGCTCAGTGTTGTTCTCAGTGAGATATACATTGCTCCTTGGACCATAATTGCATTAGTATCTAGTAGTGGTAGTATTATTATACATATGTAGTATAAGCTTAAGCTATACTGGAACTCTAGCTCAGGGTTCTGTGATCTTCTTCTTCTACCCCCTCCCAGTCCCTCCTCATCTTGATCTTCCTCTCTTCCTTTCTTCTGTGAAGCATGCCATTATGTGGTTTTGCAGTGGTACTACTACTACCACTACTACAATGTGAAGGTTTTCAAGAGGTTTTATGATGTGTGTAAAGAGGCAAGAAATTAATCCAATCATCTGTGCTATCAACTCATGGTCCTCACCTGAGCTCACATGGACGTGTGAGACTCGAGTGAGAGATTGGCCCAACGTGTACTTGCTAGCGTACCACCTGGAGCAAGCATAACTGCCTTCAATTCAACCTACCTCCTCCTGCCTCTGAATTTTTGGGAGGAGATGGAGGGAAAGCCAAAGGCGGCTGCTGGTAGTGCCGCTGCCGCGGCTAGGAGGAGCATCAGCAAAGCAAGGCAAATCATCATACGCGGCGTGGCTTTTCCAAAGGGATCTGCACTCTGCACTGTGAGCAATTACGTGGCATCAATGGCAGCGAAAGGGGTGGCAAAAGCTGGTGCGGTCCGGAGACTAAAATGAAGCTTGTGCCTATGCGGAACATGCTGCAAGTTGTTGTTGCAGATGCAGTGCTCGGAACAGGATTTACAGAAACCGACCCTTGCCGTTTGCTAATGGCCATAAATTACAGAGAGACTTTTGGGTGTGAGGGTGGTGGTTTACCTGTGCTGGTGGTGGCTGACTGTTTTGTGACCCCCCATCATGCTAAACAACTGCTAATAACCGCTTTTAGTAGTACTGCTGCTGGAGTATCGAATAATGCTTGTTGACTTGTTGACCACAGGTACATGGTACTAGTACAGAGTACAGACCGTGGCCAGTGGATCAGTGTACTAGTACTTAGTAGTAGCACTACTTGAGATTGTTACATGGGGCCATTTGCAATGCGTGGGATCCCCTGGGCAGCTCGTTCTCCATGGAGGCGATTTTTTTTGACTGTTGGGATCACACGCACTTAAGGTTGTGGAGTTGTCATGAGTGAAAGACGATGGAACACAGAACTACAGAAGAAATAGAGCTCCAAGAAAAGCACACTTCCATTGCGCCGTCCAAGTGCAACCATGCGGCATTTTCTTGTTGGTTCGTTTTATTCCATCAGGCTAACACACAAACACAAGTGCTTATCAAGCACACGCATGTGTTAGCAATGCCCGTGATGCTCCCGGCTCTACCATGTCCACTTAATTCTACAATCTGCTACATGCAAATGCAAGACAAGAGTTGTAATTTTTACATTGAGCCTCATGAGCACACACTATTGTAACTAACTCCACTTCTAACACATGGATGCACGCGTTACCAACTAACTCGATCAGGGAGTGAAGACGACTTTGAACCGGCACGTAAACTCTAACATTGCACGCTAATGTGTATGCGCGGTTACATCATCATGTACATAGGGACATATCCTATACACAAGCAATCTAGTGTACACCATGTACACAAACTAACAAATTTTATCATTTTTTAAAAAAATTATACATTTTATTTTAAGTAGTAGTGTATCTATTTATAAAATCCCATCTTCACATTCATAATATAAAGAGAGCAACAAAAATAACAATATTCTTACGAATTTGTACTTTTAAAACTGAAAAAAATTTATATTACAAATATGTGTAATACTATTGAATACATATATTTTTTATACTGATGAACTTTATCAGTTTGTGTGTACGATGCGTAAAAAAAACTTATGTACGCATGATATGTACTAAACCATGCGCGCACGTGTGTGTGTATATATAATAAAAGAAAAAGGGAACTGTCTCCCGAATCGCTAGCGGAGTCAGCACTCCAATCTCCTTGTCTATGGCTTCTACTTGTTCATCTTTTTTGCCCTTTTTCTCGCCGGAGATCGGAAAGCAAGAGGCCAAATTCAGGGCAAGGGCTGGGCCGATCGCTGATTTGCTGTGAGTCTCATAATCCGAGACGAGTAACAAGTTCAATTTAGATCCCTCTTCTTCGAGTCAAAAGTTTCAAATTACGTCCTTTAACCCAAAAAGCAGCTACAACGCATCCCTTATAAGTTATAATACCAGTGTAACCAAGATCATAAGACAATACATGACAAATTGACTGCGATCAATCCGAGTTAGCATGTGTTATAAAAGTTAATCAATATAGCAAAACGATGACTAACCTTCTCGATCGTTTTAGTCATTGATTATTTAAGACATGTCAGATGATGATATAGGAACACACGATATTTGTCAACGAAGTTTAGCCGAAGCTTATATATCTGAGACTGATTATGGGCGCTTCTCTCTAATCAATATAGCATCTAGCCACTACAAGTCCATGACCTCGCCGCCATCATCTTACTATGTGTCTACGCTATGTTGTAGTCGTTATGATTAACTTTATCTCACACCTATTCCAACTCCAATTACAGCTCCTAATAGGACTAGTATATTCAACATATATTCTAACAAACTTCACATTTACGAATATACATATGCCACCTAAAAACGATAGAATCGTCACATTGATCCACCGGTCCTTCAGACTTGGGTTGTTTTCTTTTCGCATCATGAGACTTCGCTATCCTCCTGTAACTTCTTTCTCTGGACTCCACCTACAACAGTGCTCCACCTTCTCTTTTACCATCACAGTCGTTTTGCCAAGCGAAATTGGACTCCTCCTTAATCGACATATCATAGACTCCTCGAAGAACATGTTCACCTTTATCTTCTATCTTAGATTTGATCTGATCCAATCCATGGAAGATAACCTTTGCCATCACCAAATAGATAAATCAAACTCATCAGACTGTTAAAGAGAACCCTTTCTTCCTTGTAGTCTTATGAACCAAGCTAACAAATTCAACATCCACGTTTCCTGCATCCTTAGATTGTGTACCCGATAATTTGAGAAAAAATCACTTGTCACCTTGAATCATGTGAAGACAAGTACCACGATAACCCTTACGTCATTTTCAGTGACACATATTTTCATGTATCCTATCATGCTGACCCGCATATCTTGAATATATCATGTACTGTTAAACAATATCGTTGACCCCATCAACGATATTTGACCGGCTGTTGCCCTGACCTTTTCTTCAGTTGTGGACCAACTCTATATATCTCAACTCCTCACCAAGTCCCAAATATATCATGTTCCGTCAGATAATTCCATATACGACCCAACCGACCTGTTGCCACCAGTCTAGTTGCCTTATGTCTTAATCCGACCGGCTTTACCCCTTGGTCTAACCAGTCATACCTGGTCCAACCGTTCGTCCCATCCTCGTTTGATCGAAAACCATCACTCTGCCATACCGGTCTGCTCAGTCAAACTCTACAGTCCAACTAGTCCACCACCTGTCAGTCTACCCTGATGACCTGATCTATCCGGTCACACATGCATGCATACTTTTCACCTCGAGCCGCCTTGTAGAGCCCTCGATCGGTCTCCATCAGAATATTCGGAATACATCCCATGTCAAATCTAGTTAATTTGCCACTTCCTTGGAGATATAGGGGCTGTTTGTTTCAGGGACTAAAATTTTTAGTCCCTGTCACATCGAATGTTTGGACATCAATTTGAGAGACTAAACATGAACTAATTATAAAAATAATTATAGAATCAAAGGATAATTCATGAGATGAATCTATTAAGCCTAATTAATCCATGATTAACAAATGTTTACTGTAGTATTACATCGTCAAATTATGACGTAATTAGGGCCATTAAATTCATCTCGTGAATTATCCTTCAATTATGAATGAGTTTTATAAATAGTTTATATTTAATACTCTAAAATAATATTTAAATATTTGATGTGACAATGACTAATCCTTAAACAAACAACCCCATAGTTGCCAGTGTTTTCAATTTCACGAAAGCCGACACAAAAGCCGCGAAATTCGCCCGTTCCGCCAGGTAGCGTAACGGAAGAGGCGCGGTAGGATTTGAAAAATTTCGAGAAGATTCAAAAATTTTGGGAAAATTCATTGAAAAAAATCCTGGTTGTAGAACAAGAATTTACAAGAATTATGGTAATTTTTACGCATGAAAATACACAAATTATGGGCACTTAAAAATCGTTTATACTTTTAGGAAAAAGAAAAAAAAAATAACACTGTGCACGTGTACTGTTCATGCAGCCCATTGAAGCCCATCATCATTTTCTTCTCAAAAACCATTGCTTCTTCCACCATCTATCACTGCAGCCGATTCCCCTTTGTCTCTGCGCCATCCTTCCCCTTGCAAGCCGACACCGGAGCTACAGAATCCGCCACCAAGCGTGCATATCCCGCGACGGCACGCTCGGTTTTCGCGGCGAGACGCGCGAAAACCGCGGCTTCAGGTATGCAGTCCCCTCAGTGCTTGGGCGCACGGTTTTCATAGGGTTTAGCTACCTTTCCATGTAGATCTGGGCGGTTTTCGCGGGTGATTAGCTAGCCTGTCGCGTCGGTAAGTGCAACTTTCGCGCAGTATAAGGCGGCTAGGGGCAGCACAGCATGGACGGCATCTCGCGCGGTAGGAGGCGAAAACCGTGGGGTTGACGCAAGCTTGCCGCGTGAAATGGTACGAAAACCGCCGCTACTCTGTTGTGTCCGAATGGATTTTTGCACAAATTTTGAGAAGTTCACCATCTCTACTATAGCTTTCCGGTTGATTCCAAGAGAGATGAGAAATTTAACTTTACAAGCAATGCAAATGCAAAGTATATATATACATATATGCAACGGATGGATGGAGAATTGGCAATTGCAATATGGCAATAATATTTTTTTGCTAGCTGATCCATCTTTTACAGCTAGCACCTTTTATTTCTTTGTGCATGCCAATGTCGTGGAATATGTTGAGAAGTTCACCATAGGAATTGAACTATGTTGTGTGAGGCCTAAGTTAACCTTCTTGCTATTATGTTTTAAGCTAGAAAGTGCATGTCCAATTTAATACTTTGGGCATAGGCAAGGAACATGTGGGTGCTTATTATCATGTTTATTTCCAATCTTGGTATGGGACCTATTTGCAACTTTGTAACATATGCTAACACGGATATTTCGTTCTCGTTTCATAATCAAATTATTTCGTGAAGTTAGCCGGACCAAGTTTATTATATATCGTTGCACAAAAAAATTTTATCAATCAAAATATACATAGTTATCACTATTTTTTGTTTTTTTACTACATTTTAAACATCACATTAAGTATTCCCCCCGTAATTCATACAACCATACTTATATCAATATTATACATATTAGTATAATTTTTTTCACACAAATATATTAGTGTAAATATCATATTTATGTATTCACTAATTTTAGTATTTATTCCTAATTTTTTGGATAATATTTACACATTTTTCGCGACGGTTTGGCAATTTTCCGTACTATTAGTCATGGTTTTCGCGCGGAATCAACGAAATCCGCGGTATGAACGAAATTCATGAAATTCAAATTTGTTTACTGTTTCGCCACCGGCTTTCACGAATTTCGTACGAAATTCGCCGTGCCGCCGAGGGGCGACACCACTACTGGAGAACCATCATTGGTTGAAGTGGCAAAAACCACAGTAGCCCTGGTTTGAGTTGCACCTGGGACTAGAGAGGTTTAAACAGTCTACGGATTTCTAGGAACATTAGTCCCGGTTCGTGTCACGAACCGGACTAAAGATCACCTCTAGTCCCGTTCAAATGTTGTCGAGCTGCGCAGAGCGCCGGCACTTTAGTCCCGGTTGGTAACACCAACCGGGACTAGAGATGCCATTTTTGTCCGGTTGGTGCTACCAACCGGGACTAAAGATGCCGGCGTTCGACGTGTTCTAATGACCTCGACACCATGTTTAGTCCCGGTTGGTAACACCAACCGGGACTAGAGATGCTATGTTTTAACTTGTGGATATTATGGCAATCGGATATCTACATGGCAAGTTTATCCGACTGGAAGTAGGGATAGATTACGTCTGCCATATCTGTAAACCAAATATGACTTGGGTGTTACGTTGCCGATTGAGATAAGGCAACGGCCCATAGTCACGGTTTGGTAAGATTGAGAAAACCGACTTAGAGTAAGATAGGGTTTTCGATCTGTAAGCCCGCCTCCCAAGACTATATAAGGGGGGTAAGGGGCGTCCCTTGAGGGATATCAGAAGTTAGATCAGAGTTGATAAGCAAGAGCTTAGATTTTAGGAGCTTTAGATCTTGAGATCAATATACACTCGACGGATCGAATCCCCGAAACAGGAGTAGGGTATTACCTCACGAGAGGGCCTAAACCTGTCTAAAATCTTGTTTTCCATCCAACCCATTGTGCTTGGCGATCTTGACTTCACCCCCAAAATTCTATTGCCGAAACTAAGTTTCGACAGTTGGCGCGCCAGGTAGGGGGTCGTGCGTCAAGACTTCTTCAACGATCTCGCCGACAAGCGTGATGGGATCTTCTTCAGGATTCGGCGACTTCGCCGCCAACGACCTCGGCAAGTTCTCCTCCTTCGACTCAGATTCGAACTAGTCGGAAGGAGAGACCTACTCGGCACCGCTCGGGCTCCCGAACAGCGCCAAGATCTTCGACGACATCTTAGAGTCCAAGATGCAGTCCGCCCACTCCGACGAAGGAATTCACTCGGCACCGTTCAGACTACCAAACACCGCCGAAATCTGCACCGATCTTCTCGTCCCCCCAACAGAGACGATCTACTCGGAAGAAGACCTCTCGGCGCCGTTTGGATTACCAAACATCGCTGAGATCTATGGCAAGCTCCTCTCCCCCGAGTCGAGGTCGACCCACTCGGAGGAGTCCGCATCCTCAAGCTCTGACTCGGACTGGAGCGATCCAGATCCGAGCAACCCAGGATCGAGGGAGGTCGCCGTCATCCTCCAGCCTTTCGGCTCATGCTCATCTTCGGAGCTCAACGAGTATCTCAGCTCCGCAGGCCTCGACGACCTCTACGGCATCCCCTCGGACGAAGCCGATGACTCCGACTACAACAAGGACTACGAGCCGAAGTGCTTCGATGTCCTCATGGCTGAGGTGGCCGAGTCCGTCTCAGCCATGGCCCGTAGGCTCGCGGAAGAAGAGCGAGTCAGGATCGAGCAGGAGCGCAAGCTGGCAGAAGAGGAGAAGAAACGCAAAGAAGAAGCCGACAAGAGAAAGCAGGATCTACGGGCAGCCGGACGGTCCGCTCAGGAGGCCATTCTTCAAACGTGAGTCCGCAACACCAATATCTTCCGACGCCACGCGTAACGCCGTTGCTGCCCTCACACTCTTGGACACCGTCATCGAGACGGCACCCCGACGTGACTCCAATACTAGACAAGATCAAGACCATCGTCGCAGCCACAGCCAACGGTCATCCCTCCACCTCAGCACGAAGGCCGACTGAGTCTGTGGCTGAAACGCCTGACAAAAGCCGGCTCCCGCCGCTAAGGTCAGGAGACTACAAGAGACCCGAGCCAGACCGGTCGACAACTAGGCCAAGAGGCTCACGCCACGAGTCCACGTAGAAGCATCAGGAGCAAACGGCTGACTCCCGCGAGAAGCGATATGGACGTCCACCCGTCCACCACCGTGTCCGCCGCAACAACGGCTCCGGCACCGAACCGGCCACGAGACCCCGCCGAGCGATCGCGGAAGTCCTCGATCGCCGCTACCAAGAGCGAGACCAACACACTCGGGAGGATCGGAGGGGATCACCTGACAACAACGACGATGGAGTGCCAGCTTTCACTCGGGAGCTTCGCCGAGTGCACTGGCCAAATGGATTTATGCCAACCGGAATCGAGAAATATGACGACAAGACCGACCCCGAGTCATGGCTTACCGTGTACACTCTCGCCATCCGCGCAGCAGGCGGCGACAACAAGGCTATGGCCAATTACCTGCCTGTGGCCCTCGCCAACTCAGCCAGGAACTGGCTCACGAGCCTGCCAAGAGGCTCAATCGGCTCGTGGAGTGAGCTGAGGGACCACTTCATCGCCAACTTTTAGGGCACCTTCGAGAGACCCGACACCCACTTCGACTTGTACAACGTCATCCAGAAGCCGGACGAACCTCTGAAGGACTACATCCGGCGCTTCTCCGAAAAGCGCAACAAGATCCCCAACATCACCGATGACATCATCATCGCCGCCTTCCAGAAGGGAGTCTGTGATGAGCTGCTAATCGGGAAGTTCGGGCGCAAGCCACCGAAGACGGTGAAGCAGATGTTTGAGACGGCAAACTCCTACGCCAAATCCAATGACGCCATCAAAGCAACGCGCCAAGACCGGCCCGACAGGAGGGATGACAAGCAGGCGGGAGGAAGCCGAAATCCTAAGAAGGATAACGACAACAACAACAATCAGGGCCAAAAGGACCGCAAGCGCCGATCCAAAGATCTGGTTGCCGTAACCTCCAACTCTCAACACCGCCCCCGAGTCGCGGCCTACGACGCCATCATGAATGCTCAGTGCACGCATCACCCCAATCACAAGCATGCAGCTAAGGACTGCTTTATTTATAAACAGTTCGCTGAGTAGTACGCTGTGCAACTCAACAAGAAGCCGACTGACGAAGCCGGCCCATCGGGCGCCAAGAAGAACAACACGGCCGAGAATGCCGAGCCCTTTCAAGACCCCGTGGGCGAGCTCAATCACATCTTCGGGGGGCCGAAGAGGAAACAGAAGCTAACCGACCGAGAGGTCAACGCGACGCAGCCCGAAGTCCCACAGTACCTACGATGGTCGGAGATGGCCATCACCTTTGACCGCTCGGATCACCCCGACCGAGTGGTTCACCCGGGGCGCTATCCACTCGTCTTGGACCCGGTGGTCCGCAACATCAAGCTCAAGCGTGTCCTCATCGATGGGGGCAGCGCCCTCAACATCTTATTCGCCAAGACCATGGACGAGATGCAGATCCCGAGGGCTGAACTGAAGGCAAGCTCAGCCCCCTTCCATGGAGTTATCCCGGGGCTGTCATCTACACCACTCGGGCACATCGCCCTCCCGGTTACCTTCGGAGTTCGAGAGAATTTCCCAACGGAGAACGTCACTTTCGAGGTGGCCGACTTCGAAACGGCCTACCACGCCATCATCGAAAGGCCTGCACTCGCCAAGTTCATGGCGATACCCCATTACACCTACCTCTGCATGAAGATGCCGGGTCCCAACGGCGTCATCACTCTTCGCAGCGACGTGAAGCAAGCCTTCACTGCGCGACAAGGAGAGCGCGATATGGCCCAATCTCGTGAGAGATCACGCGCCACAAGAAATCCGATTGGCTGCATCGACTTCGGCAGAGGGTGAAATCCCGTGAAGAATATAGCCAAATCGGGATCCGGCGACGCCAAGACCAAGAAGATCTCCCTTGATCCATCGATTCTCGAAACCGCCTAATCGGCGCCGAACTAGATCCCAAATAGGAAAGCGCGCTCGTCACCTTCCTCCAAAATAATAAAGATGTTTTTGCTTGGAAACCATCTGATATGCTTGGAATTCCTAGGGAGGTGATCGAGCACTCTTTGCACGTCAAAGATGACGCAAAGCCGATAAAACAACGATTACGCAGATTCGCGCAGGATCGAAAAGATGCCATCAAGGAAGAGCTCACAAAGCTCTTGGCTGCCGGCTTTATCAAAGAAGTCCTACATCCCGACTGGTTAGCCAACCTAGTTTTAGTCCGCAAGAAGACGGGGCAATGGCGCATGTGCGTTGACTATACCGACCTTAACAAAGCCTGCCCCAAAGATCCATTCGGGTTGCCTCGCATCGACCAAGTCGTAGACTCAACAGCCGGCTGCCAACTCCTGAGCTTTTTGGACTGTTACTCGGGCTATCACCAGATCAGTTTGAAAGAATCCGACTGCCTGAAGACATCGTTTATCACGCTGTTTGGAGCCTACTGCTACATCACCATGCCTTTCGGTCTGAAGAACGCTGGGGCCACATACCAACGCATGATCCAGAGATGTTTCCAGACGCAGATCGGCAAGAACATGGAAGCTTATGTCGACGATGTCGTCATCAAGACCAAGCAGAAAGAAGACCTGATCGCTGACCTAGAAGAAACCTTCGCAAATATCCGGGCCTTCAGAATGAAGTTGAACCCGGAGAAGTGCACTTTCGACGTCCCATCGGGCAAATTGCTCGGCTTCATGGTGTCACACCGTGGCATTGAAGCCAATCCAGAGAAGATCAACGCTATTTTGAACATGAAGCCCCCGAGTAACCAGAAGGATGTCCAGAAGCTCACTGGCTGCATGGCGGCGCTAAGCCGATTCGTCTCTCGACTCGGCGAACGGGGCATGCCCTTCTTCAGATTGCTAAAGAAAACGGACGACTTCCAATGGACCGCGGAAGCCCATAAGGCCTTTGAAGATTTTAAGGAATTTCTTACGACGCCGGCCGTCCTAGCCTCACACCGACCCCAGGAGCCCCTGCTGCTGTACGTATCAGCCACTCACCAAGTGGTTAGTATGGTCCTCGTGGTCGAGCGTGAAGAAGAAGGACGGGTCCAAAAGATTCAGAGGCCGATCTACTTTGTTAGCGAAGTGCTGGTAGGAGCCAAAACTCGCTACCCGCAGGTACAAAAATTGCTTTATGGTATCCTGATAACCGCGAGGAAATTGGCGCACTATTTTCAGGGCCACTCGGTCACCGTCGTCACCTCTTTTCCACTCGGCGATGTCATCCACAACCGGGAGGCAACTGGGCGCATCGCGAAGTGGGCCCTGGAGCTGATGCCGCTGGACTTAACGTTTAAGGCGAGGACGTCTGTCAAGTCACAGGCCCTGGCGGACTTCTTGGCCGAGTGGACCGAACAACAAGAAGATGTACCTCGGGAAGATCTCCAATATTGGACCATGCACTTCGACGGATCCAGGAGGATCACCGGCTTGGGAGCAGGAGTTGTGCTGATCTCCCTGACTGGGGAAAGGCTAAGATACGTCCTCCATCTCCACTTCTTCGCCTCACATAACGTCGTCGAATACGAAGCTCTGCTGCATGGACTGCGGCTCGCAGTTTCACTCGGGATACGTCGGCTCGTCGTGAAGGGGGACTCCCAGCTGGTCGTAAACCAAGTGATGAAAGACTCATCCTGTCTAAACGACACCATGGAGGCCTACCGACAAGAGGTCCGCAAACTTGAAGACAAGTTTGACGGACTCGAACTACCACATGTCTTAAGACACAACAACGAAGCAGCTGACGAGTTGGCGCAATTCGGGTCCAAACGCGAAGTCGCCCCAACAGACTTTTTGTCGAGCATCTCTATGAACCAACTGTTGCGGCAAAGTCAACTCCCAACGAACAAGCTACGAACGAAGTCGCCATGATTGACGCCGACTGGAGGACACCACTCATCAAATTTTTAACACAACAAGAGCTGCCGGAAGACCGGGATGAGGCAGAATGTGTCCGACGTCGTTGCCAAGCTTATGTCATGGTTGAGTCCGACCTGTACAAGAGAAGCCCCTCCAGAGTCCTGATGAGATGCATCACACCCGAGGAAGGACGACAGCTGCTCCAAGACATCCACTCGGGCATATGCGGAAGCCACGCGGCAGCACGCACCTTGGTGGGCAAAGCCTACAGACAGGGTTTTTTCTGGCTTACCGCGGTCTCCGACGCAGACGAAGTGGTATGAACCTATGAAGGCTATCAATTTTTCGCCCGACAGAGTCATGTCCCAACCCAAGAGCTACAAACAATCCCATTATCCTGGCCATTTGCGGTATGGGGCTTAGACATAGTCGGCCCTCTCAAGAAGGCTCCAGGAGGATTCACACATTTGTTCGTCGCAATCGACAAGTTCTCCAAGTGGATTGAAGCTAAGCCGGTCGCCACAATTACTGCTGACAAAGCACGGGACTTCATCCTCAACATCGTGCACCGCTTGGGCGTCCCAAACAGGATCATAACCGACAACGGGACTCAATTCACAGGAGGCATCTTCAAGGAATTTTGCGAAGACTTCGGAATCAAGATCTGTTATGCGTCAGTTGCACATCCCAAAAGCAACGGACAAGTCGAGCGTGCCAACGGCATGGTCCTTCAAGGCATCAAGGCCCGCGTGTTTGACCACCCAAATCCTTACGCTGGCAAGTGGGTCCAAGAGCTTCTCTCGGTTCTATGGTCCCTGCGGACCACACCCAGTCGGGCTACCGGTCAAACTCCTTTCTTTTTGGTCTACGGTGCAGAAGCCATGTTGCCAAATGAGATGGAGTATGAATCCCTCCGAGTCCACAGCTTCAACGATGAACGTTATGACCCTGACCGAGTGGACGACCTCACCCGACTGGAAGAGGCCCGAGAGGCAGCCCTCATCCAGTCGGCAAAATATCTTCAAGGGCTCAGACGATACCACAGTCGCAACGTTCGAGCATGAGCTTTCATCGTTGGCGATCTGGTTCTACACAAGGTTCAGACCACCAAGGACCGTCACAAGTTATCCCCATTATGGGAAGGACCGTATATGATTGCTGAGGTGACTCGGCCAGGTGCATATCGATTAAAGCGTGAAGACGGATCTATGGTGGAGAACTCCTGGAACATCGAGCATCTTCGGCGATTCTATGCCTAAATTGACTTAAGTTTCATGTTTTTTCTTGACTGCCAACCTCAAGCAAGATGACTTCTCGAGTTAGCAGTCGGGGGCTGTACATACATCAATAAAGCATAGTTTTCCTCATCAACTTTTGCGCATAATTCGGTTTATCATTGTTTGATGTTCCCTGATTCGAGTTCAGTGTCTAAGGACTGAGAATTTTTGATGACCTAATCGAGCTTAGGCTCGGTGACAATCGGAGGAAAATTACTTAAGAAATTTCACATAAAAACTCGAATCAAGGCATTAACATAAATAAACTGAATATTCACAAGCCTACATCAGAATGTCACAAGCACCCAATGTTTACAAGACAATGTTTACAAGGCAAGTCAAGGCCGGAAATGGTTTACTACATCGGCAGCCACCTTTTTGGCCGACTCCTGTGCCTCGCTAATCAAATCAAGAGCCTGCTCATCCGAAGTTCCCTCAGCGAAGCCCTCCCCGACTGAATCCACGTCCACCCGAGGGTAGAGTGACTTCGTTTATGCAAGGGCGAAGCCCGCTCCCATCACAGCCGCCTCGGAAATGTTGGCTAGATACTGGTCAGGGGCTCGCCTAAGCTTGTCGAAGACTTCAACTGGGTCCAGTGAGCTGGTCCCGACTCCATTGTGGAATAATGACAGCAGGATTGGTGTCGCCGCGTTGGCAACATCTTCCCGGACCTGTCCGGCTCGTTTGACCCTCTCAAGAAGAACGTCGTATTGAGCACGGGTCTTGACTTTGTAGGCTGCCAAAAGAACTTGATCACGCAGAGTACTCGAAGACAAAGCAGCACAAAGGATGTTACTTCAAAAGCTCACCTTCGAACTCAGCCTCCAACTCGGTCTTGTCAAGGCTGATTGCCTTCAGTTGGACCTGGAGCGAGTGGACCTCCAACGAATTTTCTACAAACAAGAAAGGCTATCAGTAATCAGGATCAACATGGAAACCATAAAGAGACTGGGGGGGGTTAAGCTCACTCCCGACTGATCTCCGGAGGTCGAGGTTTTCCTCCCGGAGTTCAGCTATTTCCCTCCTCAGGGCCGCCTCTCTCGACGCGGCCTCTTCCCGAGTAGTTTTCAGCTTTTGCTGGATATCCTCCAAGGAGTTTAAATGCGGGACCAACTTCTCCAGCGCCTCGGACTTGGCCATGGATCGACAATACTCCTTCTGCATGCGAGATCTGAAGTTAACCGACTGAAAAGAAATGATGATGCAACAATGAAAAAGGACTAAGGCTTACGTTGAGTAGCCGAGTCGCCTCATTCAGGCTGTTGACAAGGGCATCCCTTTCCTCGCTTTCCGCTTGCTTATCTAGGATGATGCCCTGCCTTTGGCCTTCCGAGTCTCGCCACTCGATCTTAATCGGGGGAACCAAGGTTTCAGAAGACTGTAACCTGGGGATCTCCTCTACTGTGGCTGACAGATCAGGAAGAACAGATGAAGACACGAAAGATTTGAACTGAAGATTAAAGACAAGAGTTCGATTCAAGACTTACCGCCTTTCGGCCGCACTCTTGACTCGGAGCAGCCCTACTGGTCTTTTCCTTCGGCTTTTCACCGACCGGTCTTCGCGGGACTCTCTGAGCTGCAGCCTAGGGCTTCTCCGTGGTCGACTGGTTTCCAGTCGGGGCGTCCAGGCTGGCGGTCGGGGGCTCCTTCCTCGGGATATCTTTCTTTGGAGGCGAGGGCTTTCTGCCCGGAGCGCTCCCGCTCGGGAGAGGGCTCGAGGGTCTTGGTTCCGTAGGCTTGGATGCCTCGGATGCGGCAGCTGGAGTTGGCCCTTCGCTCTTCCCAGCCGGGTCTATATCTTGGGGCCTCCTGCCAAACCAACGACGAATGCAGTTGGAATAAAGACAGAGAAACTTTCGAAGAGCTTAGCTTAAGCCATGAGGCGTACCTAGACGACCAGCGGATCTTCGGCGTTGCTTTCGGTGATGGCCTTGGAGGGGTTGTTTCGACTGGAGGAGCCGGGACATCATCGTCCGAGTCGTCAATGACGAGCCTCCTTTTGCTCGCCCGTTTGTTGGTGTCCTCACTCGGGGCCGCCCGTTTCCCGACTGGATCACTTTGGATTTTTACTCCACCAGTCGACTTCTTGGCAGGGCGAAGCGGCACGTCATCATGAGGAACTTTGTACGGTTTCGAAATAATGGAAGCATTTTCCTGCAAGAGAAATTCTCACAATACTAAGAGGCATGACATCAAGACTGCAAGACAGTACAAAGAGGTCAGTCGGCTTACCGGAGGAGGAGGCCGGTAGAGACTGAAGGAAAGAACCGGCAGACGGCGCGCCGCAACTCCAGTCGAGAAGATCTTGTACATCCGGATCTTCAGGATCTCGAAACTAAGGGGATCTTGGTCTTCCCGATTGGGGTCCTTTCCGCCTTCGTACTCGAAGGCTGGCTTCGATCGTTCTTTGATTGGTGCCAGTCGGCTTCTGATGAAGTGCCGAGTGATCTGTTCGCCGCGAAGACCTTTCTGCTTCATCTCCAAGATCTTCACTAGCAGTTTGTTGGCTTCATCCCACTCCTGGGCTACCGGCACAGTGCTCCAAGTGGACCTTGGCACGGCGGGAAGGCCAACGAAGTTTGGCAGGCTGGGTTCAAGATTAGAAATATAGAACCAGCCCGCGTGCCATCCCTTGTTGGAAGATTTCAAAGGGAGAGAGAAATACTCTTTGCGGAGGGATCCGCGGAGTTGGAAGCCTGCCCCACCAACAACGCAGGGCTGGTCCTTATTGGGATGCGGCTTAAGATAGGACATGCGACGAAAGAGTTGAAAGTGGGGGAGGATGCCAAGGAAAGCTTCACATACATGAATGAAGAGAGCGATGTGAAGCATAGAGTTGGGGTTCAGATGATAGAGTCGAAGACCATAATAATCCAGAAGCCCCCTAAAGAACTCGGAAGAGGGGAGGCTAAACCCGCAGTAAAGAAAGATGTGAACACAACAAGCTCACCAATGTTCGGGGTGGGGAAATCTTCACCTGCCGTCGGGCGCCAGCCCACGATCTCCTTGGGGGGAAGCACGCCGTGCTTCACCATCTCCTTGAGGGTGGATTCCCTCACATCCGAAGTGGCCCACTCCTCGAAGGAGATTTTCTTCTCATCCGCCATGAATGTGGTTTGGGTGGGAAGTAGATCTGGCCAAAAGGATGGGGATTTGAGCAAGGGATCTTTGGAGCTGTATGCGGAGGCTAGTTTGTGGCGAAGGGCAAGCTCCTGGATTGATGGATTCGGGTGCGCGTGAGTCTAGGGTTTTCCGTAGGGAGCTGGTGAACAGTGCTGCGAAAAGAGGAATTTTTTTGGGAAGACGAAGTGGCGGGGATGACCTCGAGGCTTTGTAAAGAGATTTGAGGGTTGCGCTAGGTTTTCTCATGATTGGGCCGAGCCCATGAGAGACCTGCGGCCCAGCTAAGGTGTGGCCCGACGCGTGTCCTTAGGGACTTAAGTGGATGAGCTTAAGCAGATTTGCCTTGGCAATATGCACGCGTCCGAATGCCCTATACCTTTGGAAATCCTTTCATACCGCGGTTTGCTAGACTTCATGAGGAGCTAGCACGATGCAATTTGAAAGGTGACCAACAGCTAAGCTTTTTAAGGCTGCCTTGATAACAAGGGCTGTTTGGTTTTTTAGCATTTGATTAAGTGATTATATCAATGCTATTTTTTCACCTTGGTGAAGATCTTTATAGATTGAGACCAGTATTATGGCAAGAGCTATTTAACAACTTGGTCAAATTTTTCAGATGACTGAAAAACTTATTTACCCATGAGGGATGATTAAAATATTTGTTCCGAGATGACTCGGGTAAATCCACTTGGACAAGCGGGAGTTTACCGAGTGCTTTCCACTTATAAGGATTGATTAAGTTATTTGTCCTGAGGCGACTCGGGCAAATTCACTCGGATAAGCACGAGCTTGCCTGAGTGATGAGATTTTTTATATTTGCTTTAGCATGAGTTAAGCATTTACGTGAGTATGATTCTTTATAGTTCTTGCTTGTATGTTTTTTGGCTAATCATACAGTCGGGGGATATACCTAATTAGGTACATCAAGAGATGCGCCTAGATAATTATTTTGAGAATTTTTTAGATATTTTCCAGCCCTTCACAGTCTTTGGAGCCACTCGGAAGTTTCAGGCAGAGATGATGGAATCACTTGGCGCCAGAAGCACTCGGCCAAAGAGGTTTTTGGCTGTGTACTGTCTTGGTTTGAAGCTGATTTGTCTCGTCGACTGAAAAGGACTCGGGGTCTACTGTGGAGATTATGGCAATCGGGTATCTACATGGCAAGTTTATCCGACTGGAAGTAGGGATAGATTACGCCTGCCATATCTGTAAACCAAATATGACTTGGGTGTTATGTTGCCGATTGAGATAAGGCAACGACCCATAGTCACGGTTTGGTAAGATTGAGGAAACCGATTTAGAGTAAGATAGGGTTTCCGATCTATAAGCCCGCCTCCCAAGACTATATAAGGGGGGTAAGGGGCGTCCCTTGAGGGATATCAGTAGTTAGATCAGAGTTGATAAGCAAGAGCTTAGATTTTAGGAGCTTTAGATCTTGAGATCAATATACACTCGGCGGATCGAATCCCCGAAACAGGAGTAGGATATTACCTAACGAGAGGGCCTGAACCTATCTAAATCTTGTTTTCCATCCAACCCATTGTGCTTGGCGATCTTGACTGCACCCCCAAAATTCTATTGCCGAAACCAAGTTTCGACATAACTGAACCTAGTAAAAATATATAAATTTTGCTATATGATTCAAATGGTCAAAAATTAATTTAAGGGGATCTGTAATTTCAAAGAGTGGGGTGTTGTGTGGAGGTGGGTGATTGAAGATAGAAAGAAGCTTTAATTTTGTTATTACATATCATCATATTGTTATTAACTAATGATTCTCAATATACAAAATCTTTTGTAAAATTATTTTGGTGATAATATACGAATCGGAGGGATGTACAATATTGATAAGAACATTTAAACCCTGGCCGTCATGTCTAGTTTATGCGTGTTTAATAAGTTTTACGCGCATTGTTCCCGTTTCGTCCACTAACTCGGAGTCGGTTTTTAAAACGGCCATAACATTTGCATACGGACTCCGATCGAGACGTTCCATATATGAAAATCGATGAGAAAAAAATTTCGGATGCATTCGTCTACCGCCTCGCCGCGTTCGGCGATTTTATTTTTCCCAAAAAAGCCTCAGAAGATTGCCTTTTCGAGCCCGAAAGCTTTTTCCGATTTTAAGCGTGTCTTCCGAATTTTCCATAAGTCACGTCTTTTGCTTGTTTACGCTCAAATTTTATGTTGTTTCCTCTCGTGTGCTCCTAAGTCCATAAAAAATATGAAAAAATAAAAAAAATTGAAAATTTTCTTGTGTTGCTCAACAGCAGAAGAGGAACAATATTTAGAGGAGCACATTAATGTCTAGGATTATCTATATTTGATTTAATTTTAATATTATTGTTTTAAACCTATATTTAATGAATTTAATTTGATCCTATTTAATGGATTATTTAATTGTTAACCCTAGCTATGAACAAATAAATTTGGAAAATTACGGGAAATTATCTTTAGTCCCGGTTGGTGCCACCAACCGGGACTAAAGATGAATTAGAAATAGCGGGAAATTATCATTAGTCCTGGTTGGTGCCACCAATCGGGACTAAAGATGAATTGAAAATAGAGAGAAATTATCTTTAGTCCCGGTTGGTGACACCAACCGGGACTAAAGATAAATTGGCTATATATATTCCCGGCTCACATCGTCTTCTCCACCGATCCAACACTTAGCACATTTTTCAGATCTCTTTCCCTCTCCCTATCTCTCTCCCTCTCCCTCTCTCTCTTCCTCTCCCATCGGCAAGCAAGGGGAGGGGAGGAAATGGCGGTGGGGGGGAGGAGGTGGCGGCAGCGGGGCGCCATCTTCTCGCTCGCGGCGAGCGGGAGCAAGAGCCGATGGCGAGCGGGAGCCGGCGGCAGCGGCGAGCCGAGCGAAAAATTGATGTTATTGTATTTTATTGTATATAGTGGATTTTGTTGTATATATATGTGAACAAATTTGTGGACAATTTGTTGTATATATGTTTAAATTTTGTTGTTCTATTTTATTGTATTCGATTTCGATGTTGTTTGCATATATATGTATGTTATGTGTGTTATATATGTGTGTTATATATTTAGACATATATATATATATCTATATATGTATAAATATATATATATGTGTGTGTAAACAGGTAGCAAGCTAACAACAGGAGGAGGAATTAAAAAAAATCTTTAGTCCCGGTTGAAGCGACCAACCGGGACTAAAAATAGCGGAGCCAGCCACGTGGCGCCGCCATCTTTAGTCCCGGTTGGTGGCTTTAACCGAGACTAAAGATACATCTCTAGTCTCGGTTATTTAACCGGGACTAGAGATCGCCAATCTCTAGTCCCGGATTGGTAGTCCCGATTTGACAATCGAGACTATTAAGAGTTACGAACCGAGACTAATGTGATTTTCTTCAGTAATGCACAGCATAAGCCATCGGTATAGCAAACCGTGATAGTTGCCCCCTCCAGCTCTCTTGGCCATGAGGTCGGAGTCCGTCCAACAAATTCGTACCCCAGTTGGATAGTTGACCCTGTTGGAATCTGGCCCGTATTCTTGCACCTGTGACCGAGTCCGCTTCCGTCAATCTCCACGTGACACCTGTCCTATACCGATCAAGTTGCTTGGCTTCTCATCTAAGTATACGAGCAAACGTTGTCCACTCATGCATATGCACCACCCTAACACATGTGGCCTTCTCAATGCATGAATTGATGCCCTCCTTGATCAGAGCATGCACATGCACGTTCATGTGCATAAACAGACCAGAATGCATATAGTCCAAGCACACAATTCACAAGTATCAGGTGGTGATCTTCTAGCTAGCAGTACAGAACCTTCCATCCGTAACGGGCCTAAATATGTCTGGAGTACTTGGGCCGTTAGAACGAAGTCATCTCAATCGGGCCGTCATTTGCACTGTTGTAGATGTACTCGTACAGCCCGAATTGCAAATACCCCGTCAGCGATGAAACACATCTGTGACGGGCCCAACTGTAAGCCCGATTGAGATAACCTACGATATCGCAATTGGACCATAGTACTGAGCCCGTCAGAGATGAGGGTAATCGGTGACGGGCTCAAAAATAAGGTCCGATTGAGATGAATTTATAGCCCATCACCGATGACTCATATCGGTGTCGGGCTGTCATTGACGCCCGTTAGAGATGTCTGTGCCCCGTTACAGATGTCGTGTAACTGGCCCGATTGAGATATAGTTCAACCGCTGTCTGAATTCATCTCACTGTTCACTTTTTTGGTGGGAGGTTGGAGGGGGCAAATTTTTGTTATTTTTTTAAAAAAACAGGAATATATTAGAAGTAAGTATAAAGGTTGATTCTTTTGTATAATTTAGTAGTATGATAACTAATGTTTTGTTAAATTTTGTAGCGATGGATCGAAGTTGGATGAATACGACAACTTTAAAGCGTCATTGCAAGGAGTATAGAGATGGCGTTTTAAGTTTTATTAACGTCGCGGAGGAGGATAGGAGAAGAAGAAATAGCAAATACATGTGTTGTCCATGTAGAGATTGCAAGAATGAGATTTTGTTTAGCAGAGAGGAGGTACACTCTCACTTGATACAACGAGGATTTATGAAGGACTACACATGTTGGGTGAAGCATGGAGAGACAGAATCGGATAATGGTGCAGCTGCAGACAGCATCGGTGCCGACAATTATGAAGATAAAGATGAGCGTGACATGTTTATTCCATCTCCATTGGGCGGTGAAATGGTTGATTTGGATCCTGATATGCTGCAAGAGATGTTACGTGATATTGAGGAGCAAGCTCACAACGAGAGAGATTCGTTGAATTTCAGCCGTTTGGTCAGTGACTCCGAGACACCTCTATACGCCGGATGCAAGGCAACGCACACCAAATTATCAGCTACCTTGGACCTAATGAAGCTGAAGGCAAGTAGTGGATGGACAGACAAAAGTTTTACAGAACTTAGAGATGTATTTCCACTATATTTCTTCGATATCATGGTTCATCTCCCTGTTCATCTAGTGAAGCAAACAAAAATATGTGCCCCAGCTTTTCTAAGGGAGATGTACTCGTTCGAGAGGTATATGGGAGTTCTTAAGTCGTACGTTCGAAATAGAGCAAAACCAGAGGGGAGCATCATTGAAGGGTACACGATGGAGGAGGTTCTTGAGTTCTACATCGACTTTATGGCCGAGACTGATCCTATCGGAGTTCCTGCGTCTCGCCACGAAGGAAGGTTAGCAGGCCTTGGCACAATAGGCAGAAAAAAATTGTTCCTGATCAAGCTACCTATGCGCAGGCTCATTTCATTGTGCTACAACATATGGCTGAAGTAACTCCATATTTTAAGGAGCATCTAGTGAAAGTCCAACAGGACAACATGGGTCGATCAGACATGTGGTTCAACAGAAAACATACTTCTCGCTTCAATGAATGGTTCAAGAATCGTATCGCATGATCGACCGATGACCCAACTGAGATAATACAAAGGTTGGCAAGGGGCCCAAGCTGGGATGTTGACACATGGCAAAGATAAGATATCAATGGATACACATTCTACACCGTCACACAAGATAACAAAAGCACAATGCAGAATAGTGGAGTCCGTATAGATGTATATTAGGATAAAGCTGGATCGAACACATATTATGGCCGCATAGAGCAGATTTGGGAGATGAACTACAAGAGCTTCAAAGTCCCTTTGTTTCGTTGCAGCTGGATGAATATTCGAACCGGAGTTAAAGTCGACAAGGAAGGATTCACTTTAGTGGATTTGGCCAAGGTTGGATACATGGACGAACCATTCGTCCTAGCCAAGCAGGTCGAGCAGATTTTCTATACAAAAGATCCCGCAAACAAGAAGATGCACGTTGTTAGGGATGGCAAACGAAGAATTGTTGGGGTTGACAACGTCGTCGATGAAGAAGAATACAACCAGAATCTTCATGTGAGACCTCAGATCGAACTTGACGATGATCCCGAAGACGAAGTGGCATACGCTCGCTCAGACCATTCGGAAGACATATCCTTGTAAATAGAGTCTTTGTAGTAATATAATTTTTAAATTGATGGATGTGACGAAGTATTTTGTACCGGTGCCTTAATTAATGATCTGCATATCTTTCATGCCTTAATATCTTATGGGTTTTTATAAATTTAATGGCAAATTTACACTATTTAAATAATTCATCTGTTAATTATAATAATTTTTAAAATATAATGGCAAATGTAAACTAATTTAATAAGGCACATTTTAATTTATCATGGTTTTTAAAAATTTAATGCTAAATGTACACTATATAAATAATTGATCCGTTAATTATAATATTTTTTAGAAATATAATCCCAAGTAGAAACTAATTTAATAACACATATTTTAATTATATATATATTTTTTAAATTTAATGGCAAATTTACACTATATAAATAATTCATCTCGTTAATTATAATAATTTTTAAAAATATAATGGTAATTGTAAACTAATTTAATAAGACATATTTTAATTTATCATGTTTTTTTTAAAATTTAGTGCTAAATGTACACTATATTAATAATTCATATGTTAATTATAATATTTTTTAAAATATAATTCCAACTGTAAACTAATTTAATAAGGTATTCGATGCAGATAACACATATCCGTATCGGGCCTACTATCATCGCCCGATGCAGATGAAAGTCATCCGTATCGGACGTTGTTTTAATGCCCGATGTGGATGATTGTCATCCGTATCGGGCGTATTACAAGGGCCCGTCAGAGATGACTCATCCGTATCGGGCACTAATAGTGCGCTCATCAGAGATGACGTTGACTAGGGTTACTTAGTCAATCCCGTAGATCCAGATCCATTCACGCCTCCTCTTAGATCCACGCCGCCGCCTGCTCTCCTCGTCTCCACGCCGACCCCGAGCCCGGCCGTCTCCTCGCCTCCACGCCGCCGTCTCCTCGCCTCCACGCCGCCGTCTCCTCTCAGATCCACGTGCGCCATCACCGCCGCCTCCTTTCCTCTTCCCCTCCACGCCGCCACCTCCTCTCCTCCTCCCCTCCGCGCCGCCGCCTCTCAGATCCACGCGTGCCATCGCCGCTACCGCCTCCCCTCCTCCACGCCGCCGCCTCCTCTCATCCTCTCCTCCACACCGCCGCATCCTCTCCTCCTCTCCTCCATGCCGCTGCCTCCTCTCATCCTCTCCTCCACGCCGTCTCCTCCTCTCCTCCTCTCTTCCACGCCGACCGCCTCCCCGTCGACCCCGAGCCCGGACGCCTTGTAACATCCTGAAAATCGAAGGAGTAGAATTCGGAACGTGAAAATCGGAACTCGCAAAAACTTTTTGGAATCATTGCTTCTTATCGTGTTTTTCAATTTTATTTGCCAATTCAGTTGCGTAAGAAATTCTTCTGGAATTGCTTTGAAGTGAAGTTGAATTAAATCCCTAAGCTTTGAGACCCCTGCTGGGGAAAATAATCCAAAATATATATATATGAATTTGAAGAAGGGTAAACATATTAATTTTGGAGACTTACAAAAGATTCTTAAAAAGAATATATTTTGGTTTAAACCCTAACTGGTGGAAGAAAAATAATAAATATTTGGATTTAGATGATAAACATATTTTGAAAAGGAAATATGAATTTAGAATTTAATTAAAGACCCCAATTTATTGATTTTAAAAGAAGAAATAAAAATATGAAAAATATATTTTGAAAAATAAAAAGTGGGGAAAAGTTTGAAAATATAATCTCAAAGTTATTTTGGGAATATTAGAATTCATTTAGAATTTTTAGGGATAAAAGAAATGGAAATGGAAAATAGGATTTTAAAATCGGGATAAATGAAAAAGTGCACTGTTCATTAGCTCGCAGTGTTCGACCGAGTACACCGCCCGTTCGCAGCCGCCGCGCGTCACCCGCCGTACCCGAGACCTCGCGTGTGCATGTTCCCGCGTCATCGGCTCCGGTCACGCACAAGTGGTCGCCGTACGATCGCGCCATGCCGAATGTCCCCAAAGTCGCCGCCGTACACGCTCGCCATGCCGCTCGCGTGCGCCGCGCGCGCATACGCCCGCACCACGCCGTCCCTTGCCGCGGCGCTGCCCTCCCGCTCGCGCATTGCCTCACCGCGCTCGCCGTACTCGCATGCGTTAGCTGCGCTTGCCGCACGTCGCCGCGACGTGCGCGCGCTCGTCGGCCTATCACGCACCGGGGCGCCCGAACCACCTCGCCGACGACCGCCTATAAATCGGCCTCCTCGGACCCAGCCCCCAACACCGAAAATCCTTCCCTCGTGCTCGCTCGTGCTTTCCCCCAAATTTCCCCAAGGATTAGCCACTACATTGCGCGAATTTTGGGAAAGATCGGAGCTCGGCGGAAGAACCCTAATTCGACCGCCCGTGCGACACTCCGAAATTCGTCACCCTCGGCCGATTTCTTCCCGAATTGAAGGTACCATCATCATCCCCATGCTCTAGGTATTAATTCCCCTAAGCTCCCGAGCCAATTGGTCGCCGGAAAATCGCCGGCGGCGAACCCCTTGAACTCCTCTGTTTCGGCCGCCGAACCACCTCGCCGTCGCCCCGCGTGCAGGTGCCTCTCCCGCCGAACCAACCCCACCGTTAGCATCCCCGGGTTCACCGAAGCTCGTAGACCCCTCACTTTAGCCAGGGCTTCGCCGGATTTTGCCGCCGACGAGCGCCACCGCGCCGAACCACCTCGCCGTCGCCGCTCTTTCCGCCGCTCCCGGTCTCGGCCGTGTGAGGAAATGGGACCCTTGTGGTCTCGGGATGGTGTAGCGCCCTCCTTTCCCTAGCTCCGGCCCTCCCTCGCCGTCGGCACACCCTCCCTCACCGTCGCGCGGGGAAAACAGAGCGAAACGAGAGAAGAGGAGGAAAGAAAAGGGAAAAAGAAAAGGAAGGGGAAAAGAAAAAGGAAATAGAAAAAAAAAAAAAATAGTGAAGAAAATTTGGGTAAAATATTTTGAAATGTTTTGGAAATATTTTAGGATAAAAAGATAGGGTTTTTGAAATATTATTGTCTAAGAATGAGTATTATATTCTTTTTTCCTCCAAAAAGAAATATTTGGAGAAAGTAATTTCTAGATTAAATTTGTCCTTTTTATGAATTCAAATATTGTCCTACCTCTAATTTGTTATCGGAGTTTACATGAGCCCTTTTTAAAGATTTGTTAAGCATGAATGTCGTTATTCGGCCATTTGAATTTCAAAACCCTAGCAAATATAATTGCAATATTAAGGATCAATTATTGGAGTTATGGAAATTAGAAATATAATTATTTTGGGATATCCTCGAGTTTAGGAACAAAATATATATTTATTACTAGATGGCTCGCTCGGTTTAGCGGACTTCTTTCCGTTGTTTCACTATTAAAATTTACGGAGTTTGAGGTTGTGTTTGGAATCCGTTTTCCGCGGTCATTTCGAGATCTCTTTCTCTTCGTTGATATTGTTGGATTTTAATTGGATTCAACCCTTCTTTTCGCACGTACGGATAGCGTCCGAAGAAGTGAACGCCGACTACGCGGAAGACCCCACTCAACCGGCGTGCGAGCAAGGCAAGTCTTCACACCCTTTGAACATATTGATCCCAATTGCGAAATGATGTTATTTTAAACTCTAAACATGCATGCTTTACCGAGTTACCTATACTTGTTGTGCCATTCCTTGCTATTGAGTACCTTTAGAATTACTCCTTGTAACTCGCGTTGTGATACAAATAACCGAAGCATAACTTCGGTAAACCGCTTAGCCATGCTTAGATTTATGCATACTCATGACTTTATGGAAAAGCTTTGTGCTTGGGCAACTACCTTAGGGAAGGTAGTTGAGATTCGGCATGTGGAGACATGAGCGCCACATGACCATGATGAATTAAGTTTGATGAAAACGAAAGTACTATACAAACGTTTTAGACCGGGGCGGCGGATGATTTGGGTGGATTCCGGAAAAGGCAAGTGCCGACCCCGGTCAATTAAGGACCGAGCCATGAGATAGCCGGAAACGAGCCGTACAACCGTACTTCTCGAATGGGTATAGACCTAGCCGACTTGATAGCCGAGCGGAGGCGTATCCTTGCATAGATGGTTCTCTATGATGTGGTTATGGGATGAGGATGAGGCTGCGGCCTTTGTTCGAATGGTGGGATTAAACTATTGTTAATTAAACTTAAAGATTGGAAATGTCTTCCCTTACCCCGGTGCGCGAACTCCTCTCACCGCTAGAAAAGGACGGCTAGAGTGCATGAGGGCTTAAGTTCATGGAGCGGGTACGCCAAAGTAAGGTTATCAAAAAGCTTTGCCGTGGCCGTCTCATGTGTTGAGGCGTAGGCTCATTTGTTGGGCCGTCGCGGAGTACGGGTAAAGTGTACATCCACCGCAGTGTGAATGAATCAATCTATTCGAATAGCCGTGCTCGCGGATATTGAGCATCGTGACAAGACTTTCGCTTGGCTAGACTTTGAACTTAAAAATGCTGGAATGGGTTTGCATGATGATTTTGTTCGGTGGATCAACTTCTCGAGAATGCGAGAAGGGGTGGACTCCCGAAAAATCATGACGCACCGTAGGCGGGAAGCCATCCTTGGAATCACGATGGATGGTAGACGAACCGTCGCCGGGTTAATGAACTATGAAATTAAAACTTGTTTTGGCTAGACGATAGGCTTGTGAAAAGAATTGTGAAAACTAGCTTTACGCAAAGATAACCCTAGCCATGTTCTTTGAAAAACCCTGTCATATGCATCAATTCGTGTTGACTTGCCGAGTACGGTTGGTACTCACCCTTGCTATACGCACAAACCCAGTGATGGAGTTGAAGAGCCGAAGATCCATATGCTTACCACCAGGAGGACGAGGGAACCGACGGCGCATATTAGATCTTAGTCCCGGTCGTTGCTCGTGGCAATGGACAAGCCGCCTCTTTCCGCGCCTTATCTAAACTCGTTTTTATATTGTATGCGGACCATAAGGTCCGTAGGATGAACAATGCCTTCGGGCCTATTTATGTAATAATGGTATTGTAAGACTATTCGTGCATGCGCACTTGATTATCCAAGATCGCATTCGTGGGTACCAACTACTTGATCCAGGAAATGGTACTATGAACACGAAAGATTCCCGACTCAAAATCGGGGTCCACAGAGCGGTATCGAGCCATGCGACCGTAGGCTAAGACCAAATGGCGCCCTACCCCTAACTAGATGGCTAAAGGGAAATATCCCTACGGTAGGATCGTTTTAAACTAATTATTTCCGAAAATGCAAATATATCCTTTCTACATCTGTATTTTATTTTTAACAAATGATTATGATAGCTCCCTCCCGCTAACCCTAAGTTGCCTGTAAAAGCAGATGTCAAACCACGACGGAACTTGGGAAGTCACTGTTCCGCGGGACGAGGGAGTTCGTGGTCCAACTCCAGTCCCTACTATGGTGCTTGAGGTACCCGGAACCGCCCACTTATCACACCAAAAGACATGGCTCCGAGATGTATCCGGCCTGGGAGGCAGCTGTATCCATAGAAGCCCGTATGGGAAGCGAGACATCTTACTGCTTCCATACCCGCTACCACCGGGACCTAGCAGAAGCAGCTATTCAGGATGCAGCTCGCGAGGCTTTCCTTCGCCTTAATGCGGAACACCGTGCCGAACTCACAATGACAGAGTTCGTGCATCATCCTTACCGCGAAGAGGGCAACCCGCCGCACTGTGGAGACTACCCCCGCTTTTACAACCCGATGGTCACGCGTCTATCGCGTTGGGCGAGAGCGACGACAGCGTTACGAGGAGGCCCTTCTCGAGATCAATGATCGCATCACGCCTCAATGATCGGTCAACAGCCACCAAGGCTGCGGAGACCGATTAAGCATGCTGCAGACTCAGCTGCAGGCCAATGGTGCTCAGTACGAGCAACTCTCGGACCGCTACATGGCCCGAGGGGAGGCCCGGTAGAGCTGGAAGAGCAGCTCAGGAAGAGCAAGCGGCAGATCAACCGGCTAGAGGAACAAATGCGCACTCGTCCCGTCTACGCCGCAGTACTTCCACCGAGCCTGTACCGTCACCTCCTGCCCCTGTGCCCGACCACTATTACTATATGACTCCAGCAAGCTTAGATACTTTTCAAGCTATGATGGAGCAAGCTTTCATGTTGAGCACGAGGCAGCACCGCACTGCACGGTCGACCCCACTGCTGCTACATCCATGGGACCCACCCCGAGCTCCGTACCATACCATCCGAGCCGGGATCGGGAGAGGGTAACCCCATCCGGATCTACACCGATACGGAGTCCGAGGCGAGCCCATGGAGATCAAATGGGAGTCTAGCGACACCGACTCAATGGAGGAGGAAGTTCCCCTCGTCGCCCGACACGGGAGGCCCCTCACCCGCCGATCGCTCGCAAGAGTACGCGGCCACCGAGCCGGAAGATTCGGCGTGACTTCGAGGCCACCACCTCCGAGCCGTGGGGACTTCGGTTTGCTTCGCAGCGACCCACCCACTTCCGGCGCCCGGCTCTTGCGGGTGGTTGGATGACTAGGCGGAAGGACCTTCCCGGCTCGGCGGCACTTCCTATTTACCCCTAATTAGTCGATCTAGTTGGACGATATAGTTACTACTGCTATCCTGGCATGAAGGACTGTGTATGTACGGTCCATGTACCCCCTTATGTAATATGATGAACCTGGGCATCGCCTTGCGATGTATTAATTCGTATGCTTATTATTATTTCACCTTGTCGTTGATTGAAGATCATTCGAAAGAACTTGAAGAAAAATTTCCCGTGAACCATGACCTAAACTAGTCCGCTCTCTTAAATTCATCTCCCTTCTTCGGATGGCACATCGTCGCAGAGCCGCGGCAACCAACGAAAACCCGCCGAACCCAACCCTCCACCCGGCGGAGGTCATGGCTATGCGGACCCGCTACTCCAAGCGATTGCCAATAATCAAGGAGGTCGAGGAGGATCGAGTCCGGGGAATTCATGAGAGCTAAGCCGCCCACTTTTTCCACGGCCGAAGAACCTATGGACGCCGAAGATTGGTTAAGAGTGATAGAGAAGAAGTTAACCCTCGTCGAGTCCGAGAAGCCGATAGAGTTATCTTCGCTACTAACGTGGAGGGTCCCGCAAGTGACTCGGTGGGACACCTACAAGGAGACACGAGCCGAAGACGCCGACGAGCCAACATGGGAGGAATTCACGGCGGCATTCCGAGAGAATTTTGTGCCACTGCAGTGATGAGGATGAAGAAGAACGAGTTCCGCAGCTGCGTCAAGGGAACACCTCGGTACAAGAATATCTCGAACAAGTTCACCCGCTTGCCCGTTACGCCACCAAGTGACTGCGGACGAAGAAGAAAAGATAGACAAATTCATTGAGGGGCTAAATGACGAACCGAGGGGACCAATGATCGGGCAGGACCACACCGGTTCCAAAGCCTCATCAACAAGGTCGTCCGGCTTGAGCATGACCAAAAGGTGGTAGACAATAACCGCAAGAGGAGGCTCGCTATGGCTCGCCCATTCCGGGGAACGCCACAACGCCCCAAGGGAGCCACCCCGTCCGGATGGAAGCCAAATGTCCCGGCAACCGGACGTTCTCCCGCTTCCGACCATGTCAACAGTCGCTACACCTCGGTTCCGTACGCCCACACCAACCCTAGCCGCTCCAGAAGAAGGAATGTGAGTCGTTTTAATTGCGGAGAATTCGGGCACTACTCCAATAGCTGCCCAAAACCACGCAACGCCCGTGCATGCACGGCGCCAATGCAACGCCCGTCGGAGGAACCCCCACCCTGCGGCGGGACGAGGTCCTGCTCGGGACCCCGCTACCCAACGAGGCGCCACCGGATTTCGACGTGGTCGGTGAATCATGTGCGGGCGGAAGAAGCTCGGGAGGACCGGAGCGTAGTGATGGGTATGTTCTCTATCAACTCGCACCGTTAAAGTTTTATTCGATTCGGAGCCTCGCATTCATTCATATCTTCCCAAATAAGTAAATAACACCACCTACACCAAGTAGCACTTAAGAGGCCGATGTTGGTACACTCACCGGGGGGACATAACCGTACCCCATGCCTGCATTAATGTGCCCATACGGATTAGAGACGTGGTGTTTCTCTCAAACCTTATGGTGTTATCTCCCCAAACCATAGATGTCATACTCGGGATGGATTGGTTGACCAAAAATAATGGGATTATAGGCTGATCGAAGGGAAGTCACGGTATCCACCCCATGGGGATCACCGATGAGCATAACTATGGATCAAAACCCAAAGCTATGTGAGCAAGCTGCGGGAGTGTTCACCATGCTACCCTTAGGAGGAATGCCCGTAGTACAAGAATACCCGGATGTATTTCCCGAGGAATTACCCGGAATGCCCCGGATCGCGATGTAGAGTTTATCATCGACTTAATGCCCGGTACTGCCCCCATATCCAAGAGACCTTATCGAATGCCACCAACGAGTTAGAGGAACTCAAGAAGCGATACGGGAACTACAAGAGAAGGGATTCGTACGCCCCGCTCTTCTCCTGGGGAGCCCCGTACTCTTCGTCAAAAGAAGGATGGGAGTATGAGAATGTGTGTGGACTACCGATCGCTGAATGAAGTAACCATCAAGAACAAGTACTCGCTGCCCGGATCGATGACCTATTCGATCAACTTAAGGGTGCACAGGTGTTCTCAAAGATTGATCTACGGTCGGGATATCATCGTTGAAGATTAGAGCCGAGACATTCCTAAGACGGCGTTCTCTACACGTTACGGCTTATACGAGTTCACGTGATGTCCTTTGGATTAACCAATGCCCTGCGTACTTTATGAACTGATGAACAAGGTATTCATGGAATACCTGGACAAATTCGTGGTGGTGTTCATCGACGATATACTTATCTACTCCAAAAACGATGAGGAACACGCGGAGCATCTACGACTAGTCTTGGAAAAGCTACGAGAGCACCATATGCAAAGTTCAGCAAATGTGAGTTCGGCTCAAGGAAGTCGCTTTTCTTGGTCACGTGGTTTCAGCGGAGGAGTAGCGTAGACCCCGCCAAGGTCGAAGCCGTCACGGGATGGAAGGCACCCAAGTCGGTGAAAGAAGTTCGGAGTTTCTTGGGCTTGGCCGGTTATTACCGACGGTTTATCGAAGGGTTTTCTACGTAGCCCGACCTATGACTCAACTTCGAAGAAGGAAAAGAAGTTTGAATGGAATGAGAAGTACCAAAAAGCCCTCGACCAATTAAAAGAAAAGTTAACCACTTGCTCCAATCTTGACCTTACCCGACAACCGGAAGGACTTCGTGATGTACTTGTGATGCATCCCAGCAAGGATTGGGAGGAGTATTGATGCAGAGGGGAAGGTCGTGGCGTATGCCTCGCGACGATTACGACCCCACGAAGAGAATTATCCCACACACGACTGGAATTAGCCGCAGTTGTACACGCATTGAAGATTTGGAGGCACTATCGATCGGGAACCACCGTGATGTGTATACCGATCACGAGAGCCTAAAATATTTCTTTACTCACCTGATCTCAATCTACGACGAGGCGATGGCTGGAGTTGATCAAGGATTACAGTCTAGGAATCCATTATCATCCGCAAGGCAAATGTAGTGGCCGATGCGCCGAGCCGCAAAGCCCAATGCAATCACATGGAATTGGGGGTATGGCGCGAACTTCAAGAAGAAATGGCCGACTCAATCGCACCGATTCCTTCCGAGAAGTGAACTCATTGGAAATCCAACCCCTACGAGAACTCAAATAGAGGAAGCCCAAAAGGGAATGAGGAAACCCGGAAATCAAGGAACGCATGGCGCCGGACGCGTCGGAGTTTTCGTGGATGACAAGGGAATCCGTGGTACAAGAAAAGAATCGTGTGCACGAACGAGGCGGTTTGAGGGGATTGATCTTAAAGGAAGCCCACGAATCAGCATATTCGTTACATCCCAAGCACGAAAATGTACCAAGACTTGAAAGGAGAATATTGGTGGCCCAATATGAAGAGGGATGTAGCCGAATACGTAGCCGTGTGCGATGTGTGCCAAAGGGTGAAAGCCGAGCATCAACGGCCAACGCGGCTTGCTGCAGCCACTCAAGATTCCCGAATGGAAATGGGACGAGATAGGCATGGATTTCATAGTGGGACTACCCAAGACTACGATGGCTACGATTCCATTTGGGTAATAGTAGATCGGCTCACCAAGACGCCGATTTATACCGTGAAAACTAACTACAACGGCGCCAAGCTAGCGGAACTATATATGAGTAGGATTGTATGTCTTCACGGTGTACCAAAGAGGATCATATCGGATCGTGGTACCCAATTCACATCTCATTTTTGGAGCAAAGTCCACGAGGCACTCGGAAGTCATCTCGCTTTCAGTACCGCCTACCATCCACAGACCGATGGGCAGACTGAAAGGACGAACCAAGTACTGGAAGATATGCTGAGAGCCTGTGCGTTGGATTTCACCAAGGATTGGGAGAAATGCTTACCGTACGCCGAGTTCTCTTATAATAATAGCTATCAAGCCAGTTTGAAGATGTCGCCAAACGAAGCTCTATTTGGTCGCCGATGTCGAACCCCATTAATGTGGTCAGAAACCGGTGAACGAACCGTATTCGGGCCTGACATAATCAAGGAGGCTGAGGAAAAGGTTCGCCCGATCCGGACCGACTACAAGCCGCTCAATCACGACAAAAGAGCTACGCGGACACTCGACGAAGAGAATTGGAATTCAAAGAGGTGACTACGTGTATCTAAAGGTCTCACCACTACGGGGAACACAGAGGTTCAAAGTCAAGGGAAACTCGCACCACGATACGTGGGCCCATTTTTGATAAACGCTAGGAGAGGAGAAGTGGCTTACCAATTGGAACTGCCCGAGAATCTCTCCGATGTCCACCCCGTGTTCCACGTGTCACAAATGAAGAAATGTTTGCGGGTACCAGAAGAGCAAGCTCCTTTAGAAGCCATCCATGTCCACAGTGATCTTACCTATCCGAACATCCAATCAAGATACTAGACGAAGCGAAAAGAAGACACGAACCAAGTCGTGGCGCATATACAAAGTACAATGGAGTAATCACACCGAAGAAGAAGCTACGGGAGAGCGAAGAATTCCGAGGACGAGAATATCCACACCTATTCAAGCAATCGGTAAGAAAATCTCGGGACGAGATTTATTGTTAGGGGGTAGGTTTGTAACATCCTGAAAATCGAAGGAGTAGAATTCGGAACGTGAAAATCGGAACTCGCAAAAACTTTTGGAATCATTGCTTCTTATCGTGTTTTTCAATTTTATTTGCCAATTCGTTGCGTAAGAAATTCTTACGGAATTGCTTTGAAGTGAAGTTGAATTAAATCCCTAAGCTTTGAGACCCTATTGGGAAAATAATCCAAAATATATATATATGAATTTGAAGAAGGGTAAACATATTAATTTTGGAGACTTACAAAAGATTCTTAAAAAGAATATATTTTGGTTTAAACCCTAACTGGTGGAAGAAAAATAATAAATATTTGGATTTAGATGATAAAAATATTTTGAAAAGGAAATATGAATTTAGAATTTAATTCAAGACCCCAATTTATTGATTTTAAAAGAAGAAATAAAAATATGAAAAATATATTTTGAAAAATAAAAAGTGGGGGAAAAGTTTGAAAATATAATCTCAAAGTTATTTTGGGAATATTAGAATTCATTTAGAATTTTTAGGGATAAAAGAAATGGAAATGGAAAATAGGATTTTAAAATCGGGATAAATGAAAAAGTGCACTGTTCATTAGCTCGGCGTGTTCGACCGAGTACACCGCCCCGTTCGCAGCCGCCGCGCGTCACCCGCCGCACCCGAGACCTCGCGCGTGCATGTTCCCAGCGTCATCGGCTCCGGTCACGCACGGTGGTCGCCGTACAGTCGCGCCATGCCGAATGTCCCAAGTCGCCGCCGTACACGCTCGCCATGCCGCTCGCGTCGCGCCGCGCGCACAACGTCCGCACCACGCCGTCCTTTGCCGCGGCGCTCGCCCTCCCGCTCTCGCGCATTGCCTCACCGCGCTCGCCGTACTCGCATGCGTTAGCTGCAGTTGCCGCACGCCGCCGCGACGTGCGCGCGCTCGTCGGCCTATCACGCACCGGGGCGCCCGAACCACCTCGCCGACGACCGCCTATAAATCGGCCTCCTCGGACCCAGCCCCCAACACCGAAAATCCTTCCCCTGTGCTCGCTCGTGCTTTCCCCCAAATTTCCCCCAAGGATTAGCCACTACATTGCGCGAATTTTGGGAAAGATCGGAGCTCGGCGGAAGAACCCTAATTCGACCGCCCGTGCGACACTCCGAAATTCGTCACCCTCGGCCGATTTCTTCCCGAATTGAAGGTACCATCATCATCCCCGTGCTCTAGGTATTAATTCCCCTAAGCTCCCGAGCCAATTGGTCGCCGAAAAATCGCCGGCGGCGAACCCCTTGAACTCCTCTTTTCGGCCGCCGAACCACCTCGCCGCGCGCGCCCGCTGCAGTGCCTCTCCGGCCGAACCAACCCCACCGTTAGCATCCCGGGGTTCACGAAGCTCGTAGACCCCTCACTTTAGCAGGGCTTCGCCGGATTTTGCCGCCGACGAGCGCCACCGCCGCCGAACCACCTCGCCGTCGCCGCCTCTCTTTCCGCCGCTCCCGGTCTCGGCCGTGTGAGGAAATGGGACCCTTGTGGTCTTAGAATGGTGTAGCGCCCCTCCTTTCCCTAGCTCCGGCCCTCCCTCGCCGTTGGCACACCCTCCTCACCGTCGGGCCGCGGGGAAACAGAGCGAAACGAGAGGAAGAGGAGGAAAGAAAAGGGAAAAAGAAAAAGGAAGGGAAAAGAAAAAAAAGGGAAATAGAAAAAAAAAAGAAAAATAGTGAAGAAAATTTGGGTAAAATATTTTGAAATGTTTTGGAAATATTTTAGGATAAAAAGATAGGGTTTTTGAAATATTATTGTCTAAGAATGAGTATTATATTCTTTTTTCCTCCAAAAAGAAATATTTGGAGAAAGTAATTTCTAGATTAAATTTGTCCTTTTTATGAATTCAAATATTGTCCTACCTCTAATTTGTTATCGGAGTTTACATGAGCCCTTTTTAAAGATTTGTTAAGCATGAATGTCGTTATTCGGCCATTTGAATTTCAAAACCCTAGCAAATATAATTGCAATATTAAGGATCAATTATTGGAGTTATGGAAATTAGAAATATAATTATTTTGGGATATCCTCGAGTTTAGGAACAAAATATATATTTATTACTAGATGGCTCGCTCGGTTTAGGACTTCTTTCCGTTGTTTCACTATTAAAATTTACGGAGTTTGAGGTTGTGTTTGGAATCCGTTTTCCGCGGTCATTTCGAGATCTCTTTCTCTTCGTGATATTGTTGGATTTTAATTGGATTCAACCCTTCTTTTCGCACGTACGGATAGCGTCCGAAGAAGTGAACGCCGACTACGCGGAAGACCCCACTCAACCGGCGTGCGAGCAAGGCAAGTCTTCACACCCTTTGAACATATTGATCCCAATTGCGAAATGATGTTATTTTAAACTCTAAACATGCATGCTTTACCGAGTTACCTATACTTGTTGTGCCATTCCTTGCTATTGAGTACCTTTAGAATTACTCCTTGTAACTCGCGTTGTGATACAAATAACCGAAGCATAACTTCGGTAAACTGCTTAGCCATGCTTAGATTTATGCATACTCATGACTTTATGGAAAAGCTTTGTGTTTGGGCAACTACCTTAGGGAAGGTAGTTGAGATTCGGCATGTGGAGACATGAGCGCCACATGACCATGATGAATTAAGTTTGATGAAAACTGAAAGTACTATACAAACGTTTTAGACTGGGCGGCTGGATGATTTGGGTGGATTCCGGAAAAGGCAAGTGCCGACCCTGGTCAATTAAGGACCGAGCCATGAGATAGCCGGAAATGAGCCGATAACCGTACTTCTCGAATGGGTATAGACCTAGCCGACTAGATAGCCGAGCGGAGGCGGTATCCTTGCATAGATGGTTCTCTATGATGTGGTTATGGGATGAGGATGAGGCTGCGGCCTTTGTTCGAATGGTGGGATTAAACTATTGTTAATTAAACTTAAAGATTGGAAATGTCTTCCCTTACCCCGGGTGCGCCAGAACTCCTCTCACTGCTAGAAAAGGACGGCTAAAGTGCATGAGGGCTTAAGTTCATGGAGCGGGTACTGCCAAAGTAAGGTTATCGAAAAGCTTTGCCGTGGCCGTCTCATGTGTTGAGGCGTAGGCTCATTTGTTGGGCTGTCGCGGAGTACGGGTAAAGTGTACATCCACCGCGGTGTGAATGAATCAATCTATTCGAATAGCCGTGCTCGCGGATATTGAGCATCGTGACAAGACTTTCGCTTGGCTAGACTTTGAACTTAAAAATGCTGGAATGGGTTTGCATGATGATTTTGTTCGGTGGATCAACTTCTCGAGAATGCGAGAAGGGGTGGACTCCCGGAAAAATCATGACGCACCGTAGGCGGGAAGCCATCCTTGGAATCACGATGGATGGTAGACGAACCGTCGCCGGGTTAATGAACTATGAAATTAAAACTTGTTTTGGCTAGACGATAGGCTTGTGAAAAGAATTGTGAAAACTAGCTTTACGCAAAGATAACCCTAGCCATGTTCTTTGAAAAACCCTCATATGCATCAATTCGTGTTGACTTGCCGAGTACGGTTGGTACTCACCCTTGCTATACGCACAAACCCAGTGATGGAGTTGAAGAGCCGGAAGATCCATATGCTTACCACCGAGGACGAGGAACCGACGGCGCATATTAGATCTTAGTCCCGGTCGTTGCCTGTGGCAATGGACAAGCCGCTGCCTCTTTCCGCTGCCTTATCTAAACTCTGTTTTTATATTGTATGCGGACCATAAGGTCCTGTAGGATGAACAATGCCTTCGGGCCTATTTATGTAATAATGGTATTGTAAGACTATTCGTGCATGCGCACTTGATTATCCAGTACTGCATTCGTGGGTACCAACTACTTGATCCAGGGAAATGGTACTATGAACACGAAAGATTCCCGACTCAAAATCGGGGGTCCACACGCCTCCTCGCCGAGCCGAGCCCGGACGCCTCCTCGCCGAGCTGAACCCAGACGCCTCTTCGCCGAGCCCGGACGCCTCCTCGCCGAGTCGAGCCCAGACGCCTCCTCGCTGAGCCCGGACGCCTCCTCCTCCACACCGGTTAGTACACACGCCTCCTTCTCCACGTCGCCTTCCTCCTCGCAAGCCTCCTCCTCCTCCATTGCTCTTCCATTGCTCACCAGTTAGGTGATCTTCCAATTCTCTTTTGTTGCTCTTATGGATGCTCAAGATGATTTACATACATATATTCTTGATGCTTGTGATGATACGGTTAGATTTATCATGCTTGGATGATTGTTAACTTTATGGAAAATTTATGCTTGGATTGGATGCATGGAAAATTAATCTGTGCCCTGTGTTAGTTGGCTAGATCAATTAGATAATTGACAATATTAGTAGTAATTTTGGTTACAAATTTTGTCCAACCATCCCATCGTTGGATCCTGTTACTGGAACCAAACCCATGAGGTCTTCTTGCATTTCAGACTTTTCAATCTACATTCACTAATTTATTATGAGCTTCATGATCATTGTGGTAAATAGCATAGCAATAGGAAGATACATAACGTCACATGTTTTAGGAGGGCAAGTAGTGGATTTAGCAGTAATGTAAACTGATGGCTGGACATTCATCCGCATATCCACAATGCTGTACTTCTGTTCTGACATGTACATATGTGCATGATGCAAAGAATATTTCCATTTCCTTGATATTGATTGACTTTCTGTGCTGTAGTTTATATATCTAGTTGTGTTCATGGCTGTCATTTCCTTGATATTGATAGACTTAGTTTCTATAAGTTTTGATGCTTGTGCTGTAGATGCTTGTGATGATTGTTCGGGGATGAATTAATTTAGCCTTTTTTCTTGGTCTGGATTTACTGCTATGATGGTTGAATGATATGGCTGCTATACTGCTATCTTGCTATACTGCTATGATGCTTGAATGATATTGGTGAATGATGAGACTGCTATGATACATTTGGCCCTAACTTGTTGTTCCTTTCCTCACCTTTCTTCTCTCCACTCTTCTTCCTGGCCAGTGATAAATGGTCAACATTAGATCATGAGAACAGACCATCTACACTTGTTCTTTTTTGGGGGTAGTACACTGGATTTGTTAATATTACATTAATTTGGATTTTTTTAACTACACTTGTTCTTTTAAAGTGTTGTTCCTTTCCTCACCTTTCTTATATTCACTCCTCTGGATTTCTTCTCTCCTCTTCCTGGCCAATGATGAATGCTACGAACCATCGACACTTGTTCTTTTTTTTGTGGGCACTACAATTTCTCTTTTTTGTTTCTACAAATGTTCTTTTTAGCAAAAATACAACCATCTACACTTGTTATTTTGATTTTGGGAACTACACTTGTTTTTTGATAAAAACAGAACATCTACACTTGTTAATTTGTTTTTTGGATCTACACTTGTTTTTTTTGAAAAAAAACAGACATGGACACTTGTTCTTTTTTTTGGGCACTACACTTCCTCTTTTTTTCAAAAAAAAGAGGCCAAGTTGATCATTCAGATATATATTCATCACAGTCACAACCAAATTGATCCATTCACATATATATTCTATACTTGTTATTTTGTTTTTGGGAACTACACTTGTTTTTTTATAAGAACAGACCATCTACACTTGTTCTTTTTTGGGGGACACTACACTTGTTCTTTTTTATAAGAACAGACTATCTACACTTGTTTTTTGATCTACACTTGTTCTTTTTTTTGATGGCACTACACTTATTTTTTTTGATAAGAACAGACTATCTACACTTGTTCTTTTTTTATCTACACTTGTTTTTTTGGATGGCACTACACTTGTTCTTTTTTTATAAGAACAGACTATTTACACTTGTTCTTTTTTTTAATCTACACTTGTTCTTTTTTTCGGATCTACACTTGTTCTTTTTTTGGATCTACACTTGCAAATGATTGTAATTGATGCACAATTTCTGAGCAAAACTGAGGCCACATATAAAACTTTCACCTTTTGATAGTTTAGTAATATGTAAAAGTCCTCAGGGAGAATTACAAGCGGAGGAGGAGGGCGGTCGTCGACATGCTCCATACTCACGAAGATCCTAACTTGTGGTCGGGACAATAATGCTCTAACAGCTAATGCTTATGTGGCAATTCACGAGAATAAGGCGGAAGACATTAGCAACGATAACTTGAACATTGCCGCTGAAAACAGAAAGCACACCTCTAAATCGGGAGGCCGCGGCAGCGGTGGCGGCGGGAGCAAAGACTGCGACGGCGGCGACGGGTAGTCTTGCTTGATCACGACGGGCGGATAGAGGTAGTCCGCTGTCGTGCGCGTCACCGGCGGCTTCCATGGCGCCGCCGAGGCATTGAGACGGGAACGGGGAAGGCAAGCCATCATTGTCATATATAGCCGCACTATCCAATCATTGTCATATCTCTCTCTATTTAAAGTTTGATGGAGATACACGAGTACTGGTACGTCGTACTCTAAGAAAGAGCAAGACAGAAAGATTATGAAGCAAAGGGAGAAAAACAAGAGAAAAGACCGTGATCCGGATCATGACATGTTGAAGAGACCAAGATTGGTGAAGAATGCTAATACGATGGATCATGACATGTTGAAGAGATCAAGATCTGTGAAGAAAGGTAGGAAGAAGGCGTCGGGGCCTCTCCACGGATCATCAGGAGCAGCTGGATGCGGATACGGACGAGACGACTAAGATAAGCTATTTCATTGATCCTGACTCATTGGAGTGTGAGATTTGCTTCATGTCTCTCGAAAGAATGGAGCCCAGCCAAGAACATAGGTAAATGTAGTTTTGTCTTGCATCATGCATATGGTTAACCATTCTCATCGCTGAGAGTACGGCGTAGGAACTACGTTTTCAGTCCGGGGAACCACGTTGTTCCCCTTGTTCACCAACACGTTGTTTATAAGGTGCTGAACAGTCCCTCGGACGGTGAACAAGGAGAACCACGTTGGAGGAGGCACGAACACCATCCACTGAATAAGGCAGAAGACATTAGCAACGAGAACTTGAACATTGAAGCTGAAAACAGAGAAAGCACACCTCTGAATTGACTATGAAGTCAGTGGATGGTGTTGGTGCCTCCTCCAACGTGGTTCCCTTTGTTCATTGTCCGAGGGACTGTTCAGTGCCTTATGAACAACGTGTTGGTGAACAAGGGGAACAACGTGGTTCCCCGGACTAAAAACGTGGTTCCTACGCCGTACTCTCAGCGATGAGCATGGTTAACCATATGCATGATGCAAGACAAAACTGCATTTACCTATGTTCTTGGCTGGGCTCCATTCTTTCGAGAGACATGAAGCAAATCTCACACTCCAATGGGTCGGGATCAATGAAATAGCTTATCTTAGTCGTCTCGTCCATATCCGCATCCAGCTGCTCTTGATGATCCGTGGAGAGGCCCCGACGCCTTCTTTGTACCTTCTTCACTGATCTTGATCTCTTCAACATGTCATGATCCATCGTAGTAGCCTTCTTCATTGATCTTGGTCTCTTCAATAAGTCATGATCCAGATCACGGTCTTTTTTCTTGCTTTTCTCCCTTTGCTTCATAATCTTTCTATCTTGCCCTTTCTTAGAGTACGACGTAGCAGTACTCGTGTATCTCCATCAAACTTTGAATAGCGAGAGATATGACAATGATTAGATAGTGCAGCTATATATGGCAATGATGGCTTGCCTTCTCCGTTCCCGTCTTAATGCCTCGGCGGCGCCATGGAAGCCGCCGGTGACGCGCACGACGGCGGACTACCTCTATCCGCCCGTCGTGATCGAGCAGTACTACCTGCCGCCGCCGCCGCAGTCTTTGCTCCCGCCGCCACCGCTGCCGCCGGTCTCCCTGATTTAGAGGTGTGCTTTCTCTGTTTTCAGCGACAATGTTCAAGTTCGCTCGATGATGAACTGGAGCCGTTTAGACATGTTGCAAATTGCAACATCCAAAGCACGGTTCAAATTATTTAAGTATGGTGTAGTCTAGGTGGCTTCCGAAGATATCCGCATCAAACCTTGTGTCACAGGGCACGGCAGATATCTTTTGGAAGCCACCTAAGCTACCACAACACCTCATACTATTACATATATAGTCTATTTATTCGAGAGCAAAAAGTAAAGACCATTTTGGAACTACACTTCTTTTTTGGAACAAAACGGACAATCTACACTTGTCTTTTTTAAGCGGTACACTTGTTCCTTTTTGGTTCTTACACATGTTCTTTTTTGCAATAAATAAATAGCCATCTATACTTGACTTTTTTTTTTTTTTGGGGTTAGTACACTTGTTATTTTGCTGTGGCTGTGGCTGTGGAATATATATGTGATGAATATATATGTGAATGGATATGACTATGGCTGTGATGAATATATATGTGAATGGATATGGATATGGTTGTGGCTGTGGCTATGATGAATGTATATGTGAATGGATCAACATGGTTGTGGCTGTGATGAATGGTCATTTGGAATGGTCGGGTGGGCTGGGTTGTGATGATATCTGTCCATTTTTTGCAGCGGGCATGGCTAGCAAAGGCCTGAGGCTAGCCAAAAAATAAATTTTATTTTTTTGGATAATAAACTCATCCCGACGGGCATTGTGGAAAAGCCCGATAGAGATAGGGACATCCGTAACGGTCTCAACCTAAAAGCCCGATAGAGATAGATAGGACATCCCTGACGGGCTATTTAAGCCCGTTAGAGATATGTCATCCGTGACGGGCAAAAAACTGGGACATTATTTGACCTCGTGTTTGGTCAACCCTATCGGTGACGGCCTGGTAACCACGACCCGTTAGTGATGAGTTGTCATCTATGACGGGCTTATAAATAGGCCCGATTGAGATGTGTCATCCGTGACGGACGTTCAACCCCACTGGTTTGACTTTCAAACTCATCTGTGACGGGCATTTTTTTAGGCCCGATTGAGATAATGTGCATCCGTGACAGCCTTGTGCCCGTTAGAGATATTTTCTCACATCAGTGACCTTTTCACAGTGACGGGGGGCCAACCCGATAGAGATGAGGGTTAATGCCCGTTAGAGATAGCCGGTGCCGGCGTAGTGTAGCATATGGCCTGCATGTCCATGGCTCTGTACACTTTGGCTCGTCGCGTGGATATCGCCAGCGCATGTATAGCACGTATTGTTGTTTGTGCCCTCGCATGCATCAGAGTCGCAGCCTTCGTGTTCACCGTCCATATATAATCACGTACATGTCCGCCACGCCGCACCACGCTCGTCGACTTCGCCCTGCCTCTAGACCTCCATACTGTCACAGATCCATGTTCACCAGGTGCGTCGGACGCGTCATCCATAGCGCTAATCTTCCGATCTCTCCGGTCGTCTTTGGCCATGCTGGGCCCCGTCTTCTAGTCACGTTCCGTCATCGCAGGTCTAATCGCGAGCGAGGTTGTCGCCTTCGCGATATCCTCGTTGTCGTCATCAATCTCATCACCACGACTGACGATCTCTTGTCGATGTGCGATCCCACCTCGTGTTTCCTCATGTTTTCTTGATCCAATGCTGAAACTTACGGCTATGTTACCACTTGTTATAAAAGTTAGTCGATAAAGTGGAACGATGACTAAGTTTCTCGATCGCTTTAGTCATTGATCACCCAAGACATGTCAGATGACAACACAGTAACACACGATATTTGTTAACGAAGTTCAGCCAAAGTCTATATCTCCAGGGCTCTGATTATGGGCGCTCCTCTCCAAT
Organism: Oryza australiensis; assembly: GCA_019925245.2. NCBI lineage: Eukaryota > Viridiplantae > Streptophyta > Magnoliopsida > Poales > Poaceae > Oryza > Oryza australiensis. The sequence continues at coordinate 3,448,397 of JAIFGZ020000440.1, read as the reverse complement.
CAATATAGCACCTAGTTGCTACGAGTCTATGGCCTCACCACCATCATCTCCCTGCGTGTCTACGCTACATTATAGTCACCATAGTTACATTATGGTGTCCCTGCTCTATTTAAGAGAGTCTATGACGGAGTCCGACTCTAACTCTATCCCACACCTATTTCAACTCTAATTAAAACTCCTAGTAAGACTAGTATATTCAACACCTATTCTAATAGCATGGGACCCATGTGGGTCCCACATGGCAGTGCCCCTTGTCTTCTTCCCCATCTCTTCACTCACATCATCATAGCTCTAACCTCTCCCAGTCTCCCCTCTCTTCTCCATCTCTCTAGGGCGGCGACCGATGGAAGAGGAGTTGGGCGGCGGTCGTAGCATCATCGAGGTCGAGCGGCCACCTCGACTCCTCTCTCTTTCCCAAGCGGCGAGGGCAGCGAGCCAGTGAGGTTGCGGTGCGTAGGGTTCGTGATTTCGCGAAAACTGCCACGGTTTTCGCAGGAGTGCGGTACGACATCCCCGCGGTTTCGTTTCAATATTTTGCGCGAATTCAAAAAATTTGAAAAAAAATCATTTTATCACAATATATATATATATTTTATCACAAAAAATAAATTTCGCGTGGTTTTCGCGCGGTTTAAACGAAAATCGCGGCACGACACGGATTTGGATTTGGTTCAAATTTAAATTATGGTTTTCATGGTTTTCGTGATTTTTGCGTGGTTTTCACGGTTTTTGGCACGGTTGTCGCGGTAAACACGAAATCATACAAATTCAAATGTGTTACTGTTCATCGTCGGCCGGTTTTCACGATTTTCGCAGTTTTCGCCGAAAACCGCGCTATTGCGGAGGGGCGGCACGGCACACGCGCATGAAAAGGTAAACCCTGGCGGTGCGTGCCCAAGCCGAAGCAAATCCTGAACCCCTCCCATAGGCCACAACCCCTTCTTCCCTCTCTAGACGCGATTGAACGGCGAAGGTGAGCCCCGACATCCTCCCCGCCAATTGGTTGGTGGTGGTGGTAGCTACGCTGAGTGGTGACATCGTCCACGAAGTTCGCTGACGTCGACGCCACGAGCCATGAGTCCCATTTGCCAGAAGATAGCGAAAAGCTCATTGTCACCGTGGGTGTTGACATTGTTTGCCCAGAAGTGGGCAGAGGCTGTTGACAACATGAGTTCGATCGTTGTTATCACGTCATAATAAATTAATCCTAAATTAAAAATCACTCTCTAATAGAAATAATATAAATTATTAAAAGTCTAAAAAAATCTCAAACACTAAAATACATGCAAGAAAAATTCGATAGTGGCTTGCAGTATTTTTTATTAAAATTTCCATGCCATAAAATGTCTCCTCAATTTTTAATTAAATTTTCAGAGCATAATAAATAAATTTAAAGCATCAAAAACCAATTTCAGAGTTAATTAAAATACAATATCTAAAATTAATCCCCCTCTCTCCGGGCCTAATCCGGCCGTAAGTCCCTTTTTTCTCTCCCAACCCGCTTGGCCTTTTTCCCTTCCTCCCTCTCTCTCCCACCACCCTCCGGGCCTTCTCCTCTCCTCGGCACACCGCCTCCTCCCCTAGGCCTCTCCCTCCCACGTGGGCTTGGCCCAGCCGAGGCCTTCCTCCCCTTCTCGCTTGGGCATGGCCCAGCAGGCCCAGGGAGGCATCGTTGTCGTCGTTCTTCCTCCAGCCGCATCTGTTCCTCTCCTTCCCGGTCGAACCCTAGCGGTCACCGCCACGCTGATCCGCCTCCTCTCTTGTTTCTACTTCTGATTGATTGCAAAAATCAGTTCTCCACTCTTCCCTCACTAATCCCCCACAAACCCCCTTCAATTTTTGCATTAATCATCTTAATTGGTCGGCTCTTCATCTCCGACGAACCGACTCCATTGATGGCCGTCGACGAGCTTCCACCAGCCGTTCCACTCTTCCCTGACCTATAAAAGGTTGACAACACCTTCCCTCCTCTCCTTTTTCGCCACCTCCCGAGCATCCTTGATTTCCCATCACCACCTCACGTCTTCCTTTCTCTACCGTGCCGGCGAACTCCATCTGCCCTTCCTCATTGCTTTGGACGCCACAGGACCCTTCCACTGCCTCCATCGGTGTTGCAGCAACCTTCTCCCCCGGACACACCTTTGTTCCACCCAGAGACTGTTGGAAGCGCACCCCGACTGGCAACCAGTGGCGCCGCCGTCGTCGTCCTATTCCAGCCGACCCTCACTGTCAAGCGAAGCATCGCCTGCCCCTGTTGTCGCTGCCATGGGCCACGCCTCGCCCTTCTCATCCCCGACATTCCCTTCCTCGAGCCCAGAAGGCACCTAAACACCATCATTGCCAGCAACGAGTGTTCTCCTTCTCTGGCAGCACCTCTCGCCTCGCTGGAGTGCTGCCTATTGCATCGTCATCACTGTCGGCTATACGCACGCACTGTAGCGCAGCCTGCACAGCACGGCATGACGGCACGTGGGTCGTGTCGGCACGGTCCGTTCGGCTGTGCTGTGCCTGGACTAGCGCCGCAGCTCGTGGGCTGGCACTGCATGGACCACGGGCCAGTACGACACGACAGTAACCAAAATCCCAATCCCATTCCCCAAATTCCCCAATCCATCGTGAATCGGCTGAAGAACCCAATCCAGTCGCGCCGCTGCCTCATCGTCACCAACTACTACGCCGCAGCGCCACGGGATGTCGTCGAGCAGTTCCTGTCCGTGTGCGCCATTGAGGTCAAGGGCAAGCCTCACTTCGCTGACTTTGGGCTCGTGCCTCCTGCCTGGGGAGCCGCGATGGCGCCATGGATCACCGTTGCCGCTGATGAGTGGCCACTGCTCGAGGGGACGACCACCCGTTAGGTGCTCCGCCTCGTCTCCTGTGATGGCTTCAGGGGACGGCGGCCGATGGGGACGATTCACAGCGGCGGCCGACGAATTGAATCAAAGAATCCATCGAAAAAGGGGAAGAAGGAAGGGGAAGGGGATCGAGGACGGCGGCGACGGCGATGGGGGGCAAAAGAGAGAGGGGTGGAGGGAGAACGCGAGGCGACCGGGGCCAACGACCGATAGGGAGGGCGGGTGTGCGATCGGCGTCGCAACGCCGGCTCGACTCGGCATCGGCGTCACGGTGTGTGCGGCCGAGCGCAGGAAGGAGACGAGGGCGAGAGGGAGGCGCGCGACGCGCTTGGCTGCGAGCCCGGAGTGTTCTAGAACCACCTCGGGCGCACAGGAGTTGCGTTCTATTTTTCCTGGCCAAACAGTCTGACCTTGGCCCATGGGCCTTGCTGGGCCCATGCCGGCATGGCACGACAGGACATCTCCTTGGGTCGTGCTTGGGCCGGGGGGTGGCACATGGGCCGGCACAGCATGGCTCGCTAAAGGAGCCATGCCTAACGGGTCGTGTCGTAGCCGTCCATGCCGCGAGCGTGCACGGGCCATGCCGTGCCGGGCGACCCATTTGGTCTGCTATACTGTCGGCCTCGCCACATCATCCTCTTCCTCGGTCGTTCCTCGTCATCAAGTGAAGACCTTAGGAACACTGTCCCCACCGTCATACCGAAGGTAATCCTCTTCGCCATCGTCTCCTTCCGACCGTCGTTCTCGCCAAGCCAAAGTGTCGCCTATCATTACCGGCCTCATCGTCAAGTCCTTAGTGCCAAGCCCTACCGTCCACCTCTTTGGCAAGCCTGAAGATCGCCGGAGCTGTTCCCTCGTTGTCAAGCTGTTCGTCTCCGTCGCCCTCCTCCGTTCATCGTCATCGAGCCAAGATTGTCATCGGTCGCTGCCGATGTGTGCACGTCACGTCGTGCTTGTGGTGAAAACCCTCTCCTCGTTGTCCTCTTGTCATCCTCCCCGTGTTGCTGCTATGCCTGTCGCGTTGGTTTTGGCCTCGGTCCCCATGCGCCAACGTCAGCTGCACGTGTGTTGTGGCTTAAACATATGTGGGTCGCGTGTTCACATGCCCGTGTGGCCGCCGCATGGTTTCCTATGTGTGCAGCTCACGTGGCAATAGTGTGAGGCCCTTTTGTCGGCCACTTGTTTCAGTTGACTTGTAGGGTCTCATTCCGTCCTTCCTATAGATCATCTCTGTGAACCCAGTTCATTGTGAACTAACCGTCTGACCCATGGGTCTCGGCTGACAGTCACTCGATCTTTTCTCATCTCGAGCGATGTTGCATTGCACATAATTTAATGGTATGATACTAATTAAACAACATGGAAATCTTCACTTAAACAACATATAATTTTGTAGGGTCATTTCTTGGCCATACGAGCTTCAAATTGACTCGTCCAAATTGCTTAATTTTTTGTTATAACTTAAAGAACCCATGTTTGTTATTTTTATGTATTATTATATTGTTTCTTTCTTAGAGTTGTAGCTTTATTTTGTTTGTTCATGTAGTCGTTGTCGTTTCGAAGGTTCCCGTCGTGCACGTCTCATCCGTCGCACTAGGCAACTAAAGCCATTTCGTTGAGCAAGGCAAGCCACACTCTCCTTGAGCATATGGAATCCCAATTTGTGGAAAATATTTTATTTTAAATTATTGCATTCACTTAATTAAACTTACCACGTTATAACTGATTTACTTGGTCTTTCCTATATTTTCTTCAAATGGCCTTATTTATTGAATATTGTGTATTTACCTTTGACAACCCTAGGTAACAAAAATCAGCTAGTGAGAACTCTATATTTGGTGCTTACTAAAAATTTTAGGATTATGCTTAGCAATGCTCTCTTAGAAACATCTAGTTGTTTTCTAATGATCTAAGACTTTGGGAATCACATTATAATCTGGTTTAATGATGGATCAGAGGCTTGTTAGCTTAGACATGTTGGACTCCCTTTCAAAATTCTCAAACTTATTTTCGGTTGGGCTTGAGGTGCATGGTTTGGCTTTGATAGTCGTACCTCGAGTACTATAAGGACCGGTCTCGAGACTCTATTGCAAAGCATATTCCGTCCAACCACCTGTCTAATGGGTAAGGATTAACACATCGTTTAGTACGATCATGAACAATGAAGACACGGATAGGGGGGATGAGGTTCTAGCTAGGGCTGATGTCTCTGGCAAGTGAAGGTTCAAAATAAGTCAAGATGCCTGGGGGCAAAGATTGTCTACTCGACCTAGGACACCTGGTGGGGGAGGTCTATGTCGGTTTTCTTTGTTTAGGGTAGTAATGAGCGGTTGGTTATGTCACGGCTTTCGTCCGTATGTCGTGGTGACATGTGGCACGTGACGACATGTGAGGGAGACGTCTAGTGGGTAAAGTGGTACGCCTCTGACCAGAGTATAATCTATTCGAATAGCTGTGCCCTTAGTTATGTGTAAGCCTACCAATGACCTAAAGTTAGAGGTTTTATTCTATTAAGCTGGAATGGCTAGAACTATAATTTGTTGGCCTGGGTTAAGGCAAGATCACGTGGGCACATGACTTGATAATAATTTGACTATAAATAGAGTGTGATTTGATTAAAATGCCTTTAAATTATTAAATGTTTCTAAATGCGTGTTTATTGCAAAATAACCCTTATAAACAAATTCCTTGTATTCCCTTACATTACTTGCATTATTCTCGGCATGGCTTGTTGAGTATAATGGTTGTACTTATTATTGCTCAATCTTTCCCTCTCTAGTCAGAAAAGCGCCTTGAAGAAGAAGTCTTAGGTAGAGTCCTGGCTTATATCCCAGTTGGGTGCCTATTAAGATGGAGCCATAGGCCCTCTAGTCTGCTGCTATTTTTATTTTGTTATCAGGCCTAATGTGACTTTGTAATAATATAAATATCATCACGATAATTAACAAAGATGTGTATGTTGTATCAAGTTTGTGTGGTGTAGCCCAACTTTTTCTGGGATGGGGATTAATACGCTAGCATTCGGGAAAGATATTTTTTGGGCGTGATAGTTGTGTAGTCGCGTAGGCCACGCCACCGCCACCATAGAGCTGGGTGCCGACAGGAAAGGAGAAGAAGAGTGATGGTGGACAATGACTTCATGATGGTGGTGGTAGTAACCTCCTCTCCAGTTGTGACAGAGGGAAGCTGTTGTAGGGTTGCAGCAGCGGCCCCTCAAGCCTGCTGGAGCTAGCGGCAGCGGAGCGACGATTCTAGAACCAGTAGAAGATGTTGGCGTCATGGATGACGCCAAAGTGCTCAAGGAGGTAGTCGATGCGTGCCATCTTGTCCTTGACTGGGTTCAGCATGCCGCTATTGAAGATGCACACCAGGATCAGGATCTGCTTTGGCTTGGGTACCCACCGTGATCTCGCCGGCTCGCCGCCCTCGCTGATGTTGCTGCCATGTTGGGCACCATGGCTGGGCGGAGATTAAAGTGAGTTGCGGAGGTGGCTGCGGTCCATGGCCAAATGGATTATTGGTGGGTTCGCTACTCGCCTATGTTGCTCGATGGTGTTTGGAGAGGGGATGATGTCAGAGCTCGTCTCTGCCCCCCATTCGCATCTGAAGAGGGGAGGAGGGGCTGTAGGTCGTAGGGTCATCACCTTGTGCCCTAGTTCCCTTATCCTCGCTGACGGTGTGCCTCATTCAGGGGAGAGAAGAGAGGTAGAGACTAGAGGACGAAAGAGAGGGGGCCCACTGTCATGTGGGTCTAATATTTTTTATTACTTCTGTTTGACTAACATGTGGGTCCTATTAAGTTTTTTAATTTTTATTTTTCTTCTACTGCCATGTAAGCGCCACGTGAGATGAAGACCTAGGCAACATGCGACATGGGTGTCACGAAGGACAAAACCGCCTTCCAAAACCTCTGAGGGACTTCCTTTGCCCCGATTTTAATAGTTAGGGGACACTCTATACTAGGTTTTGCGGTTGAGGGACATAAATAAAATTTGACCTATAGTCAAAGGACATTGTCGGTGTTTTTAACCACCGTCTTGTAGATCTCTAGTGATTTGTGTGTCTGGCTCGGATGGTGTGCAAAGAGGACACAAAGATGTATACTGGTTCGGGTAGAATGTCCCTACGTCCAGTGGAGAGCTGCTTGTGTTGCTTGCACTAAATTCGTAGTATGGGGTTATAGACTGGTGAATGCATTGTGCTATGTCTTTTTTTAACCTCCCCCTTTCGTTCATCCCTCGTCCCCTTTTATAGCCCAAGGGGAGGAGGGAGTTTACATGAGAGAAAGTAAAGGAAAAAGGCGCCTGGCGTTGTCTCGTCCCCTCTTTCTTCATCGACGAGGGCCCCGCGAGCCCTGTTGATGACGACGTGGCTGACTCTACCCGGTGTTCATGTTCTGTCGCCGTCACTAGGCAAAGGCGTGGCTAGTCGGTCGTGGCGTCCCATTTTGCCCAGGCGGATGACGTAGGGACGGACACCCGCATCAGGTGTCGTACATGGATTAGGTAGTACACTGGCCGCTTATCAGCATTGTAGATGTTGTAACCCTTCGATACGGCTGGTCATGGGCAAGAGTCAACTCCATTTCTACTCTCACTCCACCGTTGGAGGTTGGTCTGCTAGTACTTCTTTCTCACGCCCGTAGTAGTTGGGAGATAGCACAGATCATATCATGGGCCCCACACCTTGGGGAAAGGCGGGACCCATTCCCCCTGGGTCGGGCGAGGCGGTGTTCCCTTGGGGTCGGGCGAGACGGAGCTCGCTTCCTCGAGGCCAGGCGAGGCAGACCCGTTCCCTCGGGGCCAGGCGAGACGAAACTTGCTCCCTCGGGGTCGGGCGAGACAGAGCCACCCTTGTTCCTCTGGAAGGCGCGGGACACCACGTGCGACGAGAGCGTGCGACTAAGCGCAACAGAACACTCCCTCGCCACTGAGGGACACCGGCGGGAAGGAGGTGGGAGTCGACAAGGGCAAGCGACACCGAATGCTAGGCATGGGGCCAACGCATGGACAACATAGTGGTGCACGTGTCGTCCTTGGTAGGGGGACGAGACACGATGTTGTGGAGAAGCGCATTGGGAAGGTTGTTGATGCGGTCGACGCCGTCGCTGCGGCTCTCTTCCCATGCCTAGGCGAGGGGGTAGTGTCGATGGGCGATGGCGGGATGAAGCAGTGCTCGACCGTCAGGATCATGTCGATGTTGGTGTCCAACATCCTGGCGTCCATTTGCCCATCCATTCGTCACAACATCTCATCAGCAACGAAGCACATGAGCACATCCTCCTCGTCGTGCCATGGTCGTGCCATGATCGCTGTGTCGGCAAGTGTTTGGAGCTTGGCGGATTGGGATATGGGACTGGAGAGCGTGGAGTAGAGGATGAGGCGTACCTCCTTCTCACCTATCCACCATGACTATCGCTCCCGTGGACACTTGCCGAAGCAGCTAATCCAGCTTGGCCACACGAAATCGGGCAGCGCCGACATGGAGGACGAAAGAGAGAGCCCTCTTGACGTAGCTTAGCGCCCCCTCCCCATCCCCGCAATTCCTATTCCCTCATCGCAGGCAGCAACACACACCGAGGGTCTGTGTTGGCCTTGCCCGAAGGACGCCGTCGACTGGGATGAGGTCCGTAACTCACCACCTCATCCCACTTGCAGCGCTGGAAGCGCCATGGATGGAAAGGAAGGAACGTTATGGGCCGAGGAGCGCGCTAGGCCAAGGGAGAGGATACGGACGAGAGTGGGGCGAGGAAGCAGGCTACCGCCGCCATCGGAAGAGGAAGGAGCTCAGGTGGTTCGGTGGGTGAGTGCAATGGCGACGAATGGATCCGTGACTAGAACAAGAAGGCCTCCGCTGCCGGAAACGACGGGTTGAGGCGGCCGTGGAGAGGCAAGGATATGCAAGGGCGAGGAGTCTGTCGGCGCCGACGAGGACCTTACTACTCCCACGCACCTCACTGTAGCCACTAACGGGGATAGAAAGAAAGAGATGAGAGAGGGCGTAGAGAAGGATGTCAATGACATGTAGGCTCCATGCCATATAGACGTCACGTCAATAAAAATCAGCCTCTATACTGTCTTAGATATCTTTTACATCGGTATTGTAAGTTAGGGTTAAGATTTTAAATATTGTGATTTAGGGATGTTAATTAAACTCGACGAAAAGATGGAGATGAGAAAGTAGAGTAACGTAGTTACGTGCGTGCCATGTTAGTTGGTCCAGATATGTGCCGCGACATCCGTGTGGCCCATAACTGTGTGGGCTAGTGGGCTGAGCCTAGCTGGATCTGCCGATGCCCTATGCGAATATCAAGTCAGCCGGGCCGTAATTTTCACGATGAGAAAATATGCGCATGTCGTTGGCAGGCACGAGAAGTTCAGGCGCTCCATCGTTTGAAACAAGTTGTGGCCTGGAAATCTGTATGGATCGAGTTTGATCTCGCTAGGTTGACGCACGTCTTGATGGTTGATGCAATGCAAAAGGTGTGAGCTAGCACTGTACTGCGAAGTGTAGTTTATTCTTAAAGAAGCATCGCTTTGTCCCCAAGGCCCCAACTCTCCCCAGTCCCCACTCCACGCACGGCAATTTGTGCGAAACCGCAACCCAAAAAACGTGCGGTGCCCATGTGGCGGGAGCAGTAGTGCTGTGCAGCTCAGCATCATCCGCGCGACACCGTGACAGGCGGAGCGGAAATATTTGGAAGCTGGCAACACGGCGGAGATTCCTGTCATCCTGTGTCTGTGTGCGATGCGCTCGCCGGATTCCACGAGCCACGTACCGTTCGCGGCGAGGTCGCCGTTGCGGCGCGGCGCCACAGATGCTCACATGCTTGTCCCGTCAAGCCCTACTTTAAACTGCAACATTATTTCAAAAGAATGCTACAGTGCTCCTTATAATCACAATTTAATATTTATTTGTTTGATTTATTGTTATGGTTATATCTTTTAAATATTTTAGCTTATACGTCGTAGACTCAAAGATTTAGCAAACTTTGTCACAATTTTTGCTAACACTTTTGAAGCCATAGAAAATGTGGCAACCCACACTTATCTAAGATGAGTTACGCTAATGTTAGGCATGAAAAAGAAAACCTGAATATCTGGCTGTTTAATTTGTGCCGCCTTATTGTGTCAATGCCCTGTCGGTTAGTTTTCTCACCAGCTTTGCTCCACCCATCAAACATGCCTGCCAGCGTTTATGCGTAGTACGTGCGCACACAGTTTGTGAGACGAGACTGCGTGCGCAGATGACTGAGAGGCGAATTACAACATGTGTGCACATAACGTAGAAGAGGCTGGTGATTGGTGAATGCTGACGCGGCAAAATAAATGACCTGAACCACACTCTAGCCAATCAAGTGGAGCATAGTGTGTACGTATATTACCATAGTAGTAGTAGAGCACTAGCTAGTAGGATCCCATGCATGCGTCCACTCACGAGATGGTAGCTTACAAATGGTTTCAACTTTTTTTTAAGTTATAAACCGTAACGGCTCAGATTTTATGAAAGGTTGGACGAATCGTACAACCCGAACCATAAACGTTAATTGAATAACAACTAACGGTAAAAATAACTCAAAATCTTAAACATATTGATCGCTAAAACAAACGAAATTGTGATATTTGATACTAATATAATTATTTAATAGACATATCTTATAGAAGATTTTGAGCACGATGTAATTTAAGAATTGTTGTCAATGGGGTCTTTTCAGCTCAAGGATGGTTCTCAGATTATATTTTTGAAAGATAGGTATCTAAAAAATAGCCTGCTAAAAACACAGTTTTCGATATTGCTTAACATAGTTAGAAAGAAACATCCAACAGAGGGCAAGTTCATGTGTTCAATCCTGCTTAATGTCTCTTTTCGCAGAGCTTCAACAAGAAATAACTTTATTGCTTGAAACAACTTGGTGATCTGCCTTATGAAACAACGTGATGGGTGTATTTTTTAATGGGTCTCAAGGGGCTGCAGACCAGGGAGCCCGGGCAGTGGCCCAGGGTCGCCGAGCCCTGGGTACGCCAGTGGTTATAAACTTTGTTAAGTTTTAACTAAATTTACACTAAAATTTAGCAACATCTAAACTACAAAATTAGTTTTATCAAAACTAACATTGATTTTGATAATGTGTTTATTTTATATTAAAAATTCTACTATGTTTTTCAAAAATTTCATAAATTTTAAAAGATTAACTTAAAAAATCAAAACAAACAACATATAACATGACACAAAATGACAAAGTACCACGCGTACTATTACTGGAGCTTGTCGATCGTACTCAGACAGCTAGCAACGCTAGCAGGCGGTGAGGATAGTGCATGCATTCGTGCATCTCCAAGAGTAGCAACTTGCACATATCATAACTCTATCGATATCAATAGGAAAAAGGTAGGAATTACCCTTCGAACTAATACGGTCAACCGAATTATCTACTCAAATAGACATTATACACTCTTAATTATTCATACCTAACGAATTACCCCTTAACACTATTTTGAGCGGTTTTTATCCAGAGCTTGTACATGTGACGCCAACGTGACAATCTAGTCAGTAAAGAAGATTAAAATAAAATGTATGGGCTCACCTATCATCTATCTCCCTCAAGCCAATACCCCTCCCAGCGCGCGCGCTCTCTCTCTCCCTGCACGGACGAGAAGGCGGCCGGTGTTGCCGCCCTAGATCCACGCGCATAGTGCTCCCGCCACGTCGTGAAGCGGAGCAGGTCCGCACGGAGGACTGGGTCGACGACGAGCGTGTCGAACATAGAGGGGTGGGACAAGGCGTGCGATTTCCAGAGGTGGCAACAGCGAAGTGCAAGGACAAGCGGCGAAAGGTGAGGACCACCCGATCCCTACTGACAATGCGGGCGACGTAGAGGAGATCACGGTAGGCCTCGTCGGTGTTGACGGCGAGGCGGTGGAGATGCAGCTCTGCCCGTCACTGGAGGCACCAGAACTCCGATGCTGCCGTTTGTCACAGGTAAAGGTGGGAGCAGCCGGGACAAAGACGCGCTTCACGCGAGGGCGACAGCATGGTTGGTGTAGAGCCATCGCTGGCGCCGTCAACCTCGTCGATGAGGATGGTGTCGATATGGGGCCATAGAAGGCGGTGACGGGGCAAGCGAGGATGTAGCGGAGGAAGAGCTCGGCCGAGCGATAGTCCAGGACCATGTGCCGCTCTAGATCGATGCTGCCACGCCTGCCGCACTCGCTAGAACCATGCTAAAACTTGCCTCTAGTCGCCTCTGCCACCTGTCGTCGCCCCCATTCCTAGCCTCGCCATGTTCGCTGCTCTCATCCCGAGCCTCGCCTCCTACAGCCGTCCGTCGCCCCATTCCCAACCATTGAAGAGAGGGGGCCGAGCCGAGCCTCCAGCCACCTCTGCTACCGGTATCCACCCCCGTTCTTAGCCTCACCTCCAGCCGCTACTCTCATCCCGAGCCCCGCCTCCTCCAACCGTCCATCGCCCTCATTCCCAACTGCTCGAAAGAGGAAAAGGGATGGGCTCAAGCCTCGCCTCCAGCCGCCTCTGCCATCAGCTACTGCCTCTCCCGCTTCCTCCTTCCGGCTGCCACTCTCATGTGTTCGAAAGGTAGTTCGGTTGACCGTGACAGTTCGAAAGGTAATTCGTACTTTTTTCATATAGATCAATGTACTCTCATGCGTACGAACTATATGAAGCGTGGGGGATGTCACCCCTCGGTAGCCCACACCAAAGGAATGAGGTCGGACGGGTCAGACCAGGAGTCCTTGGGCAGGGTCAGAAGTCGGGCCTCGGGCAAGGATGGCTAGCCCTACCTCTGCCCTTCGACTCGACCACGACTCCCCCTGGCTTGACCTGCGTGCATAGCCTCGACCAGAAAAAGGGGTGGACCATGCTCGGAAAAGAGGCTTCCTTAGTAAAACTCGTAGATAAAACAAAGATGGGACAAGCTGGCAGAGGATGACATCACCCGATAGGACTGCACACAAGATGTCTGTGATGAGCGGATCCAGAGGCAATTCTATTGTACTTTTTAGCCTTGTCTGTACTTGTTTTTTACTTTATGACCAAAATTTCTTGCGCGTCAAGCCTTTTGTAACTGTTCCCTTGGACTATAAAAAAGAGGGCAGGACACGCACGCAGGGGGAGGAGGGATTTCACATCCTAAAATATCTCTTAGCTCACACTATTATGCTCAAACCCTAATCTTACGTCAACCTAACAAAGAACACAGAAGTAGATTTGTTATCCTCCGAAAAGGTCGAATCTGTCTAAAAGATCTTGACTTATTAGTTTTTTAGTCGATCATCAGATCCATCAGTAGAACGTCTCAACCACTCTTTTATCTTCTTAAATAGTCTTTTGGAGAGCTACCTGTCGATATGAAATGAAGTGAAGCAAACGATGACATGACGATCGATCCTATGGGATTCTCGCGCGCGCTGCGATTTTAGTAGAGTATTTTACTCCATGTATATACGCACAAGTGTTTGATGCTTTAATTTCGGAGAACTCTCTCTTTTTCTCGATCGGTATGATCTCGACACCGACGAACCGACACACACATGCACGTATTAGCTAAGCATTTACGTGTTGTAATTAAGAACAACCGAGAAGAACCGGTGGATTAATTACAACTAGGAGCACGCGTACGCTATTTGATTTTGATGCACCGTACTATAGTAAACTTGCTCACTTTAATTAGCCCTGGATCAACATATATGCCGACCGCAAGCTATCCTACGCGTACAACTAGCTAGCACCAGCAGTCGTGACCAAATTCGTATGAATCTCTCTCTATCAAGCTTCGCTGTTTACGAGTGACCACACAAACGAGGAGAGAAGTAGCTATAGCTAACAGCTCTAGCTCTGACTCCTCTATCTGAACCTCTCTTATACAGTACTCCTACACCGCGCGCGCAGGCCAGGCCGGGCCACGCCTACGCCCTGCGCGGGAAAACGTTCGCGCCGCTCGTACAAAAAACGCTCGTAGTACAAGGAACCCTGAACCCACACGGGCGGCCGCGGATGGGGCCACGCATCGCCGAGCCGATGCGCGCGGCTGTACGTACGCTGCCACTTGCGGCAGCATGGGCGCACGCGCATGGCGTGCAGCGGCGCGCAGGTAGCGGCCAAGCGCTAGCCAGCCGGCAACGCGGGCGCGGCGGGGCCTGGACGACTCTTCGTCCTCTCGTAGTGTTGTGAATAGAGATGGCAATGGGTATCCGAAATCTTAGTACCCGACAGATTTTACCCGATAAAGAAATGGGTATGGAAGTAACTTTTTATCCGCGGGAACGTTTTTGATAAAAACACATACCTATCGGGTATGTCGGGTGCGGGTATGGGTGTATACTACCTATACCCGTCTATCCGCGGGTAAGAAATACCCGTATAAAAAGTCTAGCTGCCCTCCCTCAGCTTATTTAGCCTGATCGTTGCTACTTGTTGTGAATTTGGAGATTAAAATGAAAAAATTTTATGTGTCTTGCTACATTGCTGTGAATTTTGAGGTTGAAATGGAAGGATTTTGTATGTAGGATGACCTACATGTACATACTCTGTCGAGTGCGTTGACGGATAAAGGTAACATGTCGGGTAGAATTATCCGTGTGAATATGGGTATAAAAGTACTTTTTTACCACATGCGGATATGAGTAACACGATAGATAAAATTTACTCTGATAGATACGGATATAATGGGCGGTATATATCTGTTGTCATCTCTAATTGTGACATCTGAACCCTCGAGACCCGCATGCATGCGTGCGTCGGCGTAGCAGGAGTGTAGGACGCGGACACAGGCTTTCCCCGTCGTATCCCTGCCTGCCCGCCTGCGTCCTACCGAGGCAGCAGGCGGCACCCGTCAGGTTGCGAGCCGAGCGCCCACCGCTGTCACGCCTCCATCCATCCCACGTACCGGGCGGACCGCGTCGGTAGGACGGTAGGCTACATGCCCTAGTATATACTGGAGCGGCCAAGGCCAACGATATGAGACAATATTATTATTTAAGATAATATTTGATTTATTTTAAAATAATAAATCTAAACAGAGAGTAACAATATTTTAAGATGGAGGTGAAAATCAACCAATCTAACGCGAGTTATAATCAAAGAACCGCACTGGTGCATGGGCCTACTTGTCATCCGATTAAGGCCCAGTACCACCATGGGACCCACCAAGTTAAGCAACTCTTGTTCCTTCTTTGGACGGGCCTGCGTGGCTGGGACTCCTTTGGGTGAGTGACCCGGCGAGCCAATCGGACTTGTTAATTAAGGGCTTGATTGCCTCATTGTCAGTTTACTTTCTTTTTTCAAGACGCAGGCAGGCGTTCATATAAAAGTATGCATATAATCACCCATATAAAACATGCGTACACCTTTATTTAAAAACCGATGCTCATATAAACATGTACGTATTTATTTTTATGAACGATGCTCATATAAATTTGTGTATAGCACCTTAAAAAACTGGACCACAAACCTCTCGTTGACATTGAATATATCACCTACCACTAAAAAACTAATTAGTCGTAAATGCGAATGGATACATTCCATCACTAAAACCTAATGAGTTGTTATACGTACACTTCATGCCTCGTTGTCAATTCTAACCGGCTATATTTTGATAATGGAATAAACCGAACATACCGAACACCTTGTTTACATCCAAAATTGATACCTAGGATTAAAAAATTGTTAATATTTGGAAAACCTGTCGGTTTCCTCCAGAGGGCCGGTCTGACCGCCATGTATGTGCCGTTCAGACCGACGACATGTGGCCGGTCTGACCGGTAGAGTCCGAGATCGAGTCGATTTTCATCGGTATTCGGGTTTCCTTGCTCCATAAGGTATCTACCCCGAATTGGACGTGGAGGAAGACCTGTAGGAGACAAGTATAACCCCTATTTAAGAGCCAAGGCCGGGTCAATTGGAGATACACAATATACAATCTATTTCCCAATCTCTACAATTGAATCATTCTTTTATTTTTCAGCCATATTTTTTACTTTACCCTAGTTTAGTCTATCTTTGTCGGTTTGCGTCGTAAACCGTCCGCCGTTGCTGCGAGAGTGTTGACATCTCTTTGTAGGTTTGTCCTGAAAACCTTCCGTTTGCCCACAAGACGGATATTTATCCATCGTTCTATTCAAATCGGCTTCGCTAGCCGGTTTAATATACAACTCATCTTGGTTTAGTTTTTGCTAGATTGAGGTGGTTGACGACTCCATATCAACGCAAGGCGTTTAGGTGTTTCGATCATGTTTGTCTTCTTGCCAAAAAATTTGCCAACATGATTTTTGGCGACTCCCTGGGATCGATTTATTCAGCCATATTACGCCAAATTTTGTTTAAATATTCAGATATTGTTTCGTCGAATCAAAAGATTCGATTTTGCCATACGGCCGAAATCAATCTATAATTCGGCTACTACTATCGTTTCTGCTTCAATCTACGCCGAGTGCCATCTTTGCCTTCACTATAAAGGAGGCCGAAACCGATTTACACTCGTATCAACCATGGCGAGCGGGAACGAGGTCAACGAGATTACATTGGAGGAGATGTTGGCAACACCGCTCATCAGGACCCATCAAGGTGCGGTTCTCAAGCATCGTCCTCCTCTCAAACTTGTCCATGATAAGGTAACCTCCAATCCGCCCGATCCATCTATTGCTATTTGGAAACATATTGATCAGTGTATAGATGCATCTTTTAGCGCTTGTATTGATAAAAATCATGATATGATAGAAAATGCTTTCAAAACTAATTTTGATAAGGCTATTAATAAAATTAGCTCTAAAATAGCCAGTTATCAACAATACAATGCTATTTCTAGTTTTGCATCTATACAACATATAATGCTATGGATGGATCAATGGACATTTATACAGCCGATTTCCCAGGAATCGGTTATCCAAAAATTTTAGCCGATTTCCCAGGAATCGGTTATCCAAAAATTTTAGCCAACGGTCAGACCGCACATTACATCGGTTAGACCGCACGCTATGTCGGTCAGACCGTGCCTACCATGGCCGGTCAGACTGTGTGTTACGCCGGTCAGATCATGCCCCCCATAGCTGGTCAGACCGTGCCCTATCTTGGCTAGATCAGGCCTCCTACGGCCGGTCTGACCGCACCACTGACCATCGGTCAGACCGAGCCATGGGCCGGTCAGACTGGGTGCTTGGTGAAGGGTTACGCGGAGGCTACGCTAGCCGAAAACAAAAACTTTTACCGCGCAAACCAGGAACACTTGCAAGTAAGGGGCCGATAGATCGTTACCGATTGGAGTAGAGTGCAGCGGAATAACCAATCGTGGCAATCCGATCCGGAACAGTGTAGCCGATTCCCGAAGACACCGATTCGCCAATCGCCGATTCGAGTCGTCCGGCCGCGTTCTCACGCCTCGCTCCGATGCGCCCGACCGCGCCGATTCCACCACGGCCGATCGCTCCGATTGCGGCCGATCCGAAGCCGATCAACGGCGCGCAACGTAGCAGCGCTCTCCGGTATCCACACGTCCGGGGACGAACGCCGTACACCCGTGTGCTAGCACGCGATGCAAGGCTAGGGTTTGGCTCGAAAGTGGGGAGGGTTTCCGTGGAGATTGATCTCGGCGACTTCGTTGCACGCGATGCAATTGATGTCTCTTCGCTCTCCACCCCTCCCTCCTTTATATAGAGTTGGCCGACGGGACTAGTGGCCGATTAGGACTCTATTTTGAATCGATCTCATCCGTATCTCATAGAGTTGGCCGCCCATACGTCGTAAGCCCATAGGACTCTATCCGATCGGATCCCTATCCGATCGAGCCGTATCCGAGTCCAACTTGAATATCTATTCTATCCCCTTAAGCGTGCGACCAAGGTTCAGGTATACTCGGTTTCGGCTATAGTCTAACTTAGCCGATCGTCGGCTCGAGTCCAACTCAGCCACCCGTCAACGCGGCGCCTAGCAAGCACATATTGACACCATAGTATACAAGAATAATATCGGCTCAACCTGTAATGTGTACACAAATCCCTTTGCCTCACGATACCGCTAAGCTATAGGCAAGATATGTGCCATCCCTTCAATAGCTTAACCATTCACTCGAACCGTATTGGATTATCTGTCCGTTGATTGACTCCTCAATCAACTTAGCATGGCCATGCATTTCCATAATCCATTACCTCGAGGGCCCAGAGATATCTCTCCAAAGGAGGGGCAAATTCTATCTTGATCACTCACATCCCACTCCATGTTTCATAGCAAACCCGAAAACTACCTTTATAACTACCCAGATTACGGAATAGCGTTTGGTAGTCCCAAAGTAGGCTACTACACATGTTGGAATCCATGGTGATCTCGGGTCTAAGGACTTTGTACCAACACTACCCGAGACCAACTAATGGCACATTGATTCCCGTAGTGTCTCATGGTGGGTCTATCCAACAATGTGTTCTCTAACACATATGTCCATGTTTATTGATTTGGTATCTCCATACCCATGATCTATGAGACATGATCATCAATCAATAAACATGCCGATCTTAGAATCATATTTGTTCCAACAATATGACATATGATCGTGGATCGTTTAGAAATAGATTCATACATAAAGAGTCTCATAAATAAGTCACGTACTTATTGATCAATACAAGATGTCTATTTCATGGAACCGAATAACACTTTATTCATTTATACATAAACATTGACGTGATATCCAACATCTCCATGTTGCCTCTAGGGCATATCACTAACAATCTCCCACTTGCACTAGAGTCAATCATGTAAGTATCTAATACCCATTGCTCTTGTGTGCGCCTCATGCTTCGGTGAGGGAGAGGTTTTGTCGCGGATCGGCTATGTTGAGATCCGTGTGCACTTTGCATATCTTGACATCACCTCTGTCCACTATCTCGCGGATGAGATGATATCGCCGAAGTATGTGTTTGGACTTCGATGTGACCTCGGCTCCTTGGCTTGCGCAATGGCTCCACTATTATCACAATAGAGAGACATTGGACCGTCGTACTAGTCATCACACCAAGCTCGAAACGAATTTCTTGATCCAAACAGCCTCCTTTGCGGCTTCCGAAGCAAAGAATGTACTCGGCCTCCGTTGTAGAATCGCAACGGTATCCTGCTTGGAACTCTTCCAGATCGCGCCTCCGTTCGGCGAACACGAACCCAGTTGCGATCTATAATCATCCTTGTCCGTTTGGAAGCTAGCATCGGTGTAACCACTTACAACGAGCTCTTCTTCACCTCCATAGACTAGGAACATATCCTTAGTTCTTCTCAAGTACTTAAGGATATTCTTTACGGCATCCGTGACCTTCACCGGATCGATCGGTATCTGCTCGTAGCACTCAAAGCGTACGAGACATGCGGGCGTGTACAAAGCATGGCATACATGATGGATCCAATTGCCGAAGCATATGGAACCATACCCATCTTATTCCGCTCATCATGTGTCCGAGGACACCGATTCTTGCTAAGATTGATGCCATGTGACATAGGCAAGAAACCTTTCTTGGAATCATGCATGTTGAACCTTTTCAACACCTTGTCAATGTATGTACTTTGGCTTAATCCAATTAGCCTCTTGGATCTATCTCTATAGATCCGAATGCTCAATATATATGCTGCCTCCCTAAGTCTTTCATGGAAAAACTATTTTTCAATGAAGACTTGACGGATTCAAGCATAGGGATATCATTTCCAATCGAATATGTCATCCACATATAAGATTAGAAATACAATTGCGCTCCCACCGACCTTTTGTAAACACAGGCCTCTTCTTCGTTTTTGATGAAACCAAACCCCTTGATTACTTCATCAAAACGAATATTCCAACTCCGAGATGCTTGCTTCAATCCATAAATGGATTTCGTAGCTTGCATATCTTTCCAGCGATTCTGGATCGACAAAACCCCGAGGTTGTATCATGTATACATCCTCGCTTAGGTTTCCATTTAGGAAAGCCGTTTTGACATCCATCTCGCCATATCTCATAATCGAAATATGCAGCAATCGCTAGGATAATCCGAATAGATTTAAGCATTGCGACGGGCGAGAAGGTTTCATCATAATCAACTCCTTGAATCTGTTTAAAACCTTTCGCCACCAATCGCGCCTTATAGATGTGAACATTTCCATCCATATCGGCCTTTTTCTTAAAAACCCATTTGCACTCAATGGTTTTGACACCATCAGTGGATCAACCAAGTTCCAAACTTGATTGTCGTACATGGATTCTATTTCGGATTTCATGGCTCCAAGCCACTTGTTGGAATCGGGTCCCACCATCGCTTCCTCATAGGTCTTAGGTTCATCGTTGTCCAACAACAATATATCACATTGTTCCGCACTGTACTGTCGTGCACGACGTGATCTTTCGGACCTCCGTGGGGATGTATCTACAACCGGTGGCGCAACACTTTGCTCCTCCCTGTTGTGGTTCTGTGGTCGCCGAAACATTTTCTCGGTGTTTCTTGAACTTCTTCAAGATGCACCCTGCTCCCACTAACCCTTCTTGAAAAAACTCTTTCTCCAAGAAGACACCGTGTCGGGCGACAAACACTTTGCCTTGTTCCCGATTATAAAAGTAATATCCCTTAGTTTCCTTAGGATATCCCACAAAGAAGCACTTGTCGATTTGGGTGTGAGCTTGTCGATCGTAACGTTTTACATAAGCTTCGCATCCCCAAATTTTGAGAAAAGACAAACTAGGGGTTGCCCTGTCCATATCTCATATGGTGTCTTTTCAACCGACTTAGATGGAACTCTATTTAGTGTGAGCGCAATGTTTCAAGAGCATATCCCCGAAGGATAACGGTAGATCACTTTGGCTCATCATCGACCGCACCATGTCCAACAAGGTGCGATTTCTCCGTTCGGACACTCCGTTCCATTGCGGAGTTCCCGGAGTCAACGTGGAACAATTCCACAATCTTTCGATGATTACCAAACTCTTGGCTCAAGTATTCCCCTCCACGATCCGATCGTAGAAACTTGATTGTTTTCCCTAAATGATTCTCGTACTTCATTCGGAATTCTTTGAACTTTTCAAAGGATTCGGACTTATGCCTCATTAAGTAGATATAACCATATCTACTAAAGTCATCGGTAAAGGTAATGAAGTATTGATAACCACCTCGGCCGTTGAGCTCATTGGTTCACATACATCGCATGTACGAGTGCCAATAAGTCACTTGCTCTCTCACTATGTCCCGTGGAAAGGTGCCTTTGTCATCTTACCAAGTAAACAAGACTCACATGTCTCAAATGATTCAAAATCAAAAGAGTGAAGCAATCCATCCTTATGGAGCTTCTCCATGCGTTTCTTATTTATATGGCCTAAGCGACAATGCCGGATAAACGTGGGGTTTATATCATTAGAGAGTTGCCTTTACGTATTAATGTTATAGATGGGAGACGCTTCAAGATTCAAAACGTATAATCCATTCACCAATGGAGCATGAAAATAGAACATATCTCTCGAGATATATTGAACAACCATTGTTCATTGATCTAAAATCATATCCTTCCGCTTGCAAACATGAAGCGGAAATAACGTTTTGACATAGTGTTGGAACACAATAACAATTATTTAATTCCAAAACTAATCCCGAATGTAGATGAAGTGGTATCGTGCCGACAAGAAGCGTAGCAACGCTTGCTCCATTGCCGACGCGCAGGTTCACCTCGCCCCTTCTCAATCCTCTACTTCTTCTCATTCCCGCAACGATTTGCAAATATGAGCTATTGATCCGGTATCAAATACCCAAGAGTCGAGGTGAAGTAGCAAGATTAATGTCTATAACATTAATACCGGCGTAAGTCGTACTTTGCTTCTTCTTGAGATCCTCCATGTACTTCTTGCAGTTCCTTTTCCAAGTGGCTGTCTCCTTGCGTAGAAGCAAACGGCATCCGATGCCGCCGACCCTTCTTGCCCTTCTTTGCATTAGAGGCACTCGCGATCTCATCGGGAGTTAACTTCCTCTTGGTGCAAAGTTTCTTGACAGTGGTTTGCGCTTAGCCTTCGCATCATCATCACATGATGACCATTTTTCTGGATACTCTCCTCACTGTCTTTAGCATCCCATGCAATTCAGCCAAGGTCCTATCCATATTGTTCATGTGATAATTTAATATGAATGGCTCGAAGCTCGGAGGGAGCGACCGGAGAATCACATCGCAGCCAACTCTTGGCTAAGGGGAAAACCAGCTTTTCCGGACTCTCAATGTAGCCAATCATCTTTATCACATGCGGACCGACGGGATTCCCTCAACAAGCTCGCACGCAAACAAGGACTTTGAGGTGTTGAACCTCTCGGCCCGAGCTTGGTTCTCAAACATGCCACGCAGTCCCGAATAATAGTGTGAGCATCGCGCTCTCATATTGCTTCAAGCTCGGGGGACATTGTAGCAAGCATGAGACAACTTATATCTAGGGCATCATTAGTGTGCTTCTCATAAGCCCTCCGTGCGGTTGCGGTGGCATTAGTTGGCAAATCCTCCGGATAGGGTACTTCAAGAACGTACTCCTTACGCTCTTGCTTGAGAACAATTCTCAAGTTGCGATACCAATCCATAAAGTTTGTTCCATTTAATTTTTCCTTTTCGAGAATAGATCGCAAATTAAAGGTACTGGGTGTAGTATTAGCCGCCATTTATTCTACAACGTAAAAGCAAAGTTTAGCACAATGTTTATGCTATGTCTATTGTTAAACAATTTAACATTAGACTCCCATTACGTATTTTCCACCTTCCCTCTAGGTTACGTATTGGGTCAAGATCCACATGTTAATTAATTTTCTAGTGAGCTTTGGCATCACGGCTAGAAAATTAGTAACATCGGTAAGCAACACCTTGCTAATCACATCTCTATGTGACTCTTGTTGTTGGTGTGGCATCTCCATGCCCCGGCGCCAACCTATGCCCCAAGGCCCAAAACTGTTTTGATAGCCTTGTTAAGTAAACCAAATGCTCCGCATGTATATGTCGACATATACCCCTCGTGTTATGATAGAGAATGGCACTCGCTTTGGCACCCACCATTGACGAGCATAACGGTGACGGGTGCAACATTTGGAAGGGCATCATTACTACTTAATTTTGAGAGGGATGCTATCCTATCAAACATATCACATATGAAAGCAAGAAGAATAGCATATAATGAAATAGTATGGCCCCCTTCACATGGTGATCTCCATCTCCATGTCGCGCGAGGATCTCCATCTTCGGCACCATCTTCCAAGTGTCGAATGCTTGATATCTTCAAACTAAGCTACTACTATAGAAGCTCTAATTGAAGATTACATCGACTCGCAGTCGTGAAAGAATATTACAAGCATTGCACGTATGAAAGAATATTACGGGGATTGCACATATGAAAGAATATTACATGCATCACATGCATCTCATACATACAATAGGGCCATACCATCTCAAAGCATTCTCTCGCAAAAACAAGTTAGGCGTAGAAACGTTTTCTACCTATCGCAGAGATACGGCATCGAGACGACCTATAAGGGGTACGCACACGGCGGTCCCGGGGGTCGAGGGGAGCCGCCCTCGCGGGCTTCGGGCAGCGCCGAACACCACACGAAATTCATAGATCCAATCTATGAAATCGCGATACACTATCAAGGGAGATGGTTTGCGTAGGCGCGAGGCAAGCAACAAAGTCGGACTACGAGATAGCTTCGGTATAATCACATTATACCGTTCCGATACACTATCAAGGAACGCTATCTCGAACCCAACTCAAACCGAGTTATTTGGAAATTGCTTCGACGTAATCACATTACGTCGTTCCGATACACTATCAAGGAACACAATTACCATCTACTCTCCTCAACGATCCCGTAAAACCGATTGATCTAATCAACCCGTGCGCAAAACTTGTTCCGATCCAATCTAAAACCCGAACTAAGCAAGATTAGCTCGATACCCTAAGGGTTACGCGGAGGCTACGCTAGCCGAAAACAAAAACTTTTACCGCGCAAACCAGGAACACTTGCAAGTAAGGGGCCGATAGATCGTTACCGATTGGAGTAGAGTGCGGAATAACCAATCGGGGCAATCCGATCCGGAACAGTGTAGCCGATTCCCGGAGACAGCCGATACGCCAATCAGCCGATTCGAGTCGTCCGGCCGCGTTCTCACGCCTCGCTCCGATGCGCCCGACCGCAGCCGATTCCACCACGCCGATCGCTCCGATTGCACCGATCCGGCCGATCAACGCGCGCAACGTAGCAGCGCCTCTACCGGTATCCACACGTCCGGGGACGAACGCCGTACACCCGTGTGCTAGCACGCGATGCAAGGCTAGGGTTTGGCTCGAAAGTGGGGAGGGTTTCCGTGGAGATTGATCTCGGCGACTTCTGTTGCACGCGATGCAATTGATGTCTCTTCAGCTCTCCACCCCTCCCTCCTTTATATAGAGTTGGCCGATCGGGACTAGTGGCCGATTAGGACTCTATTTTGAATCGGATCTCATCCGTATCTCATAGAGTTGGCCGCCCATACGTCGTAAGCCCATAGGACTCTATCCGATCGGATCCCTATCCGATCGAGCCGTATCCGAGTCCAACTTGAATATCTATTCTATCCCCTTAAGCGTGCGACCACAGTAGGTTCAGGTATACTCGGTTTCGGCTATAGTCTAACTTAGCCGATCGTCGGCTCGAGTCCAACTCGCCGACCGTCAACGCGGCGCCTAGCAAGCACATATTGACACCATAGTATACAAGAATAATATCGGCTCGAACCTGTAATGTGTACACAAATCCCTTTGCCTCACGATACCGGCTAAGCTATAGGCAAGATATGTGCCATCCCTTCAATAGCTTAACCATTCACTCGAACCGTATTGGATTATCGTCGTTGATTGATCCTCAATCAACTTAGCATGGCCATGCATTTCCATAATCCATTACCTCGAGGGGCCCAGAGATATCTCTCCAAAGGAGGGGCAAATTCTATCTTGATCACTCACATCCCACTCCATGTTTCATAGCAAACCCGAAAACTACCTTTATAACTACCCGATTACGGAATAGCGTTTGGTAGTCCCAAAGTAGGCTACTACACATGTTGGAATCCATGGTGATCTCGGTCTAAGGACTTTGTACCAACACTACCGAGACCAACTAATGACACATTGATTCCCGTAGTGTCTCATGGTGGGTCTATCCAACAATGTGTTCTCTAACACATATGTCCATGTTTATTGATTTGGTATCTCCATACCCATGATCTATGAGACATGATCATCAATCAATAAACATGCCGATCTTAGAATCATATTTGTTCCAACAATATGACATATGATCGGGATCGTTTAGAAATAGATTCATACATAAAGAGTCTCATAAATAAGTCACGTACTTATTGATCAATACAAGATGTCTATTTCATGGAACTGAATAACACTTTATTCATTTATACATAAACATTGACGTGATATCCAACATCTCCATGTTGCCTCTAGGGCATATCACTAACACTTGGCGGGTCAAACCGGGCTATCTATAGTCGGTCAGACCGGTTCCCTGGATGTTTTGCCAGGTTTTCATACCGCGACTAGCAGTACTGATTTTAATTATTATTCATCACCTGTTAATACTGTTAGTCATGTTATTTCACATACCCATGCTATTTGTGCCAACAGTTGCTATGAGCCAATACAAAATTATCAAGTAGATGGATTGGCACAAAACACACATTATGGACAGTATAATAATAATGTGCTGCCACAACCACCTATTCCTAGGCCACCAAATTCACAACCAAGGCCTGAGAATATGAAAGAGCAAATTAGAAACATCATTAGAGAATCATTTGGAATTGAGCCAAGGAATCGTGCTGAGGTTTACCAAAAGCCGTATCCTGATTCTTTTGATAATATCCCATATCCTCATGGTTTTACAATACCTGAATTCACTAAGTTTAGTGGTAAAGATGGTATGACTACTTGAAAACACATAGGCCAATTTCTTGCACAATGTAGTGAAGCTAGTACCAATGATGTTCTCAAATTGCGTCTGTTTTCTTTGTCTTTGTCTGGTATTGCTTTTACATGGTTTACTTCTTTACCGACAAATTCTATTCATACTTGGGCTCAATTAGAACAATAATTTCATGATTTCTTTTATACTGGTGAAACTTAGCTTAGGTTGTCTAATTTAACATCGGTTAGGCAAAAACACGATGAATCTGTCATTGATTATATCAAAAGGTTTAGAGATGCTAGAAACCTATGTTTTAGTTTGAACATAACTCAAAAAGATTTGGTCAACATTGCACATAATGGATTGCTTGATTCTATTAAAGAGAGATTGAATGACCACATATTTCTTGATGTATATCATATGTTGCATGAAGCTCTGGCTCAGGAAAGTCGAGTGGATGATAATAGCTTAAATGCTAGTTTGGATGATAATGCAATAACCAATATAGCCAAACTAAGCATTGGTTCGGTGTGTTACTACTTTGAACAATGATGGAATAACATGCATGGCCGAACCAAGTGATGGTTCGGATTGCGTTACTAGTTTGAATAATGATGCATGTATAGCTGAACCAAGTATTGGTTCGGATTGTGTTGCTAGCTTAGATAATGACATCATTGAAGATGTAGCCGAACTAAATAACGGTTCGGATTGTATCACATGCGATAGTAAAATAGTATTGTCACCTAAGACCGAGTCACAGATCGGTCATGTGAATGTTGGAAAAAATAGTGACAATGTCTTGCAGGGTAGTAATGAAATAGAGTTTAAAGCAATATTGCATACATATGAAAGGTCGTATCCTGAACATATAGATTCGGTCCCATACCCGCAAGGATTTGAGGTGTCCAACTTCACAAAATTCATAGGTGAGGATGCTAGAACAACAATGGAGCATATCGGCCATTTTATTGATCAATGTGGTAAGGCCGGTAATGATGATTTGCTTAAGTTAAAGTTGTTTTCTCTTTCTTTGTCAAACTTTGCATCTACATGGTTTAGTTTACTTGCTCCTAATTCAATTTCTACATGGTCACAAATAGAGCATGAGTTTCATGATTATTTTAGAGATGCGAGCTTGATGGAGCAAAGACCGATTGATAATTCATCGGTCAATTGTGGTATTATTTCGATTACACCTATTGTTAAGACCGAAATTATTCATGATTCTCTACCTATTGTTCCTGTTGATTTTGACGACAAGAAAGTATTGATTCGGTCCAGCCAAGCCGAATCTACAAAAGAAAAAAAATGTTATTATTAGAGATCCTTGGCCTAAGATAATTAGGATCAATAATGCTAAGGCTGAAGACCGTGAAGTTACAAAAGATGAGTCATCTAGTTCTATAAAGACTAAAAAGCCGAAGCTCACTTTTGAGATGCTTATGGCTAAATACAAGAAGGGATTAGCTGGTCAACGACTTGATAATCGTACTAGTGATACAAAAAGACTAAGATCGCTTTCTAGAAAGAGATTTGGTCAAACGCCAAAGCAATCGGAACTATCAACAATATCAACTCCATACAAAACTCCGGTTGTGATGCCATGGTATTCATATCCAATATCACTATACGGTTATCCTTTTATGTATTATATGTCATGGATACCCCAATCACCTATGTTGTTTCATCAAGAACGGAAAGAATCGCCTAGGTTAGTACCAAAACATTCATACAACTAAAGACAAGACTGTTTCTCACAAAGGAATCAGTTTAGTGGATCAAAGGCGAACGAGGTGAAGAAGGTGTGGGTGAGAAAAGAAGTCAAAGCTCCAGAGGTTGATACTATCAAGGAGGAGTCTTAAGATGTTCAAGTACCTACTGGAGATGCGACAAAGGAGCTACAAGCAGAGAAGACCGAAGCCGAGATCATGACTGCCAATAATGGTGGTCTGGCCGAGACAATTGAGCGGTCTAACCGCCAGCCTATTACCGGTCTGACCGGACCATCAGGCCGGTCTAACCAACAACATGGCGCCAGTCTGACCGGGCCCAGAGGCCGGTTTAACCGGGAGGCATCTGAGATGAGTAGGAAGAATGAGAGCAACACAGGAGCTTCCACTTAGACCACAGATATCAGAAATCATTGCTTGGCTCCTAGAAAACAACCACAGCAGAAGTGAATACCTTCCGGCTTATCTCGCTCTCAAAAAAAAGGCTACAACGTCTTCGAGCCATACGTCAAAAGGAAAAGAAGGCCAGAGGTGTGGAGAACAAGACATGTGATGATTTGAAGCCTCGAATAACATGTAAGCAAGTGTGGAGACCTAAGAGTAAAAGCTAAGAGACCGGTGATTTCCCTAGTAGTAGTAAATCCAATTTGAAGAGAGAAGAATCTTTGGTCATTAGAGAAAACTCGCTTTGTCTTGCCTTCGGAATCGTGCAATCAAGAAAGCCGATTTTGCTCGGGGGGCAAGACATTAATATGCTCATGAAGGAATCAAGAAAGATAAACGACGATGGATACAACATCACATCTTTGAGCCACCGTTTGTTGGATGCTAAGGCAAGGTATGGGTTTATTATGCTCATCATTATAGTATGCCTATGCCAAGTTAGAACATTGCTTGCTATCTAGCACATGTGTGTTTTGCTTATCAAATTGATATTATGCATACATGTTGCTGAAGGGTTACACGGAAGCTATGATAGCTAAAAACAAAACTTTTCTACCGCGCAAACCAGGAACACTTGCAAGTAAGGATCGATAGATCGTTACCGATTGGAGTAGAGTGCAGCGGATTAGCCAATCAAGAGCTATCCAATCCAGAACAGTGCTGGCCGATGACAGCCGATTTGCCGATAGCCGATTCCCGCAAGCCGACAGCCAATTCCTGAGGACAGCCGATTCACCAATCAGCCGATTCGCCGAGTCGTCTGACTGTGCTCGTGCGCCTCGCTCCGATGCGCCCGACCGCAGCCGATTCTATCACAGTCGATTTGTAACCGACGAACAACACCACAACGTAGTAGCGCCTCTACCGGTATCCACACGTCCGGGGACAGAATGCCGAACACCCATGTGCTAGCACAAGATGCAAGGCTAGGGTTTGGCTCGGCAGTGGAGAGGGTTACCGTGGAGATTGATCTCGCCGATTTCTGAAGCCGCGTGTGATCAGATTGATTCGGTTCCAATTCACATGCAACAGCTCTCCACCCCTCACCCCTTTATATAGAGTTGCCTGTTGGGCCTAGAGGCCCATCAGGACTCTATTTTGAATCGGATCATATCCGAATCTCATATAGTTGGCCGGCCGGACTTCGTAAGCCCATAGGACTCTATCCGATCGGATCCCTATCCGATCGAGCCGTATCCGAGTCCAACTCGAATGCCTGTTCTTATCCCCTTAAGCGTGCGACCCTGTAGGTTCAGGTATACTTGGTTTCGGCTATAGTCCAACTCAGCCGACCGTTGGCTCGAGTCCAACTCAGCCGACCGTCAATAACGGTGCCTACAGCACATATTGACATCATAGTATACAAGAATATAATATCGGCTCTGAACTTGTAATGTGTACACAAATTCCTTTGTCTCACGATACCAATTAAGCTATAGGCAAGATGTGTGCCATCCCTTCAATAGCTTAACCATTCACTCGAACTGTATTGGATTATCTGTCTGTTGATTGACTCCTTAATCAACTCGGCATGGCCATGCACTTTCATAATCCATTACCTCGAGGGGCCCAGAGATATCTCTCCAAAGGAGGGGCAAATTCCATCTTGATCATTCACATCCCACTATATGTTTCATAGCAAACCCGAAGACTACTTTTATAACTACCCAATTACGGAATAGCGTTTGGTAGTCCCAAAGTAGACTACTACACATGTTGAAATCCATGATGATCTCGGGTCTAAGGACTTTGTACCAACACTACTTGAGACCAACTAATGGCACATTAATTCCTGTAGTGTCTCATGGTGGGTCTATTCAACAATGTGTTTTTTAACACATGTTCACGTATATTGATTTGGTATCTTCATACCATGATCTACGAGACATGATCATCAATCAATAAACATGTCGATCTTAGAATCATATTTGTTCCAACAATATGACATATGATTAGGGATCGTTTAGAAAGAGTCTCATAAATAAGTCACATACTTATTGATCAATACAAGATGTCTATTTCATAGAACTGAATAACACTTTTTTATTTATACACAAACATTGACCATGATATCCAACATCTCCATGTTGTCTCTAAAGCATATCACTAACAGTTGCAAATGCCAATTCTAAGTGGTGGAATTGGCAAGTTGGCATATAATTTATTTAAAGTATGATTCGGCTCGTTCGTCTTTGATATTTATTAAAAGCCAAATCAAGCATGTTTTGATGAATCACCATAGAAAATATAGATTTCATAATTATTACATCATGAAATTTTGCTTCTTAGTAATCCAACTAATGTCAATGGTCGATGTGATGATTTGTTCTATAGTTGTTTTCTTTAGGAATATTGGCATTGTTATAATATTTTGCATACATGTTTAAGCTGATTACTTAGAATTGTAATTTATTGGAATTCATGCATGTGAGGCGTATAACTTTGGTGATTCATTATTGATCATACTTATCAAAGAAGGAGTATTTTTAATACTGAAGAAGCCGGTGCTTAATTTTAATTCTTTGGGAAAAATTGGCGAAGTCACAGACTGCGGGCGGTCTGACCGGCGCATCACTGCTGGTCTGACCGCAGGTAGCCGATGGTCTGACCGGCTTTGTGCCACCGGTTTGACCGGTGAGAGGTAGAGGTTTTGACCGGCATTGCGTAGCTGGTCAGACCGGGTTTGAACAGGAAGCTGGGAGGCACAATACACTTGATTCAGAGGCCGAATTAATTGTAAATTTGGGCATTTGTGCCCAGGAGACAGAAGAAGACTAGAGAATTCCTTTGATTGAGTATTTGAAAAAATCCTAGTCTTGGGGCCGGTCCAAGGTTGGGCTTTAGGCTTCATAGGTCAAATTTATCCTTCGTCATCGAAAGGTATCGGTTCGTGCTAGTTACGGTGGAGTACTTCACTAAGTGGGCCAAAGCCGTGCCGCTCAAGAATATGACGCACACGGAGGTAATTGACTTTATCTTGGAGCATATTGTTCATAGATTCGGTATTCCTCAAACTTTGACTACGGATCGAGGAGCTTCTTTATATCCTAGGAGGTGAGAAGTGTTGCCGAATCTTATGTTATCAAGTTGTTGAGTTCTTCTCCTTACTACGCTCAGGCTAATGGACAAGTTGAGTCGAGTAATAAAACTTTGTTAAAACTAGTCAAAAGAAGATCGAAGAACATCCAAAGAGGTGACATGAGGTGCTTTCTGAGGCATTGTGGGCGCATAGAATATCTAAATATGGTGCTACCAAGGTAACCCCTTTTGAGTTGGTTCATGGACAAGAAGCCATTTTACTAGTTGTCATGAATCTTGGCTCTCTTTGATATATAAAGTAAGATAATTTGTCGGTTGAAGACTACAAGACCTTGATGGGAGATAATCTTGATGAGATGATCGACAAGCGTTTGAAGGCTTTGAAAGAAATAGAGAAAGAGAAGAAGAGAGCGGCTAAAGCATATAACAAAAGGGTGAAGGCAAAGACGTTCCAAGTAGGAGATTTGGTATGGAAAATAATTTTGCCTTTGGGTTCTCGATCTAAAGAATTCGGTAAGTGGTCACCAAGTTGGGAAAGGCCTTATCCAATATGCGGAATCGTTCGAGAGAATGCGCATTTTCTGGAGACACTTCAAGGAGAACGTTTTCAGCGAGCTATCAATGACAAATACCTGAAGAAATACTTCCCGAGTGTTTGGCAAAATGCTTAGGAAGTTTTATGGTTGGTAATTAGATTATCGCCCTGAGTCAAATATGTTCTATGCTTTTAGATTCACGATATTCATCATAAAAGGTAGGGGGCATGTGTTTACACCCAAAATTGGCATCTACGACTGAAATATGAAAAATTGCCAATATTTGGAAAATCTGTCGGTTTCCTCCAGAGGGCCGGTCTGACCGTCATATATGTGCCGGTCAGACCGGGCCTAAGGGTCGGTTAGACCGACGGCATGTGGCCAGTCTGACCGACACAGTCCGAGACCGAGTCGATTTTTATCGGTATTCGGGTTTCCTTGCTCCATAAGGTATGTATCTCAAATTGGACATGGAGGAGGACCTGTAGAAGGCAAGTCCAACCTCTATTTAAAGGCCAAGGCCGGTTCAATTGGAGATACACAATATACAAAATATTCCCCAAGCTCTACAATTGAATCGTTCTTTTATTTTTCAACCATGTTTTTTTACTTTACCCTAGTTTAGTCCATCTTTGTCGGTTTGCATCGAAAACCGTCCGCCGCTGCTACGAGAGTGTAACATCTTTTTGTAGGTTTGTCCTGAAAACCTTCCGTTTGCTCACGAGATATGTATTTATCTATCATTCTATTCAAATCGGCTTCGCTAGTCAATTTAATTTACAAAACTCATCTTGGTTTAGTTTTTGCTAAATTGAGGTGGTTGACGACTTTATATCACCGCAAGACATTTAGATGTTTCGATCATGTTTGTTTTCTTGCAAAAAAGTTAAAAAACACCTATTAAATTTTCTCTTAAAAACTTTACCAAAAGAAAAAGGAAGAACGCTTGGGGTGGAAGAGTACACTCGGAACTCTCATTACCTGTTTGATTCTAGTTCCTTTCTATAAACCAGACTGCTTTAGATTGAATATCTCGTGTCTATGAGCGGGGGGTGTGGCCAAGAAGCTGCCAACTAACCGCGCCCCTTTGAATCCTATCCGTATTCACTGTGCAAATAAAATCCAAACCGAACATATCTTAACATCACCAAAATTTGGTACTGCCAATATATACCAAATTTTGGTTGAGTTGGGTCGAGCAATAAGAATCAAACAAGTCTGAAGTGCCTTTTGTTTATACCTGACCAAAAACTAGGTATTTTAACATGTACGCATTTCATTAAGGGTAATTCGTTTGTTTCTCTGCTACCAAAAGAAACACTAACATGTTTTTTAGGCAAACCTCAAAAGAGCATAGGGACTTCCTGTTTTTATATTAAGAAGAAAAAAGGCGACTCAGCTTATAAGAAAAACTGGATCAAAAAACTTACATCCGCACGGTAAATTAAGCAAAATAGGAAGAAAAAAAAGCACGGAGAGCCAAAAACCAAAAATATACATGTGGCGTCACAACTGCTAAGACCAACACAAGTCACAAAGACAAGCAGCTGTAACAGAGTTGCATCGGCATTACCAAAATCTTGATTGGGCATTACCGAATTTTGGTAGCAATCCTAACAGAAACAAAACTCCCATAGCTGTACCAACATTTTGGATGGTGATAAGATCTTTCACGTCCCAAAATCCACATAATATGAGTCCATCCGATCCGTCGATAATATTCTCCTCCAACATAATGGCTGTCGTAGCTGATGACCCTATCTATGATCAATTTGAGGCTAGCATGGTGCCAAACTGCCAACTATGTATGCATACACTTGACATCAATCAGATCTGGAACTTAACTTGCAGGGGCTCTATCCAGGGCCCTAACTATAGCTTGCTACATTAAGCAATCCCGTTGAAAATTGCACGTAGTACACTACAAAAATGGGACATATATGGGCTTTATGTTGCTGTCAAGCCAGGGTTTCTCTAGCTAGATACTTTTCATCTGACATTTGATCTTCCTCTGCAACCGCGACTAGCCAGCCACTGATCGATAACTAATCTACGATTAATTGATTAGTTTAGTAAAAAAATTACTAATTAAGACAACATAAAAGTATATACTTCCTTCATTTTAAAATATAATAATTTAAAATAAAATTAAATTTACACTTTAAAACGAAGGAAGAATGAAACTATATGAAATCGTTAAGATATGGCAGCATGGCTTTGTCGTTCGATAGGTTTCATATGTTTAGCAAAAACTAATTAAGACGAAATGAGCCGCCTCTCGTACCTCTAACTGAAACATTTTATAATCACTGATAAATGGGTTTAAGATGAAATTAACTATGTAAACCCCAACATGTTTTTCTTTAATATGGCATCCTTTCTTTTTATAATTAGGAATTTGGGATGGATGTTGAGGCACCAAATACTGGTATGTCGTCTCCCATGATTGTGTTGATGCGTGTCGAATCAAATCCTACTAGTTGACAAGCATGGGCATAATAGTATTCTCGTTTGACGAAATGGATCAAGTTATCTTTAACCACTCCTGATGTCGGAACTTATTATAATATTAGTGGCATACCTCAAGCATTTTACTACACCATATTAAAAGGATGAACCTGGAGGTTAGAGAAGAATCTAATAGTGCATTGTTAGATGTGTCTGTAACAAATCATTAGTACCATATGAAGCTAAATATAGTTAAGCTAGGTGAAGAGGAGAGGAGGATAGTATTCTTAATTAAGATTATACCAAAACTTTCTATATAATTTTTAAAAAATATTATATATATAATTAAAACTTAAATAATCATGCGTTAATAGCTTTTTTTTCTGCTTTTTAATCTTAATCTATGGCAGAAACAAACATAGCCGGCCACAAAGTAAGGCAAATACAATGATGTGCCTTTGTTGCTTCCTCTGGCCACTCTTGTGGTTGGTTCCCTTAATTCTTGCAATGGGGATTACTGCATGATTAGCTGATTGCCTTTTCCCTTAATTAATCAAACTGCATTGGTGCATGCATGTAAGGTGGCACGTTCTATTTTATTTTGTGCTTTGGCCTGCTGAATTCGATTGGGTGTCCCCTATAAAACAAGGAGGATTGAATTGGGGTGTCTCGCACTTGTAAGGCATATCAAAGTAGGGCGGTTGGTACTTGAAAAGAATATGAAATCTATTTGGACTTTGGAGTTTAGAAGTTAAGGCAACTACCATTCATTCAGACTTTGGGGCTTTTGGGACAGCTGGGATGCTAAAGCGAACCCTCATCCATCAAAGGTACATGCCTACAAATTAAACTCCTTTTTGCCGTGTACAAAAATGTGTTTAATATATACTCGTAGTACAATATAACTAACCAGAGCCAAAAAAGATTATGTTTTTTTTTGCAGAGAGCAGGACAGAGTGTTGATTAGCATGCAGCTGGAGGACGTGCATTACTCAAATCTGAAAACCTTAATTTGGGTTAAGTTTGTTGCGTAGCCAGCTTTGACTGATGACTCTGGACGGCAGCTGATACGTGGCATGCAATTAGCACCATCAGTTTGGCGCTAATTTAGCGAATTTGGCACGTCAGTGATAGTTGCAGCGCAATTCAATGACGGTGTCAAGATAAAGAAAAATTTGAGTGTGGTATACTAAAATATTTCACAGCAATTTCGACTTGATATTGATATGTGGTGTGCAATAAAGGCAGGAACAGTATGAGCTCTTATAATTGACTGCATACTTGTTTCTGAATTGTCACTGTTGCAATGTACAGGTATCATGGATATGTCACGTCAGTGCATGCTGGTTGATTGTTTAAATCAAGTCCCAATCCAATCAGGATACCAAACAGTTACACTGCTCACTACCAAATCTGCATAGAAAACGAGAATTTCACAGGATTTAAGCATGGCAGCGTCGCCCTCTTTTTTGCATGGAATTCATGTGTTTTCGTCGTATGATGGGTCGTTTCTGTCGTCTGGTAGATGAGTTGGACCTATGGAAGTTGTCGCTTCATGGTCGACGCTATACTTAGAGCAACGAGTGGGATTCCCTCACGCTTGTTAAGTTGGACCGTTTCTTCTTCTCTGCTGATTGGGAGGAGCTGTTCCCATCTTGCCTTCTTCGGGCGGCCTCCTCCGTAGCTTCTGATCACTGTGCTCTCCTTCTCCATTCTTTTGTTGATTTCCCTAAGGCTCACCATTTCCGGTTCGAGGCTGTGTGGCCCAAGTTTGAGTGTTCCCTTAGGTTGTTTGTGATGCCTAGCAGCCTTCGGCCAGCATTCCCCCGATCCTAGTCCTGGCGTGGTGCCTCGCTAACACGACCAAGTACCTGCAGAGCTAGAGTGACCGCTATGTTGGCAGCATTCGCCTTCAGCTCCAGATGACGAAGGAGCTCGTCTTCCGTCTCGATGTTGCGCAGGAGAGTCGTTCTCTCTCTCCCCCTTGGAGAGCTGGTTGTGCCGCGACTTGAAGCTGAAGTGCCTCGGTCTCGCCTCGCTCGAGCGTACTGTTGCGCGCCAGCGTTCACGTCTGACCTGGCTTAAGGAGGGGGATGCCAACACTAAGTTCTTCCACTTGCACGCCAGGGCTCGTCGGTGGAAGAACTTCATTACGCGGCTTCGGGATGGGGACCAGCTTGTGGTTTCTCATGAAGACTTCTGCAACTCGCTCCTCCCACTTTAGTTCTGTCCTGGGGACATGCATGCAGCGTGATCTGATGCTTGACTTCCACTCTCTTGGTCTTGCCTCGATGCAACTAGAGGGACTGGATGATCCCTTCTTCGAGGAGGAGGTGTGGGCGGTGGTCAAGTCCCTCCCGTCTGACAAGGCGCCCGGTCCGGATGGGTTCACGGGTCGATTCTACAAGACTTGTTGGGCACTGATCAAGACTGAGGTCTTAGCGGCACTCCACTCCCTCTTCCTGACGAACGGAAAGGGGTTCTCTTTTCTCAATGATGGCCTCATTGCCCTCCTGCCAAAGAAGGAAGATGCCATTGACGTTAAGGATTTTCGGCCAATCAGTCTTATTTACAACTTTGGGAAGTTGTTCTTCAAGGTCTTGGCTTCTCACCTTTTCCCTCTTTTGGACGGCCTTGTGTCCGCCAATCAGAGTGTCTTTGTCAAAGGGCGTTCCCTTCACGACAACTTTCGCTTTGTCCAGCTGGCGACAAGGGCCCTACATGCTAGGCGTGTCCCCCGCATCCTTCTCAAGGTGGACACTGCGAAAGCTTTCGACATGGTCAGCTGGCCTTTCTTGCTCGAGGTGCTGGCCCATCTGGGGTTTAGCCAAAGCTGGCGTGACTAGATCTCCCTCGTGCTTAGTTCTTCTCCTTCTCGGGTGCTGATCAACGGGGTGCCTGGTCCTCTCTTTTCCCACAGGAGGGATCTTCGTCAGGGCGACCTCCTGTCCCCTATGCTCTTTATCCTAGTTATGGACATGCTGAATGTGATGCTTCGCAAAGAATCAGACTCCGGCAGGTTTCTTCCGCTCAATGAGCGCGCCTTGCGGCACCACGTGTCCTTGTATGCGGATGACCTAGTCCTCTTCCTCTCCCCGGTTCGTCGGGATCTTGCTTTCATCCAGGGCATCCTCTCGGTATTTGGGTCAGCTTCTGGGTTGCGCATGAACTTCGCCAAATGCTCCATCACCCCGATTCGTTGTTCGGCAGAAGACCTCGAGTTGGTTCAGTACTGCTTCCCCTGTTCGGTCATAGACTTTCCTTGCACCTATCTCGGCATCCTGCTCTCTGTCCGCAAGTTGCCAAGAGCAGCCTTACAGCCGCTTGTCGACAAAGTCTCTCGTCGGCTCCCGCCTTGGAAGGGTTGTCTTCTGACCTTGCCAGGCCAGTCAATACTGGTTTAGTCTGTTCTTTCCTCTATCCCTGTTCATGTCTCCTTAGCGATTGGCCTCCCCGCTTGGGTTATTAAGGCCATCGATAAGAAGCGGCGTGCTTTTCTGTGGACGGGCACGGAATCAGCTCATGAGGGCCAATGCCGGGTGTCTTGGGTGAATGTGTGTCGCCCCAAGTCCCTCGGAGGCTTGGGTATTCCTGATCTTAGGCTGGACGGCCTGGCCTTGCGCACTCGTTGGTTTTGGCTTCAACGCTCTGGGCACCCTTGCTGGGAAGGTCTGAAGGCCCCGTCGAGCAGGCCGTTGTCGATCTCTTCGAGGCGGCCTCCTACTTCATGTCGGGGGATGGTGAATCCCTGTTGTTCTGGTCTTACCGTTGGATCGACGACCATTCGGTGAGCTCCTTAGCCCCGGACCTCCTTTTCGCTTTTACCCCGGCGCCTTCGAGGTTCCCGCACAGTGGCTTCTGGCCTGGCACACAACTCCTGGGTGTTGGATATCCGTGGTGCCTTGACTGTGTCAACCATCTCTCAGTTTCTCCTTGTGTGGGACGCATTACTTCACATGCAGCTCTCTTCGGGCGTTGTTGATCGTCTAGTCTGGCGCTGGACGAGTGACCAGCGCTATTCAGCACGTTCGGTCTATCAGGCACTCTTTCTTGGGCAATGCCCCTCACGTGTGTGGAGCTCCTTTGGACTGCGAAGGGTCTCCCTAAATGCAAATTCTTTCTCTGGTTTGCTCTTCAGCAACGCTGCTAGACGGCTGACCTCCTTCAGAAGCGGGGCATTGCCAGACAGTCGGTCTGCCCCTTCTGTGTACTCAGGACTTGGAGACGGCAAACCACATCCTCATCGGCTGCGTGTTCTTAAGGAAGGTCTGGCTACGTGTGCTTTCGCCCTCTGGTTGGACTTTCCTTTCCCCTTCCCGTGACAGCTACCTTTAGGACTGGTGGCCGTCATCTAGAGTGCTGCTCCCTAAGCACCTCCGCTCCGGCTTCGATTCCCTGGTCCTTCTAGTATCCTGGTAGCTCCGAAAAACAGAATTCCAGGGTTTTTGATTTGATTTTTTTGTCGGTCTCTATTATACTGGAGTCTATCCATGTTGAGAGTCAGTTGTGATCGTTAGCCGGTCTCTTCAGTTTTGGAGTTTTCTTGGGTCGTTAGCTTGTCCTAGGCTCTTTCATTCTCTCTTTTTTCTGGAGTCCAGTAGCTCGTCGTAGTACTCCTTTTCTTTTTATCTTGTGTTTTCCGTCAAGCGTAAGCTGGGCTAGCTCGACGGGTTTTGATTGTAAAACTTTTCTCCCCTGATATATTGACATGTAATCCTGTTGCGTGTTCATGAAAAAAAAATCATTATGTTTTAGACATGACATTACACCTGTCAGGATTAAAGTGGAGAGAGCTCGTTGGTCAATTGCATCTTGCTCACTTATGCAGTATAGTACCTAATTGATTTAGCACTTGCTAATTGGAGTATAATTAGCGTGGAATCATCAAAATTATAATACTAATACTGTAGAACACAATCTTGCGCCACAAGGGCAGATATCTCCGAGCGATTCCCATTGCTATCATCGCTTCACTCTGCATCAGCTACAGTACAAGCGAGTACGCATCCGGATCAAATCTCCTAGCACCGTCGGATCAAACAGTGAACACTTAACAACAAAAAGAAGCTATTTGATTAATGGAAACCTAAGTAGCAGATTATTATATATCTGGATGAATTAACAAGAGCGCGCCGGGGGGGGGGGGGAATTAGCCAGGGATGGGGACCCTGTCCCAACTTCCATGCACATGTCTGTCACTTTCAGCAATCTTAATTTCTTATTTGCTGATGTATCTATCAGAAATGGAATATAGATTTATTATATTTTTCTTGGAATTTTTTTGGAGAATTGGCTGCTCTATTTTTGGGTCTGGTACGCACACGATACGATAGAATTGACTAAAGACGTCGTGAATAGTTGATATTCACGTTTTCGCTTTGGTAGTTTTAGGGATGAAAGCGGGGACGGAAAAATCCCGTACCGACCGTCACCGAATACCGAAAATCCCGACCGAATATCGTGTCCGCGAGAAAAACGGGAACGGAAAAAAAACGGGAACGGTAAAACGGGAAACGGGAACGGGAATGGTTGGGGTGTTTTCCCGACCGTATTCACGGATCCCGTATTTATCCGGGAAAATTCCCGCGGGAAATTCCCGTTTTTGAGCTCATGTGCATAATAAAACATTCACTCTAGTCTATTAAACCTTCACTCATAGAATTTTTGGAACATTGTAAGCTCATGTGCATAATAAAACATTCACTCATACCATGAGATTATGTATGATTGCAATTGTTGCATCTAGTTAACTCTTTGAAGTGGTTATATGTGTGTCGACGTTCCCGTTTTCTTTTACCGATTCCCGATCGTAATTGACATGCTCCCGACCGTTCCCGACCGTTCCCGATGTCCCGTATTACCGAATTCGTTTTCCCGTCCGTCTTTCCCGTTTTCGTTTCTGTTCCCGCTAAAAAATATGGAAACGAAAATGGTTAAGGTCTTTTCCCGACCGTTCCCGACCGTTTTCATCCCTAGGTAGTTTGATGTAGACTTTTGTCTGCATCTCCAAGAAGCCAGAATTCAACTTGAAAGTGTTGCGCCGCATGCAGCTATATTAAGTTTTTTATATATTTCTTTAATTATTGTCCTCAATGTCTCGTCGATCATAACCTCTCGATCAGAAACTACAAACACTGTTTATAGATTCTTTACAGTTTTTTTCAGAGTGTACTATTGGTTGGAACCTACTATTATTATGTATTCCACTCAGTATTAAAAACATACTTCTAGTACTGTTTTAGATATTCATTATTCGCACGGGCATGTGTAGGTATTATATATCTAATTTTTTATGCGTACTTGCACAATATATGTTGTCAAATTATTTTATAATTTTGTATAGCAATTTGGATGACACGTAAAGTGTACGAGCGTGGTCTCTATATAAATTACTCCTTAGATATAAATTTATATTTATGGTTGAATTTATAATTTTTATTTTAATACTGTCGATCCAATTTAGCTATGTAATTTTATGAAATGACTTAAAATTACACAATACATGTGTCAGTATCATGGATAAGACATATCTTCTATACATGGATTAATGAAATACGGTAATATCATATACCCGACAATATGCGAGAAAATATTGTTTAACTAAGGAAATATGGCTAATAAAAAAATTATCTTTTCGGAATAGAAGGTGTCAGAGTTAAGTCGAGAAAGATAAAGTTTCCTAAGACCTGTATTCTGTTTTATCTCCTAGAGTTCTAGCTGAAAAAAAAGATAATCTCTACTATATAAACAAGACCCCATGTTCAGGGAGGGGCATTGAGTTACAAGCCATAGCTAAAGCTACGTCCAGAAGCAATCTGAAGGAAGTCAGCGTCGTATTCGTCAAATAGATCTCAGCGGACCATTCCT
Source organism: Oryza australiensis (assembly GCA_019925245.2). Lineage (NCBI taxonomy): Eukaryota > Viridiplantae > Streptophyta > Magnoliopsida > Poales > Poaceae > Oryza > Oryza australiensis. Next base: position 3,407,550 of record JAIFGZ020000440.1, on the reverse strand, counting down.
GACATCCTTTAATCGACGGATTCATTCAGTTGTTCTATTTCCACGATACATATAACTAGAGTAGGATTATTACTCATCTTGAGAAACCGAACCAGTATAAATCCTTATTTCTTGTCTACTTGATCTATTCTTGCGTATATCCTGGTTCTAACGATCCCATACTATATAAATATCATGGTCGATGTATAGCCCGTTGACAACGTGTTTATTTTATTTTTAATGTTTCATTGTAACCGCTAGATAAATTATTCTTTTATATGAAAACTTATTCACGGTGCATATTTGTTGAATGGTTTAAGATGACAAAATATATGTTCATCTTTTTATAATATCTTATTACTGTTTGGTTTCTATGCAAAAGATACAGTGAGATGTAACTACATTCACCTTCCTAAGTAGATTATTTGATTCTAGCTAATCTGTATGTGTAATATCCTGGTAATTTTTTTTTGCCTCTGAAAAGAAAGGTATATATCTAAGTGATGTCCTGTAATTTTTTTCTTGGGTTCGCCATATCCAAGTGATGTATTATAATTTTTATATAGAAACATATGGTAACATTTAAATAAATAATAGTTTAAACAAATTGAAAATTGGATATGTAATCGAGAGTTGTGATTATTTATCTATTTTTTTATATATTTGATTGTTAGCTACAAAATAGGAGAGAAATAGGAGATGGAAGAGAAGGGTCAGAGGGGACTACGTGCATACGTGCGCACGTTTTTTTTTTTGAAACTTATATGTGAACACGGAGGAGGGAACGCACAGATTTGTTTTATTGGAGATAAGATTTAATGATGAAGATTAATAATTTAATGGTGAAAATATTGGGTTCAATCGGTTTAAACGAAAGTGTCATTTGGCGGTTTTGGGAGCGTTTGTAGAAATGTCATCTGGCAGCTTAAGAGCGTTTTTAGGAAGTTTAATGAATTTTTAGTAAATCTATAACTATCTATAAATTAAGTAGTGTTTTCACCTATTTTGCAGAAAATCCTTTTAAGTTTTTCCGAAATGGAGGGTTACGGCCCAAGCAGCGATCCACCTCGGATTTGATCCAATTCCGAAGCCATCTCGCGCCCAACACGAATCAGGCTTCCCTAATGGACGATCAGGCGCATGACCCACTATACGTGCGACCATTTTCGTTTTCGACTCATTGGTTGTTTTGGAAATTTTCTTTTTCGACTCGGCGTGCGCAATCAATTCGGCCCGTTATCAAATTTGGCTGCATGTTTTCGAGACTTTTCTTTTATAATTTTTATGGGCTTCATTATTTAGTAGGTGGCCCACGTTCGTCCACACACCAAATTGAGCTTTTTTAACAGGCTTACTATTCAATCTATGTGTATACACTTTGTATAGGTACGTACGAATACAATATATATATATTTATATATATCTATATATATATCTATATCTATAACTATCTATAAAGCAAGTAGTGTTTCTACCCAAAATTTTCGTTCGTCTGACTATTTTGCATAAGAATCCTTGAGTGTTTATAAAATTAACCCATAGTCCCAATACTAAAAAGAAAGGGAGGGTTTGAATAAAAAAAGACCTCATGTGTCCCTTCCTCCCGTTGTTGCTCGGAGCTCCCACGCTGCGTCTCTGTCCTTCCCTCCCGTCCTCATCCGTGCCGCGTCCCGACTTCATCCGTTGCAACGCACGGACACAGTTGCTAGTAATATAGATTTGAACACGAGTATATATACATTGCATATTTATAAAATATATTTTTACGGTGCTCTTTAGTGGTAGTAGTATTGGTAGAATATAATTATCGTTATTTTTAATATATACTAAAAACGATCTAAGTCACTGATTTTAAAAAAAATATTTGAAAAATTATATATTTTGCCGTTGACCAGTGATCTACTATAAGAATCGTCGTAGATTAACACGAGTTGTACGAAATGCCACTGACACATGCTTTTCTTCCCCCTTTTGCCATCGTGGTCAGCCTTTCCGTCCTTTTCGTGAAGTGTCCCATATTAACCTCGTACAAAATGTTCGTTTTACCCCAAGAAGTGTATCATGGCCTAGGAAGTATTTCATATATTCTATGGGTAAAATGGGTTTAGCATGGGGGGTTAACGGGATGCATTTAACAGGAAGCTTGGTGGTGGGCATACAGGGGAGGGGAGGATGCTTCTGTTCATTTCGTGTAGCTTGTGTTTGTTGAATTGCCATTGCAGGATCAATAACTCGTAAATTATTCTACTCTCAACTAAAGATACCATATAATACCATATAGAGATATGTCCCTTTAGATTAAAAATAAAACATCTAAATTTATTCTATTACCAATAAAGATCATCATGAAAATTGCACGTGAGGATACAATAGAACAATGTTAGGAGCATAATATTTTGGAGACAAGTCTTAATATAATTTTCAAATATTTTTTTAAGGAAAAGCCAAAAAGAGCCCAGCTATCTTAGAAAGCAAAAACATTGTCGCTGGGGAGACCCAGCTTATAAGCTTGTTCAACATCAAGCAGGTAAAGGAAAACAGAATGTCTAACATGATCATGAAAACTTATGACAGAAGCCACCAGGCAGCAAAAACAAAAGCAGCAAGGACTTAGGGCTCTAATCATCGTGCTCCAGCTCTCGGGCTCAGAGAGGTAGCAGCGTCCTTCAGTCCTGTCATTAGCCTCGTCATTTTCAAAAAATTTGATAATTTAACACTTTATTTTTATCTAATTGCTTTAATTGATACATGTGAGAATAACATACGGGACCATCTAAGTGAATGAAAGTGGGTTAATATATCAAATAATTAAAACCCATTTTGAGATGAGTTAAATTATCAAATAATTAAAACCCATTTTGAGATGAGTTAAATTATCAAATCTCCCCATCATTTTCACCTCTTCACGACGAAGCAGAGAAATCCACTGCAACATATGAGAGACAATTTGATATGGTATCGATAAAGAAGCGTAAACCAGTTTATTGCGAAAGATCATGTCATTCCTGATAAGCCGCAAACTCCAACAAACAATAGCAAGCAAAGCAATTTTAACTCTAATACTTTTTTATGCCAACCCCAATATCTATCAGCCTGAAAAATCATCAAAGCAACGGGGAGGGTTGCTTTGATTTTCAAGTATGTAATCTAAGTATTCAAAATTTTAGTAGAAAAAGTTTGGACTGGATGAGTTGATGTCCAAAACAATATTCTTTGTACTAGCTCGGGAGCATTATGACATGCCCAATAAAGCTTAATCGATGGCGTTTTTACTCTATTTGACATATGTTTCATCCCATTCACAAAATAATATATCCTCTTCCATATTTTGCGAGACAATCTCATATATATATATATATATATATATATATATATATATATATATATATATATATATATATATATATATATATATATATATATATATATATATATATATATATATATAAGCTCTTGTGTGGCGCGTCCGCATATCATCCAATGGCGTGGCGAATCTCTAATTTGAAAACTTAAATTGAAAATCTGAACCGTTCAAATTCTTCTACATATTAATATGGCCTTGTATACCAAATTTTATATTTTTTTGAATTTTTACTATTTTATCGAGATAGGTCAAAAATACAATAAAATAGATACTCCAGAATCGTTGGATTATTGCATTTTTGACCTATCTGATAAAATAGTAAAAAAATTTAAAAAAATATAAAATTTGATATACAAGGCGATATTAATATGTAGAAGAATTTGAACGGTTCGATTTTCAATTTGAGTTTTCAAATTAGAGATTCGGCCACGCACAGATGGGCGTGCGCGCGCACACAAAGCTCATATATATATATATATATATATATATATATATATATATATATATATATATATATAGTTGGGCTATTGTGTGGCGGCCGCACGCCATCCGTGTGGCATGACCGAATCTCTAATTTGAAAACTTAAATTGAAAATTCGAACCGTTCAAATTGTTCTACATATTAATATCGTCTTGTAGACCAAATTTTATATTTTTTCGAAATTTTTTACTATTTTATCGGATAAGTCAAAAATGCATTAATCCAACAATTTTTAGAGTATCTATTTTATTGTATATTTGGCCTATCCGATAAAATAGTAAAAAATTTCAAAAAAATATAAAATTTAGTCTACAAGGAGATATTAATATGTAGAACAATTTGAACGGTTTGGATTTTCAATTTAAGTTTTCAAATTAGAGATTCGGCCATGTCACACGAGATGAAGCTGTGCGGTGCGCCACAAAGTAGCCCAACTATATATATATATAAAATTACTTTCTCAATCCCTCCACATATTCTCCCAACAGAGGAATGAAAATTACTCCTGATACTTAGCTTTCCTAATAGGGCATTGACTGGTCCAGCAATTCCACGACGTTTCATTGTACCACCCTCCATTTGGACGTAGGCACACAGCTAAGCTGCAAGCCTACATATAGCATGTCCAACTCAGTCACATTTGTTGCGTTGCTATGACGACCGCGACGAACTTGCCTCGATCAGCTGTTCTGCTCATCTGCATACACGCACACAGCCAGTTGGATTTTGCAGAAATTGCAGGTTTTTGGATTATTTCCAGTGCATGCATGGTAGTATAGCAATTAGGCCAAGCACCAGCCAAGATTTGTATGAGCCTGGCCAGTCTGTTGCACAGCTGCGGACTGCATGAGGATATATACCTGCTGTTCCTTGTTTTTGTGCACCAATTATTACAGTCAAAACGCTCCAAAACTTAAGCAGGGAGAAGTCTTCAGAAAGAAATACTGTACTACAACAAAGCTGTAAGCACACAAATTGGAACAGGTAGCAAGTACCACTCCCTCTGTTTTTAAACACCTGATTATACTATTACTTTATCATGCCACACGGTTCAGAAATTTATTAATTTTTCAACATTTACAAATTTATTGATAGCTGAAAACAATGTCAAGGATAGTCACTTGAACGATAAAATTAAGGGTGCCAACTACCAAAGAATGTAACAATCTCGGCGTCGTTCGGATGCACTAGCTCCGTAGCCGCTGTGGATTTACAGCTGCCGCAGACGTATAAAAGCAAGGCCAGTCGAATGTAGCTCTCAGCCGCTCATTTCTCAAACAGTTCGAATCATACCTGAAATTTAAGTATAAAAAAATTCAAAAACGAGAATTCGCTACGTGACAGTTCACAGTGACACCGTGAATTTACTGCAACTATATATTACCAGGCGCCAGCCTTGCAAACGCAAGAAAAAAAAGTGAAAATAAATTCAGCTATTCACCTCCGAACAAAACGGTACAGTTGCCACTGCACTGTTGCTCGCTCAGCGCCAAATAAATCTCCCCGGTTTTACCGCTCGCCGACATGCGGGCCCCACCCCCTCCCCGCCTCTCCCCATATATAGAGAGCCAACCATCGAGGCTTCCCTCCACCTTCCCAATCATAATCATCATCGCCTACTTCCTCTCAACTCCTCTCTCTCTAAAACCTCGCTGTCTTTCTCTCTCTAGCGGGTCGCGGTGAGTCGTCGTCGTCGCCGGCGATGGGGAAGGGCGGCGGGCTGAGCAAGCTGAGGTGCATGATCAGGAGGTGGCACTCGTCGAGCCGCATCGCGCGGGCGCCGTCGGCGGGGGACCTGGAGGGCTCGGTGGCGGCGGCGGCAGCGGGGAGGGCGGCGTCGTTCCACGGCGCGGACGAGGTGCCCAAGGGGCTCCACCCGGTGTACGTCGGCAAGTCGCGGCGGCGGTACCTCATCGCCGAGGAGCTCGTCGGCCACCCGCTGTTCCAGAACCTCGTCGACCGCACCGGCGGCGGAATCAGCGGCGAGGCGGGGACGACCGTCGTCGGCTGCGAGGTCGTGCTGTTCGAGCACCTGCTCTGGATGCTGGAGAACGCCGACCCGCAGCCGGAGTCCCTCGACGAGCTCGTCGAGTACTACGCCTGCTGAGAAAAGGCCGGCGCGCGCGGCTTACCCCCCACCACCACCACCGGCCGTGACGGCGGCGGCAACGCGCCGGAGTTGGAAGCTTCCAGAAGCTGCGGTAAAAACGTTCGGCAAAAAATCCAAATTCTTGTGTTTTGGTAGGGGTAGAATTGAAATTTCGGCCAAACGCCAGGGGCGAAGTGAAGCGTACGAAGCTGCAGCGTTATGCTTTAACCCCGGTGTCGGTGCTAATTGGGGAATTTACCATTTGTTACCGTGCGCCCACAAAAATTGCTGCCCTTTGGGCGCTGTTAATTCTCTCTGATCGTTCATGTATTAGCTATTGGGTTTCTCATTGTTTCTTTTTGCCCCAATAAGATATATGGGCAAACGTGTCCATCGGTCCAATGTACATTCCACTGTAAAAAATTATCATGTAATTCCGGAGTTAATTTGTCACCTTCTGCTACATTGTGCTTAATGTAACTTAGAATGCTTTCATTAATAGGATTGACAACATCCTCTTCTTGTTCAACATAATCTGCTCTGTTTCGGTGCTGATACGCCATCACAAGGTGATGAGAGTTTACGATTTGTGGCATTTGGTCCTATATACTACCCACATGCCATTTCTCATGGAGTAGGAAAACCTAAAGTACTTGAATTTCACGTGGCTAATTATTAATATAATTTTTTTATTGTATTTCTTAACAAAAGAATTTGAAGGATATCAATCCAAAACAATCAAGTTTTGGGTCCATACGTATCGATCTTGTCGACGGACATGTTATATATTCCACTCTTTCTTTATTTTCCTTGTGAAATCATATATAGAATTTCACTTCTACAGGAGTAGTTCAGAACTAACCACATTACCGAGGTGATTCATCAGATATCACATTTGGATGACGGCCGTCTATATGGCTCTATGGCATTCTGTGGGCGTTATTGCCTTCATGATAGTAATTTTGTTTGTACACGACGACTTATGGCATTTTGGGAGCGTTATTGCCTTGTACACGACGACTTATTTTTTTAGATTGTAAAGGGCATTGTTCCACACTAGGTGAGGTAGGAGACTCTCTCACTTATATATTATTATTCTTTCACAATCAATATAAAACTATTTAACAATCTTTCTATATATTAGTGTACCTCAGCTGTTAACCATCTTTTCACCGTACACTAACGGTCTCTAGGGTATCGGGCCTCATAGGCACCCACGGTTTATCGGACCTTCACATTCTTGTCCATCAGATCAGAGATGTTGAATTAGTCAGGCTCTAATACCAATTATAGAATCATAAAATGTTTTTATCGTCTCAAAAGTTAGCCAATGAAATGAGGAGTTTTTTTCACTTATATATTAGGACACTTATCCTTTCACAATCAATATGAGATTATCCAATATCTGTCTACCTTGTAACTATTATCTTATATCAGGATAAATCTCCTTCATCAAAGAAAAAAGAGGTCTATGTATAGCGCGTGCTGGTTCATCTTAAGATTGGGAGGAATTGGGACAAAGATGCAAAGTGACCTGATTTAACCAGAGATGGTGAAGACACTATGGACACTATCCAAAGGAGATCCAGTGCAGTTGTTGTGACTGTACAATAACAACTGCACGCAATCTCAGTAATTTTGCTAGCTAGTGGTTCAAGATCATCGCCACAGTAACATCTGAACATCATTCAATACTACAGTATTTTGCTAGCTACATACAGTAGCCAAACGCATCTTCACCCTTCATTTCAGATCCTATGACGTGCTACAGTAGTCAACGCATCTTCCCCCTTCGTTTTAGATCCTATGATGCACGTTTGTCTGCTTAATTTGCAGTTATAAATCCTACCAACTTCACAGGAACTAGATCCGGCACTATCAGGCTCTTGGTTTCTATCCAATGACCACAATGGTACTTGTGTGCGCGTAAGTTTTTCTAGGGTAAACTTTGGTAGCATTTTATTCATAAAAAAAAGCCTGCTTACAAGCTTCATCGAGATAAGATAAAATAAAACCTGAAGGAATCATTATCAAACAACTAGTAGAAAGAGCTTCCTTCGCTAACCTACGTGTTACCATGTTCGTTGAATGTCGAACCCAAACTAACTTCATAGCTTGGAAATCACTCAAACTAGATTTCAAAACTAGATTTTCAAATCTTGGATCAAGGTGTCATGGATCAACCGGTTTATTTATTTCTGATCGGCCATATTAACCACCTCCAAAGAATTTGTTTCAACCATGACCTTTGTAGCTCCCATCTCCCTTGCCAATTCAGCAGCTCTTCGGCAAGCTCTGCTGTCGTAGCATCTCCAACATGAGAACAATGCTGTGCCGGAGCTGCCATGAACTCATCTCTATCATTTCTCATCTCGGCACCAAGGATGAGAGTGGATTCTACTTTTCCGATGGGATGTCCCCTCGTGTATATTTCTCTTTTAAATTCAATGCAAATGATTGTAAAAAAACTAAAAAAATTGATAATACAAAGTAACATCTATCACTCACTCCACCAAATAATCAACTTCAAACTTGATCTATACGTTTAGAAAAAAACATCAGGGATGTACAGTACTATAATGTTTATATGTTGAATTTGTCTTTTTTTTATTTCAGTTAAGTTTAGGTTTAAGATTTGGTGGAGTGATCTATGTATGTTATATGAATATTGTCGATTTTTTTTAAAAAATTGTAATCATTTTTGTAGTGTTTGAGCAAATGAGAGAAGATCCACTCGAGTGTATAAAATTGTTTCCCCACCAAAAGCCCCTCTCAGTTCTGCTGCCAGAAAACCTCCATGGACATTTACTTTCACCCAACCGCTCAGAGGTTTTTCCCATACTTGTGGCGGATGGTTAATAATACTTGTCTTCCGGTTATGTAAATTGGCCCATTTCTTCAGCTGATAGGCAATTCTTTTTGCAACATTAGTTGGATTCTCTGGTACCACTGTATGACGACCATCATTACGAGCAGACCACATATTATAAAGGGTAACAAATAAGCCTGAAATTACATGATTTTCCTGATTCGATACTCTGTCAAGCAGCCAAAATGAATCACTGTACATGACATTTTGATGTTGACCTAAAGATTACAATATTGACAAACAAATTGAATTACCTAGAGGTTGGTTACATATTTCTACCCTTATGTTTTCTTATTTATAATTTTATTCGTAATGTAATCGGGGGATAGAGAACATATGGTGACAGTGGATAATAACCCCTCCCCCACCCCCTATTTAAGGGAAGCAAAACTGTTTGTTCATTAATTTATCTTCTTTTCCTGCATCTACCAATAAATGACTTGTCTTTTTTTCATTGCATATATTAGAGGTGAAAAAGACATCGCTAATTCTATTACATGAGATATTTTACCATCTTTACCGATCAAATCATCTAAAAGTGGTTACCGACAAAAAAAATTAAAATGGTAAAAATTAATGGAAACTAAAATGGAAATAATTTTGTTGTTTTACCGTCCATTTCCTTTGGTTTGCCGAGTTTTTTTAGAAATTACCTTTTTATAGTATGTTAAATTATCACATTTATAAATACCCCTAGTACATGTAGCGCCCATGTCACCATTTCGTTTATAAACAAATACACAAGGAAGTATCAATACCCCCACTAAACGTCGAGTATGTGGTTGAAGGAGAGACATTGTGTATGGTGTAAGCATGAACTAATTTGTTTATATTATACAGTCATGCTAACTACCATCTGCGATTTTACCTGCTTCCGATTGATATCGGTATATTTTCATTGAAGTAGGTCCGTTTGTCGATTTTCCAATATTTCTGAAACTATTTTTTCCATCTTACTAATGATCATGAAAATGGTTGAGCTTGTGTTCCGACCAATTCATCCCTAATACATTTACATATGAAGACATTTTTTTTGTTTTGCAAATGTTTTGGAAGTCCTTTTCTTTTTTGCAAATTTCAGTTTACTTTTTTTTTGGACATCGCGCTGCAAGGTAGGACATGAGATTCTCTCCTACCTACGCTAACTTCTCGCAAAAATAAAACCGACACACACCAGCATAGACAGTTGATTAGTTGACCCACATTTACTGCGCGAAGCTGGCGTCCGCACAAGAGTCCCCACACTCCCATGCGCAGCCGACAAGAGGTATTGGTGCTCTTCGCTTCCATCCACCGTCGAATGAGGATCGGACGGCCAACGAGTACCAACGAAGCTAACCATTGTTGACTAGACTATCCGGCGTTTCTTGCACGCTCAGCACAACAGCCAGCTCCTGACCTCGCCGTGAAATCGCTCGCCGCCGTCGGCAGGCGAATTGACCAACGTCTGGGCCGGACGGCTGATCCGGTCATGGCTGGCATTGCCGGCCGGAGCCATGAATCCGGCAGCAAGGAGCAGCTCAACCGCCGAGCCATCTCCTCTCCACTTCATCACGTAGTACGTCGTTTGACCGGATGATGACATCTTCGCGGACACCCGGATCCACGCGCAGGCTGGCGGTGAGGTCGGTCGGTCGGGCAAGTCACCGATCTGGTCGTGTCGCGCGCGCGTCTGGTCCCCCCGGATTATGGGGGCACGCCTCTGTCCGTCCAGTCCACTGCCCCTCCCACGACCCGCACGGATGGCTCGCGCGAGCTGTATTTTTACTACTTCAAAAATTTTGAAATTTTGGCATTTATAATTTTAATTTTTAAAGATTTACAAAAATAATTTCGGATTCAAAATTTGCAAAACTAGTCTCTTCCGCCTCTGCGGAGGCGGGTTCAAACGCCTCCCAAGGGCGTTTTATCCGATGTGAGAGCGTTGGGTGCCGTCTGCGCGCGCGTGTAATTTTGCATTTTACCCCTTTCCGTCCTTACGAAGGGCGTTTTTTCACTGTTCATCACTGTTCACTGCACTGTTCATCACTGTTCACTATACTCGTTGCCTATGTTCACAGTTTATCGTTTACATCGTTCACCGCACAAGAAAAACGCCCTTCGTAAAGGCGGGAAGGGGCCAAAATGCAAAATTACACGCGCGCGATGCTGCACGACACTCAATGGACGTCTGCCACGTCGGATAAAACGCCCTCTGGGAGAGCGTTTTTTGAATCCCGCCCTCCCAGAGGCGGGAAGGGACTAGTTTTGCAAATTTTGAATCCGAAAATTATTTTTGTAAATCTTTAAAAAATTAAAATTATAAATGCTAAAAATTCCAAAAATTTTTCTTATAGTGTTCTTATCATGCGTAGAGATGGGGCTCTTTTATACCTGTATAATCATTTGATCTACTACCTTTTTTTCTTAACTCATCCATCCAGACAATCTTTAATCCATGCTTTATCCTCGACCAACCCATCAAGCCAATCAGTCTGATCCGTTATAAAAACGGGTAGTAACATATGTTACTAGTGTAAATAATAGTACAGCGTATGTGAGTTTACGGATGTTAGAGCGTGTACGATGATTCGAGGCTGCCGACAGATGCCGAGGCAGAGGAGTGGAAAAAACCTCTGGCTGCTGGACTCAGTTGAGTGCTAGAGATGCAGGTGCTGCAACAGAGAAACCGTACAACAAGTGCGGCAGCCAAGAAATTAAGTTCTCTCAGCCAGCTCTACAGTTCATGATGGGGAAGGAGGCCCCCCATCCATCGATCTAGCTTGTACTAACTCTATGTATATGTATGTTAGCTGAAACTGCAAAGTGTGTGCAAGCTCATTTCGAAGCTGCATGCTATCTTCTTTTCATTATTTTTGTTAACTAAGGACTTATCTGCTAATCATCATCCATTGCAACGATAAATCAACCAAGCAGCATGCACTCCAATTAATTAACAATTGCTTGACCAGTCCTACTCCTATTCTCATATGGACCGCACAGCCAGCCACCAATGACTAGCTCCATTGATCCTCATGTCAGGGGAGACAAGATTAATATATCTAAACTAGCTAGGAATGCGTTTCATTTCAGTGAGTTCAATATTGACAACTTGGCTTGCCTCTTAAAGGATGGCACGATTGGAGATGGCTTTGGTCTGGCCATCATATCCCGGCGATTAAACAAATCAAGTTTTTTTAAGAATTTTAAACAAATCAAGTGGTGCTAGCTAGCTCAGCTAGGACAAACGAAGGCTACCATCCTGTTTCAGTGTAGTAGCTAACCGAAATGGAGGTTTTAATTTGGTTAAATTAGGTTCAAAGGCGGTTGATTAAGTATGATTTGGAGCATAATTTGACGGTGATGTTTGATCATCTTCCTCGAGGAGAATATTTTGACGGTGATGTTCTACATTAGCTGCCGACCGGCTGGCTGGCCGATCGAGTTAGCTGGCCGCTGGCCGCTGATAGTAGGTGGATTGTCTAAGTACACGCATGATAGCTAACACAAATATATATAGACACACACATACATGTTAAAACGTATTTGAGATCAGTAACGGGACCAACAGAATGATAAAAAGATGATAAAAGAGGATCAATGTGGCCAGATAAAAATACAAGAACCAACCAAATATATATTTGTTTATACCCAAAATTGATACCTAGGGATCAAAATAGGAAAGATTATAAATATTTGGAAACCTGCTGGTTTCCTTCGGAGAGGCCGGTCTAACCGCCGTGTATAGGTCGGTCAGACCGGGCAGTGGGGCCGATCAGACAAGAGGTATGTGGTTGGTCTGACCGGCAGAGTCCGAAACCTAGACGATTTCATCGATACTCGGGTTTCCTTTCTTCATACGGTGTATCTCGGGTTTTCAAACATGTATATCCCGAATTAGACGTGGAGAAGGGCCTGTGGAGGGCAAGACCAACCCCTATATAAGGGCCAAGGCCGGTTTAATTGTAAGAATGAACACACAACATACAATCAATCTATTTGAATCGTTTTCTTTACTTTTCAGCCATATTTTTCTGCTTTGCCCTAGTTTAGTCCATCTTTGTTGGTTTGCGCCGTAAACCGTCCGCCGCCGCTGCGAGAGTGCGATAATTCTTTGTAGGTTTGTTCTGAAAACCTTCCGTTTGCTCACGAGACGAGTAGTTATCAATCTATCCATCTAAATCGGTTCCGCTAGACGATTTGATCTACAAAACCCACTTTGTTCTAGTTTTTGCTAGATTGAAGTGGTTGGCGACTCCGTACCAAGAACCACCGTAAAGCTTTAGGTGAATCGATCGTGTTCGTGCCTTTGTCAAAAAAGGTGCCAACACGATTTTTGGTGACTCCGCTGGGGAAGACACGACGCCAACTCGGATTCGACGCCGCCATGTCCAAGCAAGCGGTGCAAGACGTGGAGCCATCCAACGTTGTCCACATCTCGTTGGACGACTTGGAGGTGCAAGACGTGGAGCCATCCAACGTTGTCCACATCTCGTTGGACGACTTGGATGGGGAGGCTCGCCAAATCATGGAGGAACGCATCTGAGCGATCACTCAAGAGGTGCTAGATCAATCTTACACCAAAACACGACAAGGCGTCATCATCAAGCCCGGGATCCCGCTCAAGGTAACTCGCGGCGAGGTAAGCGCTGATCACATCTCTATGCCTATTAAAAAATTTGTTGCTAGTACGGTGGATGAGTCCGTTACTGCCGTCGCAAATAATAAGATTGAATCCGCTACGGAGGCTTCTTTTAGTAGATTGTTTAAAGCGCACATGAGCGGCAAATCCGGTCTTCCCGTGACCAATTCGCCGTCTACCTTGATTGCAAGTGGGAGCCAGCCCCCTGTGAACCATATATTCAGCAAAACCAACGGGGCGATTGCCCAAGGCCCCGGCGAAAGTAGTTCTGCCGCCTCTGTCGGTCTGACCGGCCCTCACCACGTCGGTCTGACCGGCCCACCGTATCTCGGTCTGACCGGTCCAACGGTCGGTCTGACCAAAACACAGTACGGCGGTCTGACCGGCCCTATGGCCGGTCTGACCGGGTCGCCTTACGTCGGTCTGACCAGTTCGCCATACATCGGTCAAGCCGACCGTCAGGCCGGTCCGCACCCATACTACACCGGTCTGACCGGCGGCGCTATATGGTCGGTCAGACCACGCCTTACTTAGCCGGTCAGACCGAGCCCATGGCCGGTCAGACCGGCGCTCTGGTGCCAGTACAGGAGGTAGATCCCATCACGAGCAACTCGGTTCTATACCACGTTCCTGCACACGATTCCCCTGTGGCTACTGTTCATGCACCGATTCTCCCGCATGTCCCCAACCAATACAATGATCCTAATAGGGGGTATCCGCGCGACACAAGAGATGGCCAATATGACAATATTGCGCCACAACAGCCACCTTTCAGGCCGTCGGTCTTGCCCGACCCGCCTAGGCCTGAAAATATGGAGGACCAAATCAGGAATATCATTAGAGAGCCGTTTGGAATTGAGCCCAGGAATCATGCTAAGGTTTACCAAAAGCCATATCCTAACTACTTCGATAACATCCCATATCCTCGTGATTATAGAGTCCCTGAATTCACCAAATTCAGTGGAGATGATAATAGGACCACATGGGAGCATATCGGCCAATTCTTAGCGCAATGTGGGGAGGCTAGCACTTCGGATGCTTTTAAATTGCGCTTGTTTTCTTTATCTCTATCCGGTACTACTTTTACTTGGTTTACATCTTTACCGGCTAACTCTATTCATACTTGGGCTCAGTTAAAATAGAAATTTCATGATTATTTCTATACTGGTGAGACTGAGCTTAGACTTTGTGACTTGACATCGGTTTGGCAAAAATATAATGAGTCTGTTACGGATTACATTAAAAGATTTAGAGATGCTAGAAACCGATGTTTTAGCTTGAATATAACTGAGAGAGATTTGGCTGACCTTGCTTTCAGTGGGTTGCTCGCTCCCATTAAAGAGAGGTTAGATGGCCAATAATTTCTTGATGTTAGCCAAGTGATGCAGAAGGCTCGGGCTTAGGAAAGCCGAGTCAGATATGCTAAAAAGTTTGTTAGGCCCAACGATAAGAAACCTCATGTTAGCATGGTCGACTATCTTAGTAGTGATTCCGATTCCGATGAAGGCGATCACGACATGTATATCGCTGAGTGGTCTTAGACAAATAAGAACAAGTTGTTCTAGCTTGACGCCGACTCCTCGCAAGGATCGGCAAAGTGAGATTAAGTATAGTTTTGATGTGGCCAAGTGTGATAAGATTTTTGATTATCTCTTGCAGGAGAAACAAATTAAGTTACCCAAAGGCCACATCATACCCTCATTAGAAGAATTGAAGCGCCGTTCTTATTGTAAATGGTATGATTCTTATTCGCATTCTACTAATGAGTGTAATGTTTTTTGTCGGCAGGTTCAATCGACCATAGGGGAAGGACGATTGAAATTCACTGAGGGCCTGAAGATGAAGCTTGACAGCGATCCTTTCCCGGTGAATACCATCGGCCTTGATGGTAAGAAGGTGTTGATTCGGCCGGAGCAAGCCGAATCGGCTAAGGGAAAAGAAGTTGTCATTGGGGAGCCTAGGCCCAAGATGCTTGTGCCAAAGAGCCCAGAAGTTGGGATATGGAAGGAGAACAAGGCCAAGGCATCCACATCAAAGAAGCCCTACAAGCCGAAGGTAACCTTTGATATGCTCCTTGACAAGTACAAAAAGAAGAGTGCCGAGAAGGAGCGTGCCAAGGGAAAGAGACCAAGATCGCCCCCTAAGGAGCGATTTGGTCCTTCGTCAAGGGTTTTGAAGCCACCGTTTCCCCATTTCCCTCAAGTCATTCCATGGGGACCATGCCCAATACCGCCTCCAGGTTATCCGTTCCATTACTTTATGCCTTGGGGGGCACCCCCACCTATGTACAACATGCCTTCGATGCAGGGTCACCAAGGATGGAGGGGGGAGAGGAGATCTCCGCGAGAGCATGCGTCTACTTCTAGTGAAAGCCGGTTCCCTACAAAGGACCGGTTTGATGGCGAGAAAAGAACATACAAGCGTGCCAAGCCTGAGGAGAGGGCTTCGGAGGCGATCACTATCAAGATAGGATCGTATGATGTGCCAGTATCATCTGGCAAGGAGGCTAAGTTGGTATTTGGCCCCCGAACCGAAGCCGTGAAGGATGCCGCACAGGAGAACAGTTAGACCGGACGCATGGCCGGTCTAACCGCAGCTCAGTAGCCGGTCCGACCGAGCCTTCCGCCGGTCGACCACGCTTTTGTAAGCGGTCGACCGCGCCGTCGCCGATCGACCGTAGTGCCGTGAGCGGTCGACCGCAACGTCGCCGGTCGATACTCATTCCGGTCGACCGGGCCGATCATCGGTCGATCAAAGATACGATCCGGGTCGACCGGCCACCGGCCGGTCGACCGTCGTTCCAGTAAGAGGGGTATCAGGGAAGTTCCCTCTTCGGGTAAAGGTAAACGGGGACATTATTTGCCTCCTGGAACAGAGCCGAATCCTAGATGGATGCCTGAGGATTTAACAGCTACCCAGAAGAGGATGTTGCAACGTCTTCGTACTTCTGAGTTAAAGGAGAAGGAAGCCAAAGAGAGGAGAGACAGGGAGTTTGATGAGTTGCGACCACCGCCTGCGAAGGAGTCGAAGCGTAAGTCATCAACTACTGAGAAGCCAGTAGTTGTTCA
This sequence comes from Oryza australiensis, assembly GCA_019925245.2. NCBI lineage: Eukaryota > Viridiplantae > Streptophyta > Magnoliopsida > Poales > Poaceae > Oryza > Oryza australiensis. The sequence goes on along the minus strand of JAIFGZ020000440.1, from coordinate 3,391,079 downwards.
AAAGGATGAACAACCGGCTGTGGAGGCATCGTCTGACGAGAACATGGATATCAACATGGTTTGCATGTTGCCCATGGAGTTTTGCGCCATGGACGAGGCCGAGGTCGCTCAAATGTCACTAGGTCCGAAGGATGCGGTCTTCGAGAAGCCCGACGAGTCCAACCATCACATGAAGTCTCTCTATTTAAAGGGCCATATTGATAGGTAGCCGGTCTCGAGGATGCTGGTGGATGGAGGCGCGGCGGTGAACCTGATGCCTTACTCTCTCTTCAAGAAGTTGGGTCGCGAGGAAGCGGAGCTGAAGAAGACCAACATGCTTCTCAACGGCTTCAACGGCAAGTGAACGGAGGCAAAGGGAATCCTGTCCGTGGAGCTTACAGTGGGGAACAAAACGTTGCATACTGCCTTCTTCATCGTCGATGTACAAGGTAACTATAGTGTCATCTTGGGGCGTTGTTGGATCCATGCCAACTGCTGCGTTTCCTCTACTTTACATCAGTGCCTAGTACAATGGGATGGTGATGAGGTTGAAGTAGTTCAGGCGGATACATCGGCTGAGGTTGCCATGGCCGATGTTTCTGTGGGATGGAAACATGGAGACATGCAGTACTTATTAGGGCTAGATCTTTCTAGTTTTGATTTTATTAGTGTTTCCAAAGAAGGCTTTGTACCCATTTTGCCGGCTAGTTTAGCACGACTAGGTGACATTACTTTATATGATGAATAAAGCAGTCAACTTAGAATGGTTACAAAAAAGAGTTCAAGAATATCGGTCAACAAAGAACGATATTGGAGAAACTATAGAAGATTTTGACGAGGTAGAGAAGCTCGGTCAAGGGTTCACATCAGCCGACCCATTAGAAGAAATAGACATAGGAGATGGGAGTGTACCAAGACCGACCTTCATAAATAAAAACATGAGAGCCGATCATAGAATTAAGATGATCGAGCTGCTTAGGGAATATAGTGATTGCTTTGCATGGGAATACCATGAAATGCCGAACTTAGCCGTGATCTTGTTGAGCATTGGCTTCCGATAAAGTCAGGATTTAGGCCTCAATAAACAACCTCCTCGTCGGTTTAACCCACTTATATATGATCGTGTCAAAGAAGAGATAGACCGATTGTTGAAAGTGGGGTTTATTAGGCCGTGTCGGTATGCGGAATGGCTGTCTAACATAGTACCGGTAGAAAAGAAGGGGAGCGGCAAGATTAGAGTGTGCATAGACTTTAGAGACTTAAATAAAGCCACTCCTAAAGATGAGTATCCTATGCCTATAGCCGGCATGCTAATAAATGATGCCTCAGGTTATAGAGTGATTAATTTTTTAGATGGCAATGCTGGCTACAACCAAATCTTCATGGCAGAGGAGGATATGTATAAGACAGCCTTTAGATGTCCAAGATTTGTCGGGCTGTTTGAGTGGGTAGTCATGACATTCGGGTTAAAGAATGCCGGCGCAACATATCAAAGAGCGATGAACCTAATTTTTCATAATTTGTTAGGTTTTATCCTAGAAATCTATATTGATGATATTGTAGTCAAATCGGGTGATATGGATGGACATATGGCCGATTTGAAGTTAGTTTTTGAGAGGATGTGTCGGTATGGTTTGAAGATGAACCCACTCAAATGTGCTTTCGGTGTGTCGGCGGGTAAATTCTTAGGATTCTGTTGATGAGAAATTTCTCTCACGCGCTGGCCTGGGAGATCTGCTTAACTCCAGTGCAGGTCCTTCTCGGCTGCCTGTGCGGTGCAGGGCGTGCCAGTTGATTTGATCTGTTAATCAACGAGAAAAACAAGGGAATATGCGTTAAGTGTTAGGTTAGATCCCCACTGGATCGGCTAAGGGAATCCATAAACATATATATATATATATATGCTATTCTAAACTATATTTAAGCCAAGTGACTGGAATGGATCGGCTATACCAAGACAGCATCGGCCGCTTAACCCAAATACAGCAAAGAATAATAAATATATGAATCGATAACCTAGCCGATACTGGAAAGCTAACAATGGATCGGCTAGTACTCCGATGAATCTTATAAAAAGATGTCATTCTTGAAACAGATGAATAGCCTGAAAATCAGCCATCAGCCATTGTAGGTAGGCCGATTTCGGCTGGCGACGTCCGACAAGAATGCTATCTTAACATAAGAGGCAGTCCTAATATAAATCTAATAATAAATATATTAAAATAAACATATCAGGGCAGATAAGGCCGACTGGAACCCCGGCACTGTCTCTGAACAATATAAATCCCAGCCGAACAGATCATTGATAGTTTTAAAAACGACTTAATAGTTCGAACCCGATGCAGCATTAAGTATAAAAAGAAAAACCTGATCTGTTGTAGCCGATTTATACCTCCCGAGACGGTGGATACCGCATATAAACCAACCAACCTTTAGATCTATCCCTATCGGCTGCAAGTTCTTGATAGAACTGGCCAATGGCAGGATAGATCTAAACATTGATCTAATTTATATGCGCTATATGATAAATAGCGTAGTACAAACTCCTGAATCTAATGTGTCATTACGATGGAAGCACTAAAAATAATAGATCATACCACTAATGACAAGCATTTATCTAAATCTGGGGATCGAAACGATGCACCCGTAGCCAAACAAAGTGCTCGTCTGAAGAAAAGGTTGGCGATGCGCCGAAGGTTTGATTGATTGTGTTAAATTGAATGTTCTTTACAGGGGGTCTCGGGTCCTATTTATATCCAAGATACAATTATCTGTACAAACTCTGGACTCTATCTAAACTACTATTTAAAACACAACATTATCCCGAGCGAGACCCACGCCGTGTTACGACTAACAATTTAAACAAATCTCTAAATTACAGATACAATTGCCGTTACAGGACTCTATCCATAAGTGGCAATATCGTTTAACGCGCAATTAACAACCAAATCTTCTATTTATCTTCAATTTGCTGCATCAGAAATGGTTTCATCTCTTCCGGACCTGGAATCGGCTATCGGCTACCCTTGTCTGATCCAACCTTAGCCGATTGGCCTCGTAGCCGATTACTCTTCAGCCGATGCGACCCCTGTTTCCAGCCGATCTGACTCTGCTTCGCCTTTGCAGACTTGGGGATTCGATTACCAAATTTCAGTGTTAACAGATTCATGGTGCATGAGAGAGGGATTGAGATCGATCCTAAGAAAGTTGAGAAGATTCAAGACTTCAAAGCGCCGACATGCAAGAGAGAAGTTCAGAGGTTGCTAGGTAAAGTAAACTATTTGAGAAGATTCATATCTAACCTAGCAGGTAAAATCGATGCTTTTGTGCCTATTCTACGCTTGAAGAAAGAAGCCGATTTTACTTGGGGGCAGCACAACAGGAGGCGTTTGAGGGTTTGAAAAAATATTTATCTACTCCACCCGTGGTGCGAGCTCCTAAAGCCGGAGTTCCGTTTCAGCTGTATATTGCTGCTGAAGACAAAGTTATTGGAGCCGTTTTGACACAAGAGGAAGATGGCAAAGAGTACATAATTACTTATTTAAGTCGCCGTCTTTTAGATGCCGAAACGAGGTATGTATTTGTAGAAAGACTTTGTCTTTGTTTATACTATGCTTGTACCAAGTTACGTCATTATTTGTTGTCTAGTACATGCATAGTTACTTGTCAGACCGATGTTGTTAAGCACATGTTGCAAAGGCCTATTCTAAGTGGTAGAATTGGCAAATGGGCGTATACATTGATTGAATATGATTTGTCCTATGAATCATTGAAATATATGAAGGGCCAGATTGTAGCGGACTTTATAGTAGATCATCATGTAGACGTTGATTATGAAAATGAAGTCCGTTTAGTTAGTGTTACACCTTGGAAAGTTTATTTTGATGGCTCTTCGTGTAAGGAGGGTCAAGGTATAGGTGTAGTTTTAATTTCGCCCAATGGTCAATGCTTTGAAGCATCGGTTCGTCTAGAATATTATTGTACAAATAATCAAGCCGAATACCATGCTTTGTTATTCGGTTTACAAGTGATGGAAATTGTTGAAGCTACACATGTAGAAGCGTTCGATGATTCGAAATTGGTGGTGCAACAAGTTGCCGGGGTCTACAAATGCTTCGATGGATCATTGAACAGGTATTTAGATCAATGCTTGGATATTATTGTCAGTTTTGATGAATTTACAATTAAGCATATTGCTAGGAATAAAAATTCTAGGGCAAATGACTTAGCTCAACAGGCATCTGGTTATAGCATCAAAAGATATTTATTTTTCATATTAGATCAATCGGTGCTTGATTATAATTTTTTGGGCGAAATTGGCAAAGAGCCAGACCACAGGCGGTCTGACCGGTGCATTGCCGTCGGTCTGACCGTGGATGGCATCCGGTCTGACCGGCGTTCTGTGGCCGGTCTGACTATGCATGGTTACCGGTCTAACCACAGTTGTTTGCCGGTCAGATCGACTTCACAGAAGGTGCTGGGGGGCACAATTTTCTCAATACGGAGGCCCAATTAAATGGAAATTCAGACATGTGTGCCCTGGAAACAGTAAATGATTGGCGAATTCCTTTGATTAGTTATTTGAAGGATCCTAGTCTTAGGGTTGATCGAAAAATTCGGCGACAAGCGTATAAGTATACTTTGCTTGATGAAAAGCTATATTGCTGAAATACAGATGGTGTGCTATTAAAATGTTTAGATACCGATCAATCTAAAGTTGCTATGGGTGAAGTTCACGAGGGAATTTGCGGGACTCATCAATCGGCTCACAAAATGAACTGGCTGCTCAGAAGAGCGGGGTTCTATTGGCCGAGGATGATTGATGATTGCTTCTGATACTACAAGGGATGTGAAGTTTGTCAACGGTTCGGCAATGTTCAATTGGCACCGACTTCGGTGTTGAATCCTATAATTAAACCATGGCCGTTCCGGGGGTGGGCTTTAGATTTTGTTGGTCAGATTTATCCTCCGTCTTCAAAGGGGCATCGGTTCGTGCTAGTTGCGACGGATTACTTCACTAAGTGGACCGAAGCCGTGCCGCTCAGGAATATGACGCATAAGGAGGTAATTGATTTTATTCTGAAGCATATTATCCATAGATTCGGCATTCTTCAAACATTAACTACAGATCAAGGAGCTTCTTTTATGTCTAAAGAAGTGAAAAATGTTGCCAAATCTTATGGTATTAAGCTGTTGAGTTCGTCTCCTTACTATGCTCAGGCTAATGGACAAGTCGAGTCTAGTAATAAGACATTGTTGAAACTGATCAAGAAAAAGATCGTGGAACATCCAAGAAGGTGGCATGAGGTGCTTTCTGAAGCTTTATGGGTGCACAGGATATCTAAACATAGTGCCACCAAGGTGACCCCTTTTGAGCTGGTTTATGGACAAGAAGTCGTTTAACTAGTTGAGGTAAATCTTGGCTGTCTTCGATATATAAAGCAAGACGATTTGTCAGCTGAAGATTACAAGTTCTTGATGGGTGATAATCTTGATAAAGTGGTCGACAAACGTTTGAAGGCTTTAGAAGAAATAGAGAAAGAAAAGAAGAGAGTGGCCAAAACATACACCAAAAAGGTGAAGGCGAAGACGTTCCAAGTAGGAGATATAGTATGGAAGACTATTTTGCCTTTAGGTTCCCGATTTAAAGAATTCACTAAGTGGTCGCCGAGTTGGGAGGGACCTTATCGGATATATGGAATCGTTCGAGGCAATGCGTATTTCTTGGAGACGCTTCAAGGAGAACGGTTTCAGCGGGCTATCAACGGTAAATATCTGAAGAAATACTTCCCAAGTATTTGGCAAGATGCTTAGGGGGTGTTGTGGCCGGTAATTAAGTTATCGTCTCGAGTTAAAACATGTCTTATGCTTTTAGATTCACGATGTTCATCATAAAAGGCAGGGGACATGTGTTTACACCCAAAATTGGCACCTAGGGACCAAAATAGGGAAGATTGCCAATATTTGGAAATCTACCGGTTTCCTTCGGAGAGGCCGGTCGACCGCCGTGTATAGGCCGGTCGAGGCCGGGCGGGGGCCGATCGAGCCGGAGGTATGTGGTCGGTCGACCGCGAGTCCGAGACCTAGACGACTTCGTCGGTACTCGGGTTTCCTTTCTCCATACGGTGTATCTCGGGTTTCCAAACATGTATATCCCGAATTAGAAGTGGAGAAGGGCCTGTGGAGGGCAAGACCAACCCCTATATAAGGGCCAAGGCCGGTTCAATTGTAAGAACGAACACACAACATACAATCAATCTATTTGAATCGTTTTCTTTACTTTTCAGCCATATTTTTCTACTTTGCCCTAGTTTAGTCCATCTTTGTCGGTTTGCGCCGTAAACCGTCTGCCGCCGCTGCGAGAGTGTGACAATTCTTTGTAGGTTTGTTCTGAAAACCTTCCGTTTGCTCACGAGACGAGTAGTTATCAATCCCGTATCTTTTATATTTATCATTAAGTACTATTTCGTAGTGAATTTTTACTATAGTAAAGCATTTACTTATGGTTTAAATTATTTGTGCCTGAAAAAAATTACTCCATTCACTTTCCAGATTCATCATTATAAATATTTAACCATCTCAATTTAGGAAAACAAAACTATTTCGATTTTCTTAGATAAAGGTGGATCTATTTAACTAGACAATAAAATCATTACTAATAGTAAATTTCATATCGGTCATTTTTAGTAGTTGGGTACCTTATTAATATTCACGTATTTTCTCATTAAATAAATTACTCCTAGTGATTGACCTTCTCTTTTATAGTCCATTCCATACTTTTCTTCATAGATACATCCCTTCAGTAAATATATTACGCCCCATCTATTAGTAAATGAATTACTCCTTAGTTGGTTAACACATGGTTAACACATCACTATTCGTCCACATCTATCTAGGTAAGTGTTTCTTTAGTCTGAACGAATAGTCATGCCATATATTTATCATGTTTCTCTTGCAGGATATCCGGCCATCACTCATGGTTCCGTCTTTTCTATATGGGCTCTAGCGACATAGGGGGCTCTAGCGCCGGCCGACCGTCATCTTTCCCGACGTCCTCCCTCCTTCCTCCATGCATGGCGGTGAGATCCAGTGACCTCCTCTTTGATGGCATGGGCGACAAGGCGGTGTCTACCTTCACGGGCGGCGTGGCGGCTCCTCGAGCACGATGGTGAAGGGGCATCCTTCTCCTCAAGCGTGCTGATGGTGACGACCCAGGCCAGCTGGCGACGGCGGCGACTCGTATGTGATGTTTCAGAGGCGCTATGTGTGGAAGAAACGCTGGCCTGATCTCGGACTCTCGTGTGTTGCGTGCTGATTCAATATGGAGGGATAGCCTCTCCGTGGCTTATATAGACTCACATCATCGGATGGTTACAACAACCAATTGAAAACTAATCTAATCCGATGTGTGTTTGTTACAAAGAGATAATGCCGCAGGAGTCACGGCAAGGCACAAACTAACTGAACCAAGATATTGCCGCTATTATTGCATGTACATGAAATACCGAAGAAACATGAAGGAACCGATTATATCTCTTAACACTCCCCCTCAATCTAAACTACGCAAGTTAAGATTGTTTTGAACATCTCCAGATCTCTCACTGATAGTGGTTTTGTAAATCCATCTGCAACCTGATCTTTAGTAGAAACATATTCAATATCAAGTAATTTACTTGTCACTCTTTCTCTGATAAAATGATAATCAACTTCTATATGCTTTGTGCGAGCGTGAAACACTGGGTTAACTGAAAGATACTTAGCTCCAATATTATCACACCATAGCTTTGCACTTCTAGGTGCTGAAATTCCCAATTCATATAAGAGAATTTGGACCCATATAATCTCTGTAGTTGCATTGACCACTGCCTTATATTCAGCTTCAATACTTGATATTGATACTGTAGCTTGTTTTCTTGCACGCCATGATATAAGGTTAGATCCAAGAAATACATCAAAGCCTCAAGTGGAGCAACGATCATCTATATATCCTGCCCAATCTGCATCTGAAAAGGCACTTACCAAAAGAGAAGATGATCTACAAATTTTTAGTCCCACCTTCATAGTATACTTAATGTATCTTAGGATTCGTTTTACAGTTGCCCAATGGACTGTAGTAGGCGTGTGCAAGTATTGACATACTTTATTCGCTGCAAAAGAGATGTCAGGTCGAGTTAATGTTAAATACTACAACCCACCTACTACACTTCTATAAATTGTAGCATCTTTTGGCCCAAGTAATACTCCTTCATGGACTGACAGCTTCTCAGATGTAGACAATGGTGAAGTTACTAGTTTGCAGTCTAACATTCCCACACGCTGTAAAACATCACGAGCATATTTTTCTTGTGTCAGTAAAATACCATTATGTACTTTATTTACCTTAATCCCAAGAAAATAGTGCAATTCTCCAAGATCTTTGAGAGCAAACTCTTTGCTCAGATCCTGCAATAAACAGGCAGTGGCCTCCTGGGAAGAACTGACCACAATGATGTCATCAACATAAATGAGGATAAATATAGTGATCATATCCTTATGATAAAAGAATAACAATGTATCAGCCTTGGATGACTTAAATCCTAGTGCACAAAGCTTACTACTTAATCTGGAATACCAAGCCCTTGGAGCTTGTTTAAGACCATAAAGTGTTTTATCCAACTTATAGATGTAATTTGGAGTTTCTCTGCTCTCATACCTAGTAGGTTGTTTCATGTACACTTCCTCTTCTAGAAAACCATAAAGAAATGTATTTTGTACATCAAGTTGTCTTAGGCTCCATCCTCGAGATACAACAACAGAAAGAATAATTCTGATAGTAGAGTGTTTAACAACAGGACTAAAAGTATCTTTGTAATCGACACCATACCGTTGTATGAAGCCTTTTGCAACTAATCTGGCCTTGTACCTATCAAGACTGCCATCTGACTTACGCTTTATTTTGTACACCCATTTGCAATCAATGATGTTAACACCTTTCTTTGGCGGGACTAAATGCCATGTTTTGTTTTTAATTAACACATCATACTCCATATCCATTGCTAATTTCCAGTTCTTGTTATTAAGTGCATCATCTAAACTCTCCAGTTCTCCAGAAACTGTAAGACATCCATACCTAACAGTGCCATCAGTGCAAAATTTTGGTTTGCGAATGTCGGCTTGGAGACGTGTATGTCGAGGTGCAGACACCTCCGGTTCTGGTGCAGGTTCAGGCACCATCGCCGATGAGGCTTCATCGGCTGTTGCTGCTTCGTCGGCTGCTGCTGCTGAGGCGTCAACTTCGGGTGATGCAGCGGCTTCGGGTGATGCAGCCACTGACTCCCCCTCACTCGACGGTGCAGCTGGACTCTGAGTGGCCGGCGCACGGGAACCAGAAGCAGATTGATCGGCTACACCCGAAAACTCCAGGGGGCTTGCGTAAGGAGAAGAACCTGACACTGGGATGGCACTGGAACCTAAAATCCTGTCATCACTGGAACTTGACTGATTAGTGGTATCAGCAGGATTAAAGACATTGCCTCCTACTAGTTCCATTCTTGAAAAATGCAAGGATGAAGGGACAAGGTCCGATGAAAGTAAAGCAATTTCAGAACGAAGACGAGCACCAGCATTAGGATGTAATTCAGAGAATGAAAAGATATTTTCATCAAAGACTAAATCGCGGGAGATGTATATACGCCCAGATGCAACATCAAGACACTTAACCCTTTGTGGAGATTGCTGTAACCAAGAAAAACACAGCGCTTGGAACAAAATTCAAGCTTATGTTTATTATATGGATGCAGATTTGGCCGGCATGCACAACCAAATACTCGAAGGGATGAATAATTGGGATTCTGTTTAAATAGTCATTCGAGAGGATTCTCATTTTGTATGGTATAACTAGGCATGCGATTAATGAGGAACACAGCTGCCATGAATGCCTCATCCCAAAATTTTAAGGGCATGGATGCATAAGCAAGGAGAGAAAGTCCGACTTCAACAATATGTTGGTGTTTATGCTCAACAACTCCATTTTGTTGATGCGTATGAGGGAATGAAACATGATGAACAATACCAATTTTATCAAAGAAACTATGGAGTTTATGATATTCTCCTCCCCAGTCAGTTTGCATAGAGATAATCTTACGATCAAAGAGCCTTTCTACCATAGTCTGAAACTCATGAAACTTCTGAAAGACTTCAGATTTATATGTAATAAAATAAATCCAAGTAAACTTGCTTAAATCATCAATAAAGCTGACATAATATGTTTTTCTTCCTACAAAGTTCAGTGCAGGACCCCAGACATCTGAGTGAACAAATTCTAAAGGGACTTTTGAGGAACCAAAAGATCTACTATACGGTAGCTGATGACTCTTGGCTTGTTGACAAGCATCACAGACTGACTCTTTATTTGATTCAAAGGAACAAGGAAGTTTATGACTGCTAACAATTTTAGAAACAATTGGAAAGGAGGGATGACCCATACGACTATGCCATCTAGACATGGTTGGCTTCACTACTCCAAATGCCTGCTTTATTGACCGACTTGAGGAAAGAGGATACAATCCTTTGTGGCAGGGTCCTCTAAGAATTATGCTCGTCGTGGCTCGATCCTTGATAAGAAAATAATCATGATGAAGCTCAAGAAAAGCATTGTTATCTTTACAAATACGATGAACAGAGATTAAGTGTTTCTTGGCTTTTGGAACATGAAGGACATTTTTCAGATATAGATTGCAAAATCGGGTTGGAACAGTAGTATGACCAATGTGTTTAATTTCCATACCTGCACCACTTGTCGTGTGGATCTGATAGTTGCCTTTGTACTTCTCTCGTACAGATAATTTTTCCAGCTCTCCTGTAATGTGATCTGTTGATCCTGTATCAACATACCAGTTAGGATCAATATTATAAGAGCTCATTGCTGCAGCGGCATGGTGTTCGTCTGGAGCGAAGTTTTCATTGAACCGATGTCAACACTTGTTCGCTGTGTGGCCTTTCTTGAGACAAACTTGGCACACTGGTCGATCATATGAGCTGCTTGTTGCCATGCGATGGCCTCCATCAGCGCGTGCTTGGCTGCCGCGACCACGGCCAGTCCAGCGCCCGCGGCTACCGTGACTCCAGCCACCGCGATCAAAATGATCAAGGCTTCCTCTTCCGCCTCTGTTTGCAGCATGCGCTGACATGCCAGAAGCGTCTTGGAGGTCAAGCCGTGTCTCAAAACTGAGGAGTTGCGAGTACAACTCCAATGTGGAGATCGGCTTAACCCGTGCAACAATAACAGTAATCATCGGATTGTACTCCGGATCCAATCCGTTGCATATATGCGACACCAATTCTTCGTCGTCCAGCGGCTTCCCGGAGGCAAGCATTTCATCGGCAAGGCCCTTCATCTTGAGGAAGTATTCAGCAATAGATTGATTGCCTTTCTTGGTGGTTGTAAGTGCAAACCGCACATTCATCGTTCTGGCGCGAGTCTGAGTAGCAAACATGCGCTCAATCTCCTTCCATGCCTGAGCTGCCGTTGATGAAGCACTGATTTGGCCGAAGACTTCTCTTCCGATGGAAGAGAAGATCAAACCCAGAACCCGCTGATCCTGAGCGTACCACTCTTCAAACGCAGGGTTTGGAGTGGTCACGATTGTGTCATCAGTCTTCTTCTCCACGAGTTCTTCATCTGGAGCCTTCGTCTTGAAGGGTTACGCGGAAGCTACGATAGCTAAAAACAAAACTTTTCTACCGCGCAAACCAGGAACACTTCCAAGTAAGGGTCAATAGATCGTTACCGATTGGAGTATGCAGTGGAGATAGCCAATAAGGAGCTATCCGATCCAGAATAGTCCCAGCATATCACAGTCGATTCGCTGACAGCCGATTCCCAAACAGCTGATCCGATGTAGCCGATTCCCGATGCCGGAGCCGATCCAACCTCAGCCGACTCGCCGGTTCGCTGAACCGCGCTCGCGCTGCCGATCCGCCTCGCTCCAATGCACCACAACCGACCCTGTAGGTTCAGGTATACTCGGCTTCGGCTTGAGTCTAACTCAGCCGATCTGTCAACAGCGGCGCCTAGCAGCACATATTGACACCATAGTATACAAGAATATAATATCGGCTCTGAACCTATAATGTGTACACAGATCCCTTTGTCTCACGATACCAATTAAGCTATAGGCAAGATGTATGTCATCCCTTCAATAGCTTAACCATTCACTCGAACCATATTGGATTATCTATCTGTTGATTGACTCCTCAATCAACTCGACATGGCCATGCACTTTCATAATCCATTACCTCGAGGGGCCCAGAGATATCTCTCCCAAAAGAGAGGCAAATTCCATCTTGCTCACTCACATCTCACTCCATGTTTCATAGCAAACCCGAAGACTACTTTTATAACTATCCAGTTACAGAATAGCGTTTGGTAGTCCCAAAGTAGGCTACTACACATGTTCGAATCCATGATGATCTCAGGTCTAAGGACTTCGTACCAACACTACTTGAGACTAATTAATGACACATTAATTCCTGTAGTGTCTTATGGTGGGTCTATCCAACAATGTGTTCTCTAACACATGTCCACGTATATTAATTTGGTATCTCCATACCATGATCAATGAGACATGATCATCAATCAATAAACATGCCGATCTTAGAATCATATTTGTTCCAATAATATGATATATGATCAAGGATCATTTAGAAATAGATTCATACATATAGAGTCTTATAAATAAGTCACATACTTATTGATCAATACAAGATGTCTATTTCATGGAACTGAATAACACTTTATTCATAAATACATAAACATTGACCATGATATCCAACATCTCCATGTTGCCTCTAGGGCATATCACTAACAGTCTCCCACTTGCACTAGAGTCAATCATGTAAGTATCTAATACACATTGCTCTTGTGTGCACCTCATGTTTCGGCTGAGGGAGAGGTTTTGTCAACGGATCGGCTATGTTGAGATCCGTGTGCACTTTGCATATCTTGACATCACCTCTGTCCACAATCTCGCGGATGAGATGATATCGCCGAAGTATGTGTTTGGACTTCGATGTGACCTCGGCTCCTTGGCTTGCGCAATGGCTCCACTATTATCACAATAGAGAGACATTGGACCAGTTGCACTAGTCATCACACCCAGCTCAGAAACAAATTTCTTGATCCAAACATCCTCCTTTGCAGCTTCTGAAGCAGCGATATACTCGGCCTCCGTTGTAGAATTAGCAACAATATCCTGCTTGGAACTCCTCCAGCTGACTGCGCCTCCGTTCAGGCAGAACACGAACCCAGATTATGATCTATAATCATCCTTGTCCGTTTGGAAGCTAGCATCGGTGTAACCACTTACAACGAGCTCTTCTTCACCTCCATAGACCAGGAACATATCCTTAATTCTTCTCAAGTACTTAAGGATACTCTTTCTCGATCCAGTGACCTTCACCTGGATCTGACTGGTATCTGCTCGTAACACTCAAAGCGTATAAGACATCCGGACGTGTACAAAGCATCGCATACATGATGGATCCAATTGCCAAAGCATATGAAACCATACCTATCTTATTCCGCTCATCATGTGTCTGAGGACACTGATTCTTGCTAAGATTAATGCCATGTGACATGGGCAAGAAACCTTTCTTAGAATCATGCATGTTGAACCTTTTCAACACCTTGTCAATGTATGTACTTTGGCTTAATCCAATTAACGTCTTGGATCTATCTCTATAGATCCGAATGCCCAATATGTATGCTACCTCCCCTAAGTCCTTCATGAAAAAACTATTTTTCAATGAAGACTTAACGGATTCTAGCATAGGGATATCATTTACAATCAGTAATATGTCATCCACATATAAGACTAGAAATACAATTGCATTCCCGCTGACCTTTTTGTAAACACATGCCTCCTCTTCATTTTTATGAAACCAAACCCTTTGATTACTTCATCAAAACGAATATTCCAACTCCGAGATGCTTGCTTCAATCCATAAATGGATTTCTGTAACTTGCATATCTTTTCAGGCGATTGTGGATCGACAAAACCCTCAAGTTGTATCATGTATATATCCTCGCTTAGGTTTCCATTTAGAAAAGCCGTTTTGACATCCATCTGCCATATCTCATAATCGAAATATGCAGCAATCGCTAGAATAATCCGAATAAACTTAAGCATTGCGATGGGCGAGAAGGTTTCATCATAATTCAACACCTTGAATCTGTTGAAAACCTTTCGCCACCAATCGTGCCTTATAGATGTGAACATTTCCATCCATGTCGGCTTTTTTCTTAAAAACCCATTTGCACTCAATGGTTTTGACACCATCGGGTGGATCAACCAAGTTCCAAACTTGATTGTCATACATGGATTCTATTTCGGATTTCATGGCTCCAAGCCACTTGTTGGAATCGGGTCCCATAGCCGCTTCCTCATAGGTCTTAGGCTCATTGTTGTCTAACAACAATATATCACATTGTTCCGCACCTGTGTACCTCTCAGGCGCACGACATGATCTTTCAGACCTCCGTGGGGCTGGTGTATCTACAACAGGTGGCGCAACATCTTGTTCCTCCTGTTGTGGCTCCGTGGTAGCTGAAATATTTTCTGGTGTTTCTTGAACTTCTTCAAGATGCACCCTGCTCCCACTAACCCTTCTTGAAAGAAACTCTTTCTCCAAGAAGACACCGTGTCGGGCGACAAACACTTTGCCTTGTTCCCGATTATAAAAGTAATATCTCTTAGTTTCCTTAGGATATCCCACAAATAAGCACTTGTCAGATTTGGGTGTGAGCTTGTCGGACTGTAAACGTTTTACATAAACCTCACATCCCCAAATTTTGAGAAAAGACAAACTAGGGGGTCGCCCTGTCCATATCTCATATGGTGTCTTTCCAACTGACTTAGATGGAACTCTATTTAGTATGAACGCAGTGTTTCAAGAGCATATCCCCAGAAGGATAACGAAAGATCACTTTGGCTCATCATGGACCGCACCATATCCAACAAGGTGCGAGTTCTCCGTTCGGACACCCCATTCCATTGTGGAGTTCCTGGCGGAGTCAACTGTGGAACAATTCCATAATATTTCGATGATTACCAAATTCTTGGCTCAAGTATTCCCCTCCACGATCCGATCGTAGAAACTTGATTGTTTTCCCTAAATGATTTTGTACTTCATTCTGTAATTCTTTGAACTTTTCAAAGGATTCGGACTTATGCCTCATTAAGTAGATATAACCATATCTACTAAAGTCATCGGTAAAGGTCATGAAGTACGATAACCATCTCTCGGCCGTTAAACTCATTCGTCCATATACATCGGTGTGTACGAGTGCCAACAAGTCATTTGCTCTCTTACTGTGTCCCGTGAAAGGTGCCTTTGTCTCTTACCAAGTAAACAAGATTCACATGTCTCAAATGATTCAAAATCAAAAGAGTGAAGCAATCCATCCTTATGTAGCTTCTCCATGCGTTTCTGATTTATATGGCCTAAGCGACAATGCTAGATAAACGTGGGATTTGTATCATTTGGGAGTTGCCTCTCTATATTAATGTTATAGATGGGAGACGTTTCAAGATTCAAAACGTATAATCCATTCACCAATGGAGTATGAAAATAGAACATATCTCGAGATAAACTGAACAACCATTGTTCATTGATCTAAAATCATATCCTTCCGCTTGCAAACATGAAGCGAAAATAACGTTATGACATAGAGTTGGAACACAATAATAATTATTTAATTCCAAAACTAATCCGAAGGTAAATAAAGTGGTATGTGCCGACAACAAATGTAGCAACACTTGCTCCATTGCCAACACTCAGGTTCACCTCGCCCCTTCTCAAGCTCCTACTTCTTCTCATTCCCTGCAACGATTTGCAAATATGAGCTACTGATCCGGTATCAAATACCCAAGAGTCAGTAGGTGAAGTAGCAAGATTAATGTCTATAACATTAATACCTGAAGCAAAAGTCACACTTTGCTTCTTTTTGAGATCCTCCATGTACTTCTTGCAGTTCCTTTTCTAGTGACATGTCTCCTTGCAATAGAAGTTAACGTCATCTGATGCCGCTGACCCCTTCTTGTCCTTCTTTGCATTGGAGGCACTCGCGATCTCATTGGGAGTTAGTTTCCTCTTGGTGCAAAGTTTCTTGACAGGTGGTTTGCGCTTAGCCTTCTGCATCATCATCACATGATGACCGTTTTTCTGGATACTCTCCTCAGCTGTCTTTAGCATCCCATGCAATTCAGCCAAGGTCTTATCCATACTGTTCATGTGATAATTCAATATGAATGGCTCGAAGCTCGGAGGGAGCGACTGGAGAATCACATCGAGCCAACTCTTGGCTAAGGGAAAACCTAGTTTTCCGGACTCTCAATGTAGCCAATTATTTTTATCACATGCGGGCGACGGGACTCCCCTCAACAAGCTCGCATGCAAACAGGGGACTTTGAGGTGTTGAACCTCTCGGCCCTTGCTTGGTTCTCAAACATGCCACGCAGTCCCGAATAATAGTATGAGCATCGTCTCGATATTGCTTCGAAGCTCGAGAGGACATTGTAGCTAGCATGAGACAACTTATGTCTAGGGCATCATTAGTGTGCTTTTCATAAGTCCTTCGTGCGTGCAGTAGCATCATTAGGCAACTCATCCGGATAGGGTACTTCAAGAACGTACTCCTTACGCTCTTGCTTGAGAACAATTCTCAAGTTGCGATACCAATCCATAAAGTTTGTTCCATTTAATTTTTCCTTTTTGAGAATAGATCGCAAATTAAAGGTGCTGGGTATAGTATTAGCCACCATTTATTCTACAACAGAAAAAGCAAAGTTTAGCACAATGTTTATGCTATGTCTATTGTTAAACAATTTAACATTAGACTCCCATTATGTATTTTACACCTTTCCTCTAGGTTACGTATAGGTCAAGATTCACATGTTAATTAATTTCTAGTGAGCTTTGGCATCACGGCTAGAAGATTAATAACACCGGTAAGCAACTCCTTGCTAATCACATCTCTATGTGACTCTTGTTGTTGGTGTGGCATCTCCATGACTCGGCGCCAACCTATGCCCCAAGGCCCAAAACTGTTTTGATAGCCTTGTTAAGTAAACCAAATGCTCCTGCATGTATATGTCTGACATATACCCCCTCGTGTTATGATAGAGAATGGCACTCTGCTTTGGCGACCCACCATTGACGAGCATAACGGTGACGGGTGCAACATTTGGAAGGGCATCATTACTACTTAATTTTGCGAGGGATACTATTCTATCAAACAAATATATCACGTATATGAAAGCAGGTAGAATAGCATATAATAAAATAGTATGGTCCCCTTCACATGGTGATCTCCATCTCCATGCCGGTGTAGAGGATCTCCATCTTCATCACCGTTCTTCCGAGTGCCGAATGCTTGATTTCTTCAAACTAAGCTACTACTATAGAAGCTCTAATTGAAGATTACATCGACTCGTAGATCGTGAAAGAATATTACAAGCATTGCACGTAAGAAAGAATATTACAGGGATTGCACATATGAAAGAATATTACACGCATCACATGCATCTCACACATACAATATGACCATATCATCTCAAAGCATTCTCTGTAAAAACAAGTTAGGCATAGAACGTTTTCTTCCTATCACAGAGATATGGTATCAAGACAACATAAAAGGGGGAACGCACACCGCGGTTTCGGGCAGCGGCCGAAACACCACACGAAATTCATAGATCCAATCTATGAAATCGCTTATGGAAATCATATCGGCATAATCACATTATGTCGTCCCGATACACTATCAAGGGAGATGGTTTGCATAGGCGCAAGGCGACAAACAAGATCAGACTACGAGATAGCTTCGGTATAATCACATTATACCATTTTGATACACTATCAAGGAACGCTAACCGAAACCGACTCAAACCGAGTTCCATGGATATTGCTTCGACGTAATCACATTACGTTGTTCCGATACACTATCAAGGAACACAATTACCATCAACTCTCCTCAACAGATCCCGTAAGACCGATTGATCTAATCAACCCGTGTGCAAAACTTGTTTCAGATCCAATCTAAAATCCGAACTAAGCAAGATTAGCTCTGATACCACTGAAGGGTTACGCGGAAGTTACGATAGCTAAAAACAAAACTTTTCTACCGTGCAAACCACGAACACTTGCAAGTAAGGGTCAATAGATCGTTACCGATTGGATTATACAGCGAAGACAGCCAATCAGGAGCTATCCGATCCAGAACAGTCCCAGCCGATCACAGCCGATTCGCTGACAACCGATTCCAAAACAGCCGATCCGACGTAGCCGATTCCCGATGCCGGAGCCGATCCAACCTCAGCCGACTCGCCGGTTCGCCGAACCGCACTCGCGCTGCTGATCCACCTCGCTCCGATGCGCCACAACCGATTTGTCCGATCGCAGCCGATGAATTAGCACCTCAATGTAGCAGCGCCTCTACCGGTATCCACACGTCTGAGAACAGAACGCCAAACACCCGTGTGCTAACACAAGATGCAAGGCTAGGGTTTGGCTCGGAAGTGGGGAGGATTTCCATGGAGATTGATCTCGCCGACTTCTGAAGCCGCGCGTGATCAGATTGATTCGGTTCCAATTGACATGCAGCAGCTCTCCACCCCTCCCCCTTATATATAGAGTTGGCCGACTAAGTCTAGTGGCCGATCGGGACTCTGTTTTGAATCGGATCTCATCTGAATCTCATAGAGTTGGCCGCCCAAACTTCGTAAGCCCATAGGACTTTATCTGATCGAATCCCTATCTGATCGAGCCGTATCCGAGTCCAACTCGAATGTCTGTTCTTATCCCCTTAAGCGTGCGACCCTGTAGGTTCAAGTATACTCGCCTTCGGCTTGAGTCTAACTCAGCCGATCTGTCAACAGTGACGCCTAGCAGCACATATTGACACCATAGTATACAAGAATATAATATCGGCTCTGAACTTGTAATGTGTACAAAGATCCCTTTGTCTCACGATACCAATTAAGCTATAGGCAAGATGTGTGCCATCCCTTCAATAGCTTAACCATTCACTCGAACCGTATTGGATTATTTGTGTGTTGATTGACTCCTCAATCAACTCGGCATGGTCATGCACTTTCATAATCCATTATGTCGAGGGGCCCAGAGATATCTCTCCCAAGGAGGGGCAAATTTCATCTTGATTACTCACATCTCACTCCATGTTTCATAGCAAACCCGAAGACTACTTTATGACTACCCAGTTACAGAATAGCGTTTGGTAGTCCCAAAGTAGGCTACTACACATGTTGGAATCCATGATGATCTCAGGTCTAAGGACTTCGTACCAACACTACCTGAGACCAACTAATGACACATTAATTACTATAGTGTCTCATAGTGGGTCTATCCAACAATGTGTTCTCTAACATATGTCCACGTATATTGATTTGGTATCTTCATACCATGATCTATGAGACATGATCATCAATCAATAAATATGCTGATCTTATAATCATAATTGTTCCAATAATATGATATATGATCAGGGATCATTTAGAAATAGATTCATATATATAGTCTCATAAATAAGTCATATATCATGTGATTGCACAATTTTAAAATGACGAATTGTGATGGTTATGATGGTTACAATTTCGCGTGAATGAAAAGCTCTCGAGGTTAGAAAAAAATATCCCACGTGAATGGAATGCATGCATAAATCATGTCCACCTGTTACCATGCATAATAATTTTAAAATTAGCATGTTTAAATCACGTCTAATTATTACATTCATAAATTTTTCCAACTATGATAAGAAATCATAAAATTAATGTCATGCAATTGAATTACCACATATTTAACGGGTAGACAGTTAAATATGACAGCGAATCATAAATCACGGTGAATACATGTGATTGCACGGTTTCAAATGACGAATTATGATATTTATGATGGTTATGATTTCGTGTGAATGGGGTCTGCGCACCTTGTATAGGACTGCACCTTGACGCAGAATAGCGTTTTCGTATATGTATATGTATATGTATATGTGTGTATATATACAACACATAGTGAGCTACTCATACACAAACAATCCATGCAATGGACATGCACAGTAGAGGCTACTCATACGACGAGCCCCGGTATGCCACTTTAGAGCAACTCCAACAAAGTATCTAAATCAGACTCTTCAAACACCCAAATAACCAACTCTCCAAGTGATTTGACAAACTAAACTCATTGCTTACTCCAACAGGCTCTCTATTTACATTCTTCAAGGCTAGAGTCCATATAGGAATATAATTTAAAAAAACTAAAATTTGAAATTAAAAAGAAATATTGAAAGACGAGTTTAAAGTACATATAGAAATATAATTAGAAATAATGAAAAGTCGAAATTGTAAAAATAAGAATATTGGAAGAAGAGCCGGTAGTCCATATAGAAATTTAGAAGTAACTAAAAGTCAAAATTAAACAAATAAAAAGTATAGTTTACAGCCTATATATAAATATGGTTTGCAATAACTAAAATTTGAAATTAAAAAAATAAAGATTACAATCCGAAGCTATTTTTTATTAGGGATTACAAAATGAAACAAAATGAGAATATGAGAAATTTTAAAAAAGTTTTTTAACAATGTGAATTATGAATGATTGATCGACGAAATATAAACCAAAGACTAAATATTTTCGGGCCTTTCAACCAATCAATACAAACTCGTAAGACAACTTTTGCTAAAAACGCGTGTGTTTGCTGGTTTGATAAACGAACCGACCGGAATGACGCTAACAATGCAATTAATCATCATGATTTTTTGTTAATTAATTGCAGGTGAAGCTAATTAAAGTAATTAATTAATTGTTAATCGATGCTAATTAATTAATTAACCATGTGAATCACTGTACAGGAATGACGAGTTCGCATCCGCACATTGCTCCCGAACGGAGGAAAAGTGAACATGAGGGGTAGGACCCACGGATGGCAAGTGAAGTAGTCTAGCCAAGTTTGGCAAATGAGGAAAGAAATTTGGCCATCCGAATGGTTTGGAGAGTGGGATGTAAAGGTTGTTGGAGTGTGTTTTTGTTTAAAGTTGCTAAATTTTAACTTAAAAAGTAGGATGAAGAGGTTGTTGGGGATGCTATTAGATAAAACCATCATGAAACAAGTATCTCTACAGTGGAGACCACTCTTCTCATGATTTTGTATGCGTCAGCTATAGATGGCCAGATGGGTCGGGCCGAAGTGGGCCAGCATGGGCACGCGTGTACTGTTCACGGCACGGCACGGGAGCAAATGGGCCGGGCTGGCATGGCACGATTTGGCCGTACCGTGCTTGGGCTGCCGGCCGAGCCCGTGGGTCGGCATGACACGGCCCGGCCCGGCCCACAGGCCGGCACGGGATGGCAGGGAGGGGAGGGGAGTAGACACGCAGGCGCACGCCGCAACGCAGGGTTAGGGTTTGGCGACGGCGGCGCGGTGACGGGCTGCGAGGGACGACGGGGAGAGGGGAGAGGTCGGCGACGACGGCGGCACGGACGGAGGGCTCGGGCCGCTCGGCATCGACGTCAGCTGCAGCGGTGCGAGGAAGGAGGCGGCTCGGCGTTGGCGTCGGCATGGAGGGCGAAGGTGACTCAGGGGCAACGTTGGCTGCAGCATAGCGGTGTTGGCGTCGACGTTGGCTGCAGTGACGAGGGCAGGCCCAGCTGCGGCGGCGTGGCGCGAAGGGCATGCCCGGCGAAGGCGGCGACACGGAGGGAGGGGAGGGCGGACCCGGTGCGGCAACGTCGACCGGGGAGGCCGACGAAGTTTGGTTTTCGCGTGTGCGACCGTGCGACGGCTAGGGTTTTCGCCTGTGCGACTGTGCGGCTAGGGTTTGGTTGGTTTTCGCTTTTTTGGGTAAACAGGCCGAACGGGCCAATCTTGGCCCATGGGCCATTAACGGGCCCGTGCCGGCACGGGCATGACCCGACTCATCGTGGGTCGTGCTTGGGCCGGAGGTGAGGCACGCGGGCTGACACGACATGGCACGTTAGAGCAACCGTGCCTAACGGGCCGTGCCTAAACGGGCCATGCCTAAACGGGCCATACCTAATGGGCCGTGACTACCGGGCCATGCCTAAACGGGTCGTGCTTCACTCGTTTCCATACCGGGACGGGCCGTGCCGCCTGTTTGGCCATCTATAGCATCAGCCACAACCTACTCTACTTTTTCCTTGCTCTCTCTCGCTTTCATCGGGCAAATCGCGGTCGCCCTCTCTATTGTCGGCGTCCTTCTCTCTCGCCGCGCCAGCCATCCTCTGTCACTCTCTTCTCCTCATCCTCACTCTCGTTGGCGCACCAAAGGCAACGACAGCGATGGCCGAGAGGGACGAGCTCTCTCGAAGCTCCTCATCTTCGGGGAGAGGTTCTTCCTCTTCGTCTGACGCTGTTGTCTGTTCCCTCTTCGATGACCATGTGGATGAGGCGATGACGGATCAAGAGAGGGCACTGCAGATCGGGCCACGGCGGCGCAGATCGAGTAGCGACGGAGCTCCTTCCTCTTCTTCGCGGATCCAACGACCTCGACGAGAAGGACGGCGTCGAGCCAACCGCATCTCTTAGATTGGCAATGGCATCTGAGCGGTTGAGGGTGGAGGGGCTCATCGACCACCGGCTGAGTTCCGTCCTCACCAACGCTTCAGATCTGGAGACGAAGTTGGGGAAGCTGCAAGCGACGACGACGTGGACCGAGCGACAGGGGGCATTCTTCTTTAGCGGTGGTTCTTCTCCTCTTGCAACTCGCTGGTGAGAGTTGCGCTCCGGTTGGTTGGGGGAGGGGATGGAGACCGTGCGGCGGCACGGGGGCACGACGCGCCCAACACGGCTTGTGAGCCTTTGGCTCCACACGCGAGAGGCTTCGTTCTGACACAGCTTGACGAGGAATGTGCATCCTCCGCAGGGTACACTCGCCGTCATAGTGGTGTGACAAGGCGAGTTGAAACCATTCGCCACGTCGGTGCATTGGTCATGCCCTTACGTGGAATTTCCCGTGCACTGAAGCTAATCCTTTTCCATAAAAAATCAATGTCCAGATCTCAAAGAATTTTGTAGTACAAGTGTACAAATCAATACTGCCTCGTACAATTGTACTACTACTATCCATAGTTGCTCTGGCCATGAACTAGCTTTAAGATTCGTGCGATACTGAGTACGCCTGTACTACTGCATTTAAAGGGGGGAAACGATGTGCATTGGCGGCTAATAACTGACACTGCCCTAATCAATACCGTATCTGTGCGTACGATTAACACTTGTAAGCAATTAGAGCAAGGTAGTGAGTGCACTGTTTTGCATTTTTCGTCTTTTGAGCAATTAGAGCAAGGTAGTGAGTGCACTGGAATGCAACAGGAGCATTAAATCAAACTTGATTTAATTTCATCGTGTACAAATCTTGGAATAAATTGGGATCCGTTTGGGCCATAAAAACTGTAGCTGTACAGTTAATTGCTATGTGTGAACCCAGCTTAGCAAAGGTCAATAATATAGCCAACCATTATAGTTATAAAAATCGATACATCAAAAATCTACTTATATAAGTTATAGATACATACTACGTTATTAATACTTGAACTATCTTTTTTTCTATTAATACTTAAACTATCTTTTTTTCTCTCACAAAGCTATTTTAGCTTGTGCTGCAGCTGATCCGTTTCTCCTCTCCTTCTATTTAAACACAAATCTATTGTAACAATTCTTATAGCCTCTTATAGCCCGGTTACTTGCTTTTACACTCTTAATTTAGTTCACGTCTTAGACCAACCAGCTAATTAACCCAATTAATTAAGAGTATGAGAGCATCGAACGCGCTTTTTTGCAATAATATGCTCGCTGTTAGCTTGTAGCAGTACAACAAACCTATGATTGTAACAAGTCCTTTTAAAGCACCATAAGACAAAAATATTACTATTGCTAGCTTTTCGTACGATATTTAGGGGAAGGAGAAGACAAGCTAATATGCCATTAGCTATGTGTAGCTTGAAGAGTTGTTGCAATCTGCTAGGACATGCAAGACCGTAGGATCGAAACAGTAGTCCTACAAATTAATAAAATCTTAAGCACAAGCCTCCGTTTCAGAAATTAATTGGACATAATGGCCTACAAATGATTAATATAATCGTGCAAGTTGCTAATAGGGTTTGCAAAACCAATGAAAATAACACGGTTCCTGCGGTTATTGATGGGTATGTTGCAAACCGGTAAAATTCGACAAAATTTGTGAGATAAATGCAATAACTAGGAGGTTGCTGGTGATTCGTGGAGGGTTGGCATATGTTTGAACCCTGATTGGTTTTGCGAATCGTAGCTCACTATCGGAATTTGGAGGTTTACCTAGTGCCCACCACACTCGACGAAGCAAGAATTACACTCGGCAAAAGGTATGCCGAGGACAACACTCGACAAACCTCTCTTGACAAACACGAGTCGGCAAAAGGCTATTTGCCGAGTGCTAGGCTACGGACACTCGGCAAACTCTTTGCCGAGTGTGTGGCACTAGGCAAAGTAGTAAGGTTTGCTTGGTGCCAGACACTCGGCGAAGTAATAAGGTTTGCCTAGTGCCAGGCACTTGACAAAGTTTTTTTTGTCTAGTGCCTGGCACTCAGCAAAGTTTTTTCTATTTGTCTAGTATCATACACTCGACAAATATTTATTACTTTGCCGAGTGCCAGACACTAGGCAAAGCTATAAATGTTTGCAGTGCCAGGCACTAGGCAAAATATGACAACACTCTGTCACGTCCCATCCTTCCCCGGGTTGGGTCTGCCATCTGAAAGTTCTCTAGGATCTTAAGACTATCCTCACAGCCCAACAAAGGTCTTTTCTACGTACTTTGTCCTTACTGATGCATAACCAGGAATCTGTCACATCCCACCCTTCCCCGGGCTGGGCCTGCGCACTTTGTCCTCACTCATACGCAACCAGGAATCCGTCACGTCCCACCCTTCCCCGGGCTGGGCCCGCCTACATCTGAAAGCTCTCTAGGATCTTAAGACTACCCTCATAGCCCAACACAAGTCTTTTCTGTACACTTTATGCTCACTCATGCACAACCAGGAAGAATTTCCCGGTCGGTTACCCATTTTCAAATTGCCCCAGGCCAAGCACAATTAACCTTAGAGTTCTTTGGAGATGAGCTTCCAGAAAAGAAGTTACAACTTGTTGGTATGAGTATTCTATTCATCCTATCAAGCCTAAGCCAAGATGTTACATACACACCCCCTTAGAAGACCGATGTCTTTTGTCGGTCAACCCCAGGCCAACAACCTCTCCTCTTGGCCACGTTCGTGCGTCCAGTGCCGGCGCATGTGTCATGTCGTGTCCCCTTAGGGCCCACGCACCATGCACACCATGCCCGTGCAACTGACCCGTCACACGCCCATGAAACTGTGGGGATCGGCTCACGATACCACTCTGTCACGTCCCACCCTTCCTCGGGAAGCCGGCGGGACGGCGGCCGAGGAGGCGCCGGCCGGGAGGACGGCGGACGGAGCGCGGCGGCGGCTGAAGGGAGGACGACGGCGGCAGGCGCGCGCGCGTGCAGTGTGTGTTAGTGTGTGAGCTATATCTGGGGCACTTGGTAAACAATTTTTTTTGCGGTGACCGGGTAGGGGCATGTGTGGACTTTGCCGAGTGCCCCCGAGAGAGGCACTCGGCAAAAGGGTTTGCCGAGTGCAATCTCCAGGTTCCCTCAGCAAACAAATTTTGTTTTTTTTCGGTGGTTGGGTAGGGGGCACGTGTCGACTTTGCCGAGTGCCCCCGAGAGAGGCACTCGGCATGGGGTTTGCCGAGTGCAATCTCGAGGGCACTCGGCAAACATTTTTGTTTTTGTTTTTTTTGCGGTGGCCGGGTAGGGGCACGTGTCGATTTGCCGAGTGCCCCGAGAGAGGCACTCGGCAAACATTTTTGTTTTTCTTTTGCCGTGGCCGGGTAGGGGGCACGTGTCGACTTTGCTAAGTGCTCTCGAGAGAGGTACTCGGCAAAGGGTTACTTTGCCTAGTGCTACTCTCGGCAAAACTTTGACCAAGCGCTACACTAGGCAAAGTAATTTCATACTAAATAAAAAAATTAAAAAAATTTAAATTGATGCAAAAAAATCTCAAAACTTGGCATGGTGCCATGTATGTTATATATTGTGTCCACAAAAAGTTTTGGAGCCAAATTCTAAATTCAACCATCATTATGACTCTAAATGTGAGAGATCAGTAATAAACTCTAGTCCGGAGATGCTTCGGTTTATAAGTGTCGTACACGACAAAATGTACGAAATCTTGTCAATGTTTTACCACAGCCTCAATGTCTGATTTCATGATACTCTAACAAATCTCATGATTTTCAGACTTTATTTGTTTTTTAATAATTTAAAAACCGACCGAACATCTTTGAAATTACTTTCCATTTCTCTAGATATGGCCTCAAAATGGACTCAATAACATGAATATCATTTTTAGCACATTTTATTCCATTATTCGAATCACTTATAGTTCAAATGTGGCACTAGTCAAGAAATTTCTATAAATAAAAAAAATTTAAATATAGCGAACAATTATAAAAATATAACAAATTTTAACATATAGTAATTCATGTTGTATAGGGGAAAATTTGAAGGGTGTTGTGGAACAAAATCTTAACATTTTGCTGAGTCCTTGGGAGGCACTAGGCAAACCTCGGGTTTGCGAGTGCCGCTTTGTGACACTAGGCAAAAAGAAAAGTTTACCGAAGTGCCCCATTTTTACCGAGTGTCACGCTAGGCAAACAACGAAGTTTGCCAAGTGCCGGCTTTGCCGAGTGCCCGTGATTATGCACTCGACAAAGTTCTCGATACTAGACAAACCTCAAGATTTCGGTACTGACTGTTAGTATTCTGCATAGTTGCTCTCGCTAAATATATTACTTCCCTGCAAAAAAAATATTGTACTGCCCCTGTTAAAAAAACAATATGATTTGACATGTAAAAAAATGACATTAATAGATTTGTCATGAAAAAAGTTTCATATAATTATATTGAAAAAAACAGCACATGTTTCACAGTTATTGAAAAAACAGCACATGTTTCGCAGTTATTGATGGGTGCATACTGGTAAAAATTGATAAAATATACTATGTAAACGCAATAACTTGGAGGTTATTGGTGATTCGACAAATTTTGTCTTGATTGATCCTTCCTTCCGTTTGTATCTAAAATAGACGATAAAATTAAAGATGCCATACAACAAGATCCGATGTTTAAAACCGCTTGGTTTTCGTGAAAAATGCTAGGATTCAGTTTGTGAAAGCTGAGCAGTTTTACCTAATTTTCGTACGGAGTTGACCGAAAATCGTTTGTTTCTATTGATTTCTACCGATTTTGGGTAAACCGATGGAGGCGTTTTTTACCTCGAAATCGATAATGTGAACCCTCTGCTCTACACAAAAGAATGGGCTCCCTATCCCTGGCCATAATGCTCGCTGCTGTTCGACATAAACAGTATCTTTGATGGCAAAATATCGATCGCCCTCTTCCGTCCGAGCCAAGGTACGTACAGTTGGCGTAATGATCTCGTCGCCCACCACAACTTGGAAGGATCTTCTGTTCCCCTATCATGATGATGATTAAGTTAGTTGCTCGTTCAGTTCACTCGTCCATGCTCTCCTCCAGTACTCCTATCGATCGCTTAAAGGATATTAGCTGCATGATAACGCAGGGCCTACATCAGTGCAGGCCCTCCCGTCCTTTCTTCCCGGAAGTAGCCGCAGTGTGCACACTCCTAAGACGGGCCCAACCATGCTGCAAACGACCGGCCTTCCGCTCCGCGCTGGTGTTAAGCTTGGTGTGTGTCGGGACTTTTTTTTTATTTTTTAACTTTTGAAAATTTTAATTTAAAAACAAACCCTTTCAAAATTTATTTCTAAGATCTAAATTTTTTAAACTGACGTGACAAAACAATATTATCATGTCGGTCTGGCTGACGTGACAATATTATTGTCACGCCGGTCTGACTGGCGTGTGTTAACGTCATAATTTGGTAAGTCCTGAAGTCCGAAAGCTGATGTAGCCGATTTCGGTATGACAATATTGAAGACACCGTCGGATCAAGATGATATGTTTTATGAGGATTGTCATATAAAGATAGAGTCCTAAAAAGACAATTGTATATATTAATTAGGAAGAAATTGTTAGTTTCCTATTTTATTTTGAGGAAAGTGTATTAGTGTTTAATAAGGACTCGGTTTGTTTCCTTTTTATCTTTAGGAAAGTTTAGATTATAATCTGTTAGGATCTTTGTTAGCTTGTGGGTATAAATATGTAAGTCCGTGGTTCATGTATGATATCTCTCGATCAATACAATTTGGCGCATCGTCATCTTTTACCTTTTCTACTTTTTCATCACCCGGCGGGATTTGGCACCCGACGCAGGGCTGCATCGGTCTCGATCTCCGGTGAAGGGGTAAGTCCAATGTTCCGCCGGCCTAGGCACTTGTATTGGCTACGTCAGCGTTGTCCAAAGCTGCATCAGTATATTCGACCTCTTGGATTATTCCGGTTTGGTTAATATGTTTGTCTGCCTATTTATCATATGCATCTGTTAATCTAATCCTGGTATTTCAATTTAGTTCTATCGGTTGTCTCTCGCTTCAGGGTTTCTACTGATACCAGCTAAATTGTTTACTAGAATAGATTAGCTTAGACATCTACCACCGTGAAAATCAATCAAAGGCTTGATTGTCCAGATATTGTGTTTCTTTTCATACTTAGTGCTCCATCAATTTAATTTGACCTACTAAGTCATGATTAGAACCATAATCTCTAACCTGCCTGTTGGTTGCCACTAAGGGTTTCATCGAGGTTTCAGTCGATGAGTTATTTGGATATCGCATCGGCTTGTAAGGAATGTACGCAAGTTGGATCTAGCCGATTGCACCAGAGGCTTCATTGGATATTTAATCATTTGGATTTAATGACATCGGACTTTCAGCCGATGTGTGTTTTAATCATTAAATCAATATCTATTTTATCATGTGATTGCTTTGTGCCATATTACATTGCTATATCATCATGTTATCGTCGGCCGATCACCTTTACATAGATGTTTGCTCAGCGTACAGCCGATGGATTGAAACCCTAGCTGCATCGGCTGACGTCAGTATCGGCTAAGATCGTGTCATCGGATGATTGGTCGATCGGCTATATTGGTTATTAACCTATTGGCTGATATGCTTTACTTCTGACTGCTTTGTATATCTTGTTAGTGGCATGATCAAACTGACTGGCACGCTTGCGCTTCATCGATTCTAGGACCTGCACTGGAACTAAGCAGATCTTTCAGGCCGACTTGTTGATTTTTCTCGCCAACAGCGTGACAACGTTATCTGATTAAGCCACCCTCGCTGACGTGACAGGATAAAACTGTCACATCCGCTGTGTGTGACGTGTCAATATTGTTTTGTCACATCAGATAGGTTGCATGGCAAAAAAATTATATTATGAAAATAAGTTTTGAATAGGTTTATTTTTAAAATTTAAAAATAAAAAGTTCAAAAATAAAAAGAATTGTGTATCGGACCCATAGCGAGCTCAGCAACAATGGCAGGTAGCCACCTATTCTCGCGGGCCTGTCGCTAATATGCTAGCTATGCCTCTCATCGTTTGCTTGCTGTCTTATCAGGCGCAGACAAAATTTAATCTTAAAGTTAATTTTTAAGTTCTTTATTTTAGATTATCTTTCAACGTGGGCTCTTAAATCAATAAAAACAAAAAAATCATACGTTCACGTACTCTACCGCGATAAGCCTTAAAAATAATAAAGCATAATAAAGCAGACAAAAATAATTTATAGATAAATCCACTATACCATATGTTCTTTGGGTCTTAAAAGCCAATGATAAAAAATAGACTATACTTCTACAGTGAAGAAAAACCCTTCAAATTCAACTCTAAAGCTAAATTTAAAAATTCAAATTTTTTGTTGCAACTAATAAGCCAACTAGCATAAGATAGAACTTTTAAGTTTTTCTCATTTTTTTACATAGTTTATTCTTTCGCGGCTTATCATCCATAGAACAAGCAATCAGAGGGCATTGTCAATGTTTGATGATAGAAACGCATCTAATTGTTGTATTATCACGGGTGAATGAATATGCTGCAAACGATCATGGGTTGCCCTTTGCCTCATACATGGCCACTGTCCGCCACCTGCCTCCGAGAAGTTTGAGAGGAAATTTGAGTATGGCACTTATCACAAGGCAAGAAATTGAGCGACAATCACAGGGTGAATGAATACGGTGCCAACGATCATGGGCTGCGCGGTGATCGCGACGTGGAAGGCCAGAAAGCAACCAAGCGCAGGCCCATCACCCATCAAGCAGCCGATCACAGGAAACAGCCCAATGATTTTTTTGGGGAACCAGCAAATTCCAAGCCCATTCAGTAGCAGCCCGCTTGTGGCCCAATCTTACATTACCAGCCAAATAAAAAGAAGCCTCGCACTGTTTTTGCAGGCTTTGCAGGCTTGCAGCCTCTTCGGTTTCCTGGTTGAAAACTAATAAACGAAATAACTCATTAATATATAATTAATTAAATATCAATCTAATTTTTAAAAAAATAGATTAATATGATTTTTTAATATAGAAAATTTTTTAAAAATTATACCGTTTAGCAGTTTAAAAATGTGCATGTGAAAAACGAGAAAGATGACCTAGTTTATAATGTATATGATGTAATTATAATAGTTTATATTATAGTGTATATATAGTTCAGTTGTAATGTAAAAAACTGATAAAAATATAACATTATTAATATAGCTAGTTCCTTATAATATATAATATATTGACGTGTAAAGTTTTTACACGTTCACGAATAAAAGAATTTAGCTAGTTCCCACGAAAATCTGACTGTTGCTTCAATCTTCCTGATTAAAAAAACAAAAAGGATGATAAGATGGTGAGAATCTCTTCCAGTTTGAGAGGACGAACTAGATGCATATAAATAAAATAATTCAACATGGATGAGAAAAGTTAATACTAGTGACCATCTTGGGGATCCGGCCGATCGATGCTACCGATCAAGCAAGTTGGCACCGTCACGATTCACCCCTCAGTTAGCCATGAACAACTTGCATGGAAAAGGTTGCTTTGGAGCACAAGTGAAAAGGATTAACGAATATATGATCTATAATTCTGTATCCTGCCTAAGTAGCTAGGTTAGGTCTATGGATAACGGGAGTCCACGCTATTATTGAAAGGGATTGTTTTGAAATTTAAGTGGTTAATTTCCCTTTCTTCAATAGTATTAACTCTAATTAATTTTGAACTAATGGATACCTGCAACTGCAACTCGGTAATTTTCATTTGGAGAAATTATACGTTTAATTTTATCATTGACAAGCGACCGATCCTATGAATAACCATCGACGAATACGAGTTCTAAGCAGTGTTGTACTGTATATTTAGAATTTTAAATTTGGATAGTTCAACTTATATTTTTTTAAATACCATAAATATAACATATCTATAATCTATATCTATATCTATATCTATAATCTATAATCTATATCTATAATCTATATCTATAATCTATATCTATATCTATAATCTATAATCTATCTATATCTATAATCTATATCTATACTAGCAAAATGGCCATGCGTTACAACGGGACGACGACGTAGGGAGGGAAACAAACGGACGGCGAAGGTCGAGCGGTGGCGTGGGAGCTCCGAGCGGCGACATGAGGGAGGGGCGCAGACGCGACGCGGATGGGGACGAAAGAGAGGAATGCAGGAGGTCTTTTTTTCATCCAAACCCTCCCTTTTTTTAGCATTGGGACTACGGATTAATTTTATAAACACTCAAAGGGTTTTTTGCAAAATCTTTTTTAACTGGGTTTTTTTAAAATAACTAGGCGGACTTCATTAATTTCGAAAAAACTCTAAGGGTTTTCTGTAAAATAGTCAGGCAAAACAAAATTTGGATGGAAACCTTACTTCTTACTTCCTTTATAGATAACTAGCAAAATACCCGTGCATTGCAACGGGACGATGGAAGAGAGACGCAAGAAGTCTAAGCCTTCCCTTTCTTTTCACCATTGGGACTACGGGTTAATTTTATAAACATTCAAGGGGTTTTCTACAAAATAACTTATTTTTTTCTTTAATTGGGTTTTTCTAAAATAGCTAGGTGGACTGCGGGTTAATTTCAAAAAAACTCAAGGAGTTTTCTGCAAAATAGTCAGGCAAAACAAAATTTGGGTGGAAACACTACTTGCTTTATAGATAGTTATAGATTATAGATTAATCTATATCTATATCTATAATCTATATCTATAATCTATAATTTATATCTATAACTATTTATAAATCAAGTAGTGTTTCTACCCAAAATTTTCGTCCACCGGTTATTTTGCAAAAACTCCTTGAGTGTTTATAAAATTAACTCGTAGTCCCAATGTTGAAAATAAAAAAGAGTTTGGATGAAAAAAGATCTTCTGCGTCCTCCTCTCCGTCCCCATCCGCGCGCGCCCGCGCCGTCTCTGCGCCGCGCATGCGCCTCCTTCCCGTCGCCGCTCG
Organism: Oryza australiensis; assembly: GCA_019925245.2. Lineage (NCBI taxonomy): Eukaryota > Viridiplantae > Streptophyta > Magnoliopsida > Poales > Poaceae > Oryza > Oryza australiensis. Next base: position 3,358,526 of record JAIFGZ020000440.1, on the reverse strand, counting down.
GAGCTCCCGTGTCGCCGCCTGTTTCCCTTTATGCGTCGTCGTCCCGTTGCAACGCAGCGCGCGCCCGCGCCGTCTCTCGCGCCGCGCATGCGCCTTCCTTCCCGTCGCCGCTCGGAGCTCCCGTGTCGCCGCCTGTTTCCCTTTATGCGTCGTCGTCCCGTTGCAACGCACGGACATTTTTGCTAGTAAATATAACAAAGATATATTATAATATATTAATAAGGAAGTTTTTTTATCAAAAATTTATTATATATATATGTATGTATTGCAACAGGACGACCTCTGGATCCGTCAGTGTTTCTACGAAATGCCACACATGTTTTTCTTTTTTCGTTCTCCCCATCTTTGTTAGCATTCTATCGAGTGCACCCGCTAGCCACACAAAAAAAAATCTATTTTACCATTAAAAGTGCAATGCCATCCTAGGGAGCATCATATATTCTAGGATAAACAAACTTTTTACACGGGGTTAACGGAGTGCATCTAACGGAAGGCTAACAACGATGGAAAAAAAGAAAGAGTTGTAAAGGATCTAAATAGCAATAATTTGTAGTATTTTGGGTCGATTTTTCTATCAAATGCCATTCGGTACATCCAAATAGAATAAGAGTAGAGAAAGTTGACATCCCCCTCTCCACTGAACTTTAAACTGAAATATAAAAAGCCAAACTGTGCTTAAAAAATCCAAAAAAGAACATAGAAAATATCACCAGAATTTACCCTTATCTTTTTTTTAACGAACCGATACAAGGTGGGCCAATTTGATTGACAAAGCAGGAGAAAATGGAGTTTCAAAAGGAAAACTTGACACAACAAAAAGGGTAAAGCTATAAGATATGAAAGATGTTTTGCTTCTGCCTAGGTCCAAATTTTGACCTTTTCCTTGGTCTTTGTATTCAGCGCTATTGTCGAGAGTTTGTTAGATTACTTTTTTGTTTTCTGCCTTATAGATTTCTCACGCCGTAAGAAGGATAAGAGGGCGCACCCTTTTTTTTAGGCCTTGGCCCAAGGGGTGAAAACGGTATGGATAATATCCAGATTCCGTTCGAAAAATCAGATACAGATAGTGTCAGCCGGATAATTTTTGGATAATTTTGGATTCGAAAACGAAAACGGATAATTTTTCTCGGATACGGATACGGATACGGTAGAGGCATTTTTCGGCGGATAGCGGATACGATCGGATAATATCCGGATACCTTAAAAATCGGATACGGATAGTGTCAGCCGGATAATTTTCGGATAATTTCAGATTCGAAAACGAAAACGGATAATTTTTCTCAGATACGGATACGAATACGGTAGAGGCATTATCTAACAGATAACGGATACGGTTGGATAATATCCGAATACCTTATCGGATAATATTCGGACCCTAGGTGTGGAGCCTTTCACCCAGCCGGCTCATGACCATAACTTCATAGGCCCAACAAAAAGGCATTATTTTATGATAAACTACTTAAATTATGATATACACTTATGTGAGTGAATTATTTTTTATTATGAATGTCTAAAATTACTATGCTTGATTTATAATGATATTTGATATCAAAGATAATATGGTCATGAAATTAGTAAAACAATATTGATATGGATATTTAAAATTTATTATATGTGTTGCTTAGCTGAAAAATTATAAATATTGATTAGTTTGATAGGGTTTAATATTTCGATCAATATCCGTTACCGTATTTGTTTTGATTCGTATCCGTCCCGTATTTGTTTCCGATATTATTTGTTTCCGTTTTCGTATCCGAGTTTTCCGATTCCGAATCCGATTCCGAAAAAAATATGAAAACAAATACGGTATAGTTAGTTTTTGACCGTATCCTATCCGTTTTTACCCCTAACCAGCATCACTCATTATTCATGGACTACTGTGGTTGTGCTCCATATTTTTGGTTTGAGTTGCTCATGTGATGTCTAGGTTGAAATCATGTTCCAGATTTTTCTCGTACATATACACTCTATGAGTAGGTAAAACGACGTTTTTTTAGGTGTATCGACCAAGAAGGGCAATAACTATTATTTGGTCAACCACATATTGTTAATTTGTCAGACGTCTATACTCTGTTATGCACCATTAACATATGAAAACACATTATACAAGAAACACATTACAATTTTCTATAAGATTTCTTGTAATCATTTGCATGCCTTAATAGATTTTACTATGTTCCGTATTGCCTTGCCTTTTCTAGTAGGGAACAACCTGAAACTAATAGGGAATGGCCTGAAACTATTCCATATGTGTATCTCCGATGGTATTTGTAGAATATGAAGATCATTGGTGTCATAGTATACGCGAGATTGAGGTACAAGAGACAGGAGACATGAATTTTTATACAGGTTCGAGCCCCTTAACTAACAGGTAATAGCCCTACTCCTGTTGGCCGAAGCCGGTGGTACCTTTATATATCAGTATCATACGAGTATAATATTTGGGATAACCTAATCTAGTCCCTGTCGACTTAGCAGTATGGAGCTCTCACATGTGGTCAACAGCTAGTGTAGTCTTCTTCCTCGAATATGAACTCAATGAGATTGAAATTGTCTCTAGATCCCTCATGTCGGTCCCTGTCGGCCTTTATATTGGGGAATATTGTATTTATACCCTCACTTGTCCTTTTGTCCAAGTAGAACTAGGGAACTAAATATGGATATGATCTGAGTAATCTTTGTCATGCGCAAGTAGAACTCTGCTTCTCTTTTCTTATCCAAAACACCCTTCGTATATGAGGCATGATTCCGTATAAGACTTGGTATATGGTGGGTCCCGTCGAGTCTAACACAAAAGTATTAGGTATGTCTTATCTATAACAATAACAGTAGCCCCCGTCCTCAATGCAAATGAATGTACCAACGCTCTCGACCACGTAGCCCGAAGACCTAGCCTTGTCGAAATCACTTAGTCGTTCTCGAAAGGAGCGAGTGTACATAGAATTATGTACAAGTCCTCTTTCTTGGCTATGACAGAGAATGTGACCATAATTTGAATTTGGATTAAAGTCAGAAAATACCATCTCGACGGGTAAACCATCGCTTTGTGTACTCTTCCTTTCTCCTTATGTAGGTTATCAAATAAATTCAAGATATATGACCATGCTATAGAGTTGCTGTTATGAGTTTTTGTTAACGTCAAAATTTGGCAAGCCTCGAAACCCTCATCGGCTCAAGGTTCAAATCGGCTCAGAGTCAGTATCGGCTTAAGAGTTTTGGTCAGCTGATGGGGATTTTCCCTTATCAGTATCTCCAGCAGTCGAATTCTTATCAGATTCGGTTTGGTAAGATCTTATCCAGAAGACACCGAGTTTAAGAAGGATAAAACTTGTATATATTAATTAGGAAGAATTTGTTAGCTTTCTATTTTATCTTTAGAAAAGTTTGTTAGTGTCCAATAAGTGTTTACACCCAAAATTGGCACTTAGGAATCAAAATAGGAAAGATTGCCAATATTTGGAAATTTGCCGGTTTCTTCGGAGAGGCCAGTCTGACCGCCGTGTATAGGCCGGTCAGATCGGGGAGTGGGGCCGGTCAGACCGAAGGCATATGGCCGGTCTGACCGGCAGAGTCCGAAACCTAGACGACTTCGTCGGTATTCGGGTTTCCTTTTTCCATACGATGTATCTCGGGTTTCCAAACATGTTTATCCCGAATTGGACATGGAGAAGGGCCTGTAGAGGGCAAGACCAACCCCTATATAAGGGCCAAGGCCGGTTCAATTGTAATATCGAAACACACAACACACAATCAATCTATTTGAATCGTTTTCTTTATTTTCAGCCATATTTTTCTACTTTGCCTTAGTTTAGTCCATCTTTGTCGGTTTGCGCCATTAACCGTCCGCCGCCGCTGCGAGAGTGCGACACTTCTTTGTAAGTTTGTCTTGAGAACTTTCCGTTTGCTCACGAGACGAGTAGTTATCAATCTATCCATCTAAAATCGGTTTCGCTAGCCGATTTGATCTACAAAACCCATTTTGTTCTAGTTCTTGCTAGATTGAAGTGGTTGGCGACTCTGTACGAAGAACCACCGCAAGGCTTTAGGTGATTCGATCGTGTTCGTGCCTTTTGCCAAAAAAAGGTGCCAACAATAAGGACTCAGTTTGTTTCCTTCTATCTTTAGGAAAGATTGAGTCATAATCTGTTAGGATCTTCGTTAGCCCGTGGGTATAAATATGTAAGCCCGGGGTTCATGTAATCTATCCTCACGATCAATACAGTTTGGCGCATCGCCACCTTTTGTCTTTTCGACTTTATTTATCATCTGATGGGATTTGGAACCCAACGCGGGGCTGCATCGGCTTTGATCTCCGGCGAAGGGGTAAGTCCAAAGCCCAGGTATATCGTATATATCTTTAGTTTCATTACCGTTCATAGATACATCGGCTTAGTTAGGACTTTCTCGGTTAGGTCCGATATTCTGATCAAGTCGATGTTTCTGTAAACGTAATGTCGCTTTAGGTAGATTTGTTATATCCATCACATTAGACAGATCTATCGGCTCATCGAGTATTAGATTATCTTATACAATCTCGTGCTGCATCGGTTAGGTCCGACCTACTAGATTGTTATCGATAATCAAAATCTTGTTAAGCCGATAGGTTCATGCTAATGTTTCACCGAAGGGTTAGCTGGCCTTATCATATGTCTCTGTTAATCTAGTCCTAGTATCTCAATTTAGCTCTATCGGTTGTCTCTCGCCTTAGGGTCTCTGCCGATACTGGCTAAACTGTTTACTAGATTAGATTATTTAGACTTCTACCAGCCTGAAAATTAGTCAAGGGCTTGATTGTCTAGACATTGTGTTTCTTTTCATAGTTAGTGCTGCATTAGTTCAGTTTGACCAACTAAGTCGTGATTAGAACCGTAATCTCTAGCCTGCCTGTTGGCTGCCAATAAGGGTTTCATCGGGGTTTCCGTCGACGAGTTATCTGGACATCGGCATCGGCTGGAATCACACAACTGGCTGTGAACAGATCGGCTGTTTTAATTATCGGCCTATCGGCCGATATGAGTTATGCTCTGTTGTTTTGCATATTTTGTCAGTGGCAGGATCAAACTGACTGGCACGCCCGCGCTTCAATAATTTTAGGACCTGCACTGGAGCCAAGCAGATCTCCCAGGCCAGCGTGTGAGTTGACACCAACACATCTTTTGGTACACCAGCGGCGGTACGGATTTGGCGTCAACAGTTTCTTGTAGTCGGCACAAAGTGCAACCACTAGACAACTCTTCAACTATGTTCTGTCATGGGACCTCTTCTTATATATACTGAAATTTGAAGTCACTAATCCGGCATCCATCTAGTCAGAATAAATTCCCGACTACCATGTGCCTTGGGACCAATATATGTATTTTACTCTATTATCTGATTTTTTGAAAATCAAATTCTTAAAACATAACTGTTAGATAGAAAGCTCCCAAGCAAACGCTCAAGAGTAACATGATATGAATTGAATATATTGAAAATAAATTATATCTGTGTGACAATAAACAAGTACTCTCATCAGAGCTGTCCTCAGCCAAACAAAAGTATGTACTCCTCCTAGCCCCTAATTGTTTTTATGGAGCGTTTTCGACAAAAGCAGCTTGAATATCATGACAAACTTTGGTGAAGCAGCGAATTCCTAGCCCCCGACCATAAAGTTGGGAAAGCCAATTCCCGATTACACAGCTAGTTAATATGTTATAGAAGAATACTCTTACACGACTATATCTAACATGGTATTTCGACCCTTTGATGCCCGACTAATCCGTCAGCATCAAGCGTCCCTGGCCGATTGACTGAGACTCGGTAATTAGTCAGCCTAACGTAAAAGGACGATAAGAAACGAGTTCAACCAGTAGTGATATGAGAAAAAGAGATTAACGGACAAATATTGCACCTCTATAGTATAAAAACTTACATAGATTAATGCACGAGGATGATAGGATCGCTACACACACTGGTCGAGCAAGGACAAGGTGTAGCCGTATCCAGACCACTTGTTGAGGTAGTGGGAGGATTGCTACCACGCTAGTCGAGGACCAAATGTGTAGTCGTACCTCGACACTCATAGAGGTAGTGGGAGGATTGCTACCACGTTGGTCGAGGACCAGGTGCATAGTCGTAGCTATATCACTCGTTGAGGTGGTGGGAGGATTGCTACTACGCTAGTCGAGGACCAGGTGCGTAGTCATACCTCGACCACTCATAAAGGCGCTTGAGTCGGTTATTAGATGTGTATATCATGTGGCCAACATGATTCCACATATCTTTTTTAACCAACTGACAAGAATATTGCACGCCCGTTCTCGACCATGTTAGGTGGTAAAACTGATTATATTCGCGAGGAGATTGTCCATAACAACCTTTATACAAATAGACTGGGCGTGACCGGTACTAGATGTGAGATAATTCGTCGGTCTTTGTTGGTAGGTTAGGTCCGACAACTCCGCATTTGTTCAAGAACGTTCCCGATACAGGGCGTACTCAACCTCTGCCTACTAGGGTGCTCGGTGCTCAAGCTGACACTGGTTTATTTCCTAAAAAACATTTTTCTAGAAAGAAATATATATAACAGAGAATACTGAGTATGTATTAAAAAAACTGTATAAATCTTCTAATATTGTCTGGATGTACTAAGCGGATTTAGATTGGATATTGGGAACTATGTATAACGTAAACAAACATGATTTAGACAAAAAGAACAGAGCAAGCCTCCAGTATTAGACCGTAGTTGACGTAATACAGAAAACGCTTGCATAATAGATACTGTATAAAAATATGCTTTAGGTAAACATATAATAAATTATGGATATGAAAATAGGTACGGTGAATTGTATGAATTATTATGTTCCTTTGTAGATACTGTTAATGACCAAATTTGATAACCAAATCCCCTGGTTTGAAGCTAAGATTGAAGCGGAATCGGAGAAGAAACATGATCTACGGAGAAACAGAGGCCGCATCGGCTAAGTCTGAATCGGTTGCGAAGCTAGTCGGCTGAGTCCGAGTCAGACCAGGATAGCCGATAGCCGATTCCGATTGAGGATAGAAGTGAAGCCAGTCTCGAAAGGAAAGCTTAAGGATAGAGTATTGGATTCGGTTTCCAAAGTGCTTTGAAGATATTGTCATCTATGGATAACGTCCTGTAACGACAATTGTATCTTTAAATTAGGATATTATGTATAGTTTCTTTTTAGATAATGTCGGTTTGTTTAGAAATATTTGTAATCTAATCTGTAATAGGAATCATGTCTGTCGCGGACAAATTATGTATTCGGGTATAAATAAGACCCAAGGGCTTGTAAAACAGATATCAATAATCAATACAATCTCGACGCATCGCCAAACCTTTTCGTTTTTACTTTCTTGATAAGTTCTTCCTTTTGCTTGGGCTGCATCGACACTGATCTCCGAACGAGGCAATTTTTTGTTACAAGTGGCTTGCACCGTCGGGATGAGTGCTTCCATCGTCATGACACTCTAATTTCATTGTTATAAACTACTTAAGTTATCATACGCGACATATAATCTAGAATAATGTCTAGATCTATCTCGTAATCGGCTGAGTTCTCTCTGAAGACGGTAGCCGATAGAGCTAGGTCTAGATGTTGATTTAGATTATATGACGTGTTTACCGTCTCGAGGGGTTCTCATTTGCCTATACAGATCTAGTATCTCTTTTTGTACTTAATGTTGTATCAAATCGACCTTTTAAGTCGCTTTTAGAGGTATATAGATCTGTTCGGCATACTGTTTTCCATTAGAGACAGTGCCAGGGTGTTGATGAGAAATTTCTCTCACGCGCTGGCCTGGGAGATCTGCTTAACTCCAGTGCAGGTCCTTCTCGGCTGCCTACGATGTGCAGGGCGTGCCAGTTGATTTGATCTGTTAATCAACAAGAAAAACAAGAGAATATGCATTAAGTGTTAGGTTAGATCCCCACGGGATCGGCTAAGGGAACCCATAGACATATATATGCTATTCTAAGCTATATTTAAGCCAAGTGACTGGAATGGATCGGCTACACCGAGATAGCATCAGCCGCTTAACCCAAATACAGTGAAGAATAATAAATATATGGATCGATAACCTGGCCGATACTGGAAAGCTAACAATGGATCGGCTAGTACTCTGATGAATCTTATAGAAAGATATCATTCTTGAAACATATACATAGCCTGGAAATCGGCCATCGGCTATTGATGGTAGGCCGATTTCGGCTAGTGACGTCCGACAAGAATGCGATCTTAAAATAAGAGGCAGTCCTAACATAAATCTAATAATAAATATATTAAAAGAAACATATCAGGGCAGATAAAGCCGGCTAAAACCCCGGCGCTGTCTCTAAATAATATAAATCTTAGCTGAACAGATCACTGATAGTTCTAAAAACGACTTAATAGTTCGAATCCGATGCAACATTAATTATAAAAAGAAAAACCCGTTCTGTTGTAGCCGATTTATACCTCTCGAGACGGTGGATACCGCATATAAACCAGCCAACCTTTACATCTATTCTTATCGGCTGCAAGTTCTAGATAGAACTAGCCAATGGCAGGATAGATCTAAACATTGATCTAATTTATATGCGTTATATGATAAGCGCAATACAAACTCCTGAATCTAGTGTCTCATTACGATGGAAGCATAGAAACAGTAAATCATACCACTAATGACAAGCATTTACCTAGATCTGGGGATCGAAACGATGCAGCCCGTAGCCAAACAAAGTACTCGTCTGAAGAAAAGGTTGGCGATGCGCCGAAGGTTTGATTGTGATTGTGTTGAATTTTTTATTACAGGGGGTCTCGGGTCCTATTTATACCCAAGATACAATTATCTGTAGAAACCCTGGACTCCATCTAAACTACTATTTAAAACACAACATTATCCCGAGCGGGACCCACGCCGTGTTACGACTAACAGTTTAAACAAACCCCTAAATTGTAGATACAATTGCCGTTACAGGACTCTATCCATAAGTGGCAATATCGTTTAGCGCGCAATTAACAACCGAATCTTCTATTTATCCTAAAAACACTGCATCAGAAACAGTTTCATTTCTTCCGGACATGGAATCAGCTATCGGCTGCCCCTGTCTGATCCAACCTTAGCCGATTGGCCTCGCAGTCGATCACTCTTGAGCCAATATGACCCCTGTTTCTAGCCGATCCGACTCTGCTTCGCCTTTGCAGAGTTGGGGATTTGATTACCAAATTTCAGTGTTAACACGGGGTTTCAGCCGACCTTACCTGTTTTAATCGTCTTTTCAGTATTAATTACTATTAGATGTATTAGAGCTGTCTTTTATATTAAGATCTCAATCTACTTAAATGAAAGGTTACGCGGAAGCTACGCTAGTCGAAAACAAAACTTTTTCTAACGCGCAAACCAGGAACACACGCAAGTAAGGGCCGATAAATCGTTACGGATTGGAGTATGCAGCGGAAATAGCCAATCAGGGCTATCCGATCTGGAACTGTGTTGGCCGATGACAGCCGATTCCCGCAAGCCGACAGCCGATTCCTAGGGACAGACGATTCACCAATCAGCCGATTCGCCGATGTAGCCGATTCGCCGAGTCGTCTGACTGCGTTCTCGCGCCTCGCTTCGATGCGCTCGACCGCAGCCGATTCCTAGCCGATCAACAACGCGCAACGTAGCAGCGCCTCTACCGGTATCCACATGTCCGGGAACAGAACGCCGAACACCCGTGTGCTAGCACGCGATGCAAGGCTAGGGTTTGGCTTGAAAGTGGGGAGGGTTTCTGTGGAGATTGATCTCGGCGACTTCTGTTGTGGATTCGGTTCAATGCGATACTGCAACTCTCCACCCCTCGCCCCTTTATATAGAGTTGGCCAACTGGGACTAGTGGCCGATTAGGACTCTATTTTAAATCGGATCCTATCCGAATCTCACAGAGTTGGCCGCCCATACGTCGTAAGCCCATAGAACTCTATTCGATCGGATCCCTATCCGATTGAGCCGTATTCGAGTCCAACTCGAATGTCTGTTCTTATCCCCTTAAGCGTGCGACCCTGTAGGTTCAGGTATACTCGGTTTCGGCTATAGTCTAACTTAGCCGATCGTCGGCTCGAGTCCAACACAGCCGACCTGTCAAAAGCGGTGCCTAGCAGCACATATTGACACCATAGTATACAAGAATATAATATCGGCTCTGAACCTGTAATGTGTACACAAATCCCTTTGCCTCACGATACCAATTAAGCTATAGGCAAGATGTGTGCCATCCCTTTAATAGCTTAACCATTCACTCGAACCGTATTGGATTATCTGTCTGTTGATTGACTCCTCAATCAACTTAGCATGGCCATGCATTTCCATAATTCATTACCTCGAGGGGCCTAGAGATATCTCTCCAAAGGAAGGGCAAATTCCATCTTGATCACTCACATCCCACTCCATGTTTCATAGCAAACCCGAAAACTACATTTATAACTACCCAGTTACGGAATAGCGTTTGGTAGTCCCAAAGTAGGCTACTACACATGTTGGAATCCATGGTGATCTCAGGTCTAAGGAGTTTGTACCAACACTACGTGAGACCAACTAATGGCACATTAATTCCTTGTAGTGTCTCATGGTGGGTCTATACAACAATGTGTTCTCTAACACATATGTCCATGTTTATTGATTTGGTATCTCCATACCCATGATCTATGAGACATGATCATCAATCAATAAACATGCCGATCTTAGAATCATATTAGTTCCAATAATATGATATATGATCAGGGATCATTTAGAAATAAATTCATACATATAATCTCATAAATAAGTCACGTACTTATTGATCAATACAAGATGTCTATTTCATGGAACTGAATAACACTTTATTCATAAATACATAAACATTGATGTGATATCCAACATCTCCATGTTGCCTCTAGGGCATATCACTAACATTAAATGCCCTAAGCTAGTATCAATCGGTCGAGTAATATCAACAACCGATTGGTCTAGGTTTATCGCATTTAATTCAGATTGATATCTTTTTATAAAACATATCGGAGTACTAGCCGATTTATATTGGATCTGCGACATCGGATGGGTTATGAATGCATATAATTTTTATACTAATGCACTTTTGGATCTAAGTGGTTTATTGTCTTGGTATTCTATCGATCTATCCCAATCACTTAGTCTAAACGTGTGTTGGGATAGCGATTATGTATTTATTAATTTCTTTAGCTGATCGAGTAGGATCTAATCTTAACCCAAACGCATATTTCTTGTTTTCTTGTTGGTTACAGGATCAAACCAACTGGCACGCTCGAACTCTATGAAAGGCAATCAACTTGGACCTGCACTAGAGTAAAGCAAATCTCTCATGTGAGTGCATAGGAAGCTTTTCTCATCAACTTTTGGCATGCCCAGTGGGACCACTGCAAACTTCCAAGTCCAAGACAATGCTGGACATCAAGACTCCAGACATTGACCTGGAGAACGTTATCCCGGTGACAATGGAGCAACTGTCGACTGAGCACCTAGCCGACTACTAGCAGATGATTGAGCGGCTGCAGGCACATTACCTGTAATCTTTTACCCAGACCAGATCTGGGGCAGTCCTCCAGAAATTCAAGTTCTCCATCGAAGACTTTGACATGTCTAATGAGGACAAGAAAGAAAAGAAAAAGATGGAGACATCAAACAAGAGCAGGATGATTCGAGGCCCCACACACTGCAAGACCGAATCGATTCAGCTGTCCACCACGCGCTTGTCAACCAGTCAAGGATACTGGTTAACACTCTCAACAATATGATAAGCACCGTGGTTGATTCAAAGATAGCCGAGCAGCTGCCAAGGGGACAACCTTACTTTGCCAACGGTCAGTTCCCGCCTTACAGGACGCTATCTACTCACGGCCTGCCGATTCCGCCACTAGGGCAGCCGAATCCTCACAGAGGGGCTTCAATCCAGCCAAATCTACAAGCATCAGCTTCGGAGCCACGTCCTAAGATGCTGGTCAGGCAACAGCCTCAGTACCAGGGGCACGCAATCTCAACAGTGACCCAGGAGCGGGTGGAGAACATGTTCAACACCAATTGGTAACCTATCGTGTCTAAAGAGACGATTGGCAGCTTCGCGCCAGAACCGCATCTCAATGCCAATGGTAATCAGCCTCCTTCTGAGCAGCCGCCCTATTTCGCGCCTCGGCCACCTCCCGTTGCAAACCAGTTCGAATATCAATATCCGGGAGGCCACTACGAGCGACAATACCAGCCACAGACGCTGCCTCTCTAGTATCGACAAGGACCCGTTCACTACGAGCAGTATGAACCGATACCTCAAGTTCAAGCTCAAGATAACATACCTTGGGCCGATCTGATTGCCGACGTCATACACGATCAGTTCGGCCTTAAACCTAAGGATTTTGGCAACATGTATCGGTACCCATATTCGGAATACTTCGAGAGGGTGCCCCTACCAAACCGGTACAAGGTGCCGGATTTCTCAAAGTTCTCTGGGCAAGATAACGTGTCCACCTATGAACACGTCAGTCGGTTCCTAGCGCAATGCGGGGAGGCATCGGCTACAGACGCACTCAGAGTGTGTTTGTTCCCGCTATCACTGTCGGGATCAGCTTTCACCTGGTTCTCATCTTTGCCTTATAATTTAGTACAAAGCTGGGCCGATCTCGAAAAGCAATTCCACAACTACTTCTACTCCGGCACCCACGACATGAAGCTGTCGGACCTCATCGGCATCAGACAAAAGCACGAAGAATCGGTTCAAGACTAAATTCAGCGCTTTAGAGATAAGAGAAACCGTTGCGACAGTTTGGTGCTATCAGACTCGCAATGTAGACCTCCGTTTTTGAGACGAGAATCTTTCGTGTTCATAGTACCATTTCCCTGGATCGAGTAGTTTGGTACCCACGAAATACAGTACTAAATTATCAGGTGCATATGCACGAATAGTCTTACACCAAAAGTATTACAATGTAGGCCCGGAGGCAATATCCAACATATAGGACCTCATGGTCCAGATAGAACCAAAAGTAGAAATTAGGTAAGGCAGCGGAATGAAGGTAGCGGCCTGTCGATTGCCACAGGCAACGATCGGAGACTAAGACCTAGCAGGCTCCATCGACTTCTTCGCCCTCCTGGTAGCAGGCATATGGATCCTCCAAGTCTTCACTCCCACCATCTGAAGATTTGTGCGTATAGCAAGGGTGAGTACCAACCGTACTCAGCAAGCCAACACGGAAAGGTGCACATGATAGGGGATTCTCAAGGAGATGTTCTGGTTTATTTGCACAAAGCCAATTTTATAAATCTTTTCACAAACCTAGCATCTAGCCAACTCAAGTTTTAGTTCCATAGTTCATTAAGTCGGCGACGGTTCTGTCTATCATCCAGTGTGATTCCAAGGATGGCTTCCCGCCTCCGGTTCGTCATGGTTTTCTGGGGAGTCCACCCCTTCTCGCCTTTCGAGAAGTTGATCCACCAGTGAATAAGAATCATCATGCAAACCCATCCCATCATTTTAAATTTAGAGTCTAGCCAAGCGAAAGTCTAGTCACGAGGCTCTATATCCGCGAGCACGGCTATTCGAATAGTTTAGTTAATTCACACTACAGTGGATGTACACTTTACCCGTACTACGCGACTGCCCAACAAATGAGCCTACGTCCCAACACATGAGACGTGTCACGGCAAAGCATTTCGATAACCTCACTTTGGCAGTACCCGCTCCATGAACTTAAATCCTCTTGCACTCTAGCCGTCCTTTTCTAGCAGTGTGAGGAGTTCTGGCGCTCCCGGAGTAGGGGAAGACTTCATTCATCAAGTTATAATTAATTTTGATTTTCAATCATCCATTCCCAATCTCATCTCATACATAGGAACCACTATGCAAGGTTACCGCCTCCGCTCGGCTATTTACTCCGCTAGGTCTATACCCATTTGAGAAGCAGTGTACTGGCTCGTTTCCCGGCTATCTCATGGCTCTGTCCTTAATTGACCAGGGTCGGCACTTGCCTTTTTCGGAATTCACCCAAATCATCCAGCCGCCCCAGTCTAAAACATTTGTTTGGTATTTTCAGTTTTCATCAAAACTCATTTGATTATTCTCATGGCAATGTGGCGCTCATGTCTCCACATGCCGTATCTCAACTACCTTTCCCAAAGGTAGTTGCCCAAGCATATAGCTATTTGCAAAAGCATGAGTATGCATGAATCTAATAATAGCATGGCTAAGCATTTTACCGAAGATATTCTCCGGTTGTATGTATCACATCGAGGGTTACAAGGAATAATTCTAAAGGTAATCAATAACAAGGCATGGCATAATAAGTATAAGTAATTCTTTGTGTATAGCATGCATGTTTAAAGTTTAAAACAACATCATTTCGCAATTGGGATCAATATGTTCAAAGAGTGTGATGACTTGCCTTGCTCGCACGCTTGTTGAGTGGGGTCTTCGACGTAGTCAGTAGCTGCCTCTTCGGATGCTATCCATACGTGCAAAATAAAAGATTGAATCCAATTAAAATTTGATAAGAACGAATAAGGAATCAAGAAAAAACCAAAAAGAGTACTCCAAACTATCTCCCTATGATTTTGCCCGAGTTATGGAGGACTTTAGAGCAAAACCGACTGTAATGTCGAGATACGGTTATCTAGGGTTTTTCGTAAAAAGAACCGATAAAGTGATGAAGCGAGAATCTTATGAATGTTGTTTAAGAGATTCGTTGGCACATTTTTTTAATGAGTTCAAAAAGGTTAAGTATAGTTTGAAGAAAAGAAAAAGTAATAATAAATCTTAGACAAAGTTTTACGTAAACGGAAGTTTCCAAAAATCGTATATAGAAAATCATTTTACTCTGAGGAAAAATACCTGAGAAAACTATATATTTTTGGCATAAATATTCCCCAAAATATTCCAAAAAAATATTTCCAAATTTTTCTAAAATTTTCCCCCATTTTTCTCTATTATTTCTTTTCCTTTCTTCTCTTTTTTTCTTATTTTCTCCCCTCTACCGAGCACTGTCGCATTCTCTCTCCTATCCCTCCTCTCGCGTCTACCCCCCTATCGGCCGGGCACTCGGCTTGGCAGACGACGACGGCGCGGCTGTACCGGCCAGCGGCGACGGCGACAGCTCGGACTTTGGGCGAAAACGGAAACGTGGGACACTTACTGACCGGCGACGAGCGACGGCGGGCTCCGGTGATCGTCCTGACGGCGAACGCGGCGGCAACGCGGTTCGACAAAACCAGGCGCGGCTTCGGCGGTTTTCCGGTGATGGCGAGGAGGAAGAAGGGAAAGAATGGTGGCGGCGAGGTGTGGGGAAGAAAGGGAAGCTTGCCCACCCTTTTAAACTCGGCGAGAGCGCACGGGGACGGCGGGAGAGCGGCCGGGCATCGGCGAATGTCGGGAGGCCACGCGGCGGTCGGCTGCTGAGCGCGCGCGTGCGTGTGCACGTCGCGGCGACGTGGCTGACGCGCGACCGTCCTGGCGATGCTGTGCAGGCGAATACGTGACGCCGGCGAGGGCTGTGCGGAGCGTGGCCGGCCGTGCGGGCATGGCGGGCGGTACGGCGAGCATGGCGTGCGCGTATGGGCGGGTAGGGCGACGACTTCGGCGTCCGCGGCCTGGCGCATTGCGCGTGCGCGCGCACGTTGCAGCGAACGTGGCGAGCGTTGTGCGCGAGACGGGTGACGCGGCGACGTGGCGAGCGGCGACTTTGGCGAGCGCGTGCGCGTGTGCGTGTACGGGCGGCATGGCGGGCGACGTGGTGGGTGCTGTGCGTGGGACGGGGTGACGCAGGCGATGTGGCGAGCGGCGACTTCGGTCGAACACCGCCGACAAAGGAACAATGTACCTTTTCTTTTACCCGATTTAATTTGCTAATTTTCCCATTCCTATTTTCTTTCACCCTAAAAATTCAAAATAAATTATAATATTCCCAAAATAATTTTGAAATTATATTTTCAAACTTTTCCCCCACTTTTTATTTTTTAAAATATATTTTTCATATTTATTTTATTTCTTCTTTTAAATTCAATAAATTAGGGTCTTTGATTAAAATAAGTTTCTAAATTCATATTTCCTTTTCAAAAATATTTTTATCATCCAAATCCAAATATTTATTATTTTTCCTCCACCAATTAGGGTTTAAACCAAAATATATTCTTTTCAAAGAATCTTTTGTAAATCCACAAAATTATATTTTTACCCTTCTCCAAATATATATTTTGAATCATTTCTCCCAAGGGATCTACGATACGTTTTGCTCGATGAACATTTATACTATCGGACGATTGATGGCATGTTGCTCAGGTGCCTAAGTGTCGATCAAGCCAAAGTGGCTATCGAAGAAGTTCATGAAGGAATCTGTGGCACACATCAATCGGCTCACAAGATAAAGTGGCTACTTCGGAGAGCAGGGTACTTTTGGCTGACTATGCTGGAAGATTGTTTCAGATATTACAAGGGTTGCCAAGACTACCAAAAGTTTGGAGCCGTCCAGAGGACGCCAACATCGGCTATGAACCCCATTATCAAGCCTTGGCAGTTCAGAGGTTGGAGAATCGATATGATCGGCCAAATTAATCCATCCTCAAGCAAAAGGCATAAATTTATATTGGTGGCAACTGATTATTTTACCAAGTGGGTGGAAGCAATTCCCTTGAAGAAGGTTGACTCTGGGTATGCAATCAAATTTGTGAAGGAGCACATTATATACAGATTTGGTGTCCCTCAAACTATCACTACGAATCAGGGATCCATCTTTGTCTCCGACGAGTTTGTTCAGTTTGCCGATAGCATGGGGATTAAGCTGCTAAATTCTTCACCATATTATGCTCAGGCTAACGGGCAAGCAAAGGCTTCAAATAAGAGTTTGATCAAGTTGATAAAGAGGAAGATCACTGAGTACCCGAAGCAATGGCACAACCGATTGGCCGAATCATTGTGGGCTTATCGGATGGCTTGCCATGGATCCATCCAGATGCCTTCATATAAATTGGTCTATGGGCATGAAGCAGTTCTGCCATGGGAAAACATCATCGGCTCGAGAATGATTCAACTACAAGATCAGCTAACAGCCGATGACTATTATAATCTCATGGTGGATGAATCAGAAGACCTAGTTTTATCAAGAATGCGCGCATTGGAAAAGGTGACCAGGGACAAGGAATGAGTGGCTCGTCATTACAACAAGAAAGTTGTGCCAAAATCCTTTGAAGATGGCGAGTTGGTTTGGAAACTGATACTGCCGATCGGATCGAGGGATAACAAATTTGGCAAGTGGTCACCTAACTGGGAAGGGTCTTTAAAGATCCACAAATGCATCTCTAAAGGAACCTATATGTTACAGGGAATGGACGAAGAAGTATTTGGGAGGGCTCTCAATGGCAAATACTTAAAAAAATATTACCCCATTGTTTGGATCAACTCATGATTCGGCTAAGGTTTTGCCGATCCATCTTAGCCGATGTGTTGTGAGATACGCATCGCCTTTAGGACGTTCTACAAATTTTTTCCCACTTTGATTTTTCAATCGGTTGAGCTTAGCCAACATGAGTTGGTGTTATTTTATAATTTTGTCAATGCTGAAGGCAACATTGAAAAATTAGGGGGGCATATATCATACAAAATTAGGGCTCCAAAAAACAATATTAGGACTTTTTGGACTTGAAAACTTTTGGGATAGTCAGACTGAAGGAATTGGCAGAAGAAAATGTATTGTGGCGTTCAAGACACAAAGGCCTGCCGATTACAAAAGTTATATGTTACATAGTGTTTTCAAAAGATTTTAAAGCTGGCCTATTACAAGATTTGATCTAGCTGCCGATGAAGTCATTAATGGCCGATATTGCCCTCTGTTTGATGTTCTCAACTTGAGTAATTGTCTCAGCATCGGTTGTGTTGGTTCCTAGAATTGGCTTCAGAGACTTTCTCAAATCTCCCAAGTACTGAATGGAAGATTTTACTTTGTTCCGTTGCTCCTTGATGGCCGTTGGGAGATCGGCTAATTTCTTCTCTTCGGAAGCAAGTTCAGCCCTACACCGGTCCAGTTCGGCCATAAGTTCGGCTTCCTTTTTCTTCAATCGCTCAATGTTGTATTGAGTAGCCGATGGCCCATCAATGATACCCTGACGGTTGTTCTCAATCATTGTTTCAAGATCGGCTTTGGCCCTCCTGTCAATCATCCGCTGCATTGCCCTTTCTAGTTTGTGCCGGTATTGATCAATATGGGCAGCTTGGGAGATTGCGTCGGCTATGTTGTCCGGGAGCTGGCTCTCGATCTCTTCAAATCTAGCTTTTATGGGCCCGCAGTTGGTGACCAGGTAGTCCAATGGGCTGTCCAACCGACGAGCGATGTCAGAGAGCCTCACCTTTAATGCGTCGGCTATAGGAGCTGGAGCCTGGCTGGTGATCTCTTCTTCTTCGCCAACGAATTCCATGATGTCGAAGGAGAACATGCCGGCTAGAGCCTGCAAGACCTCATTCAGCATTGCTTAAGTACCAAGAGGATTGAATAGTCGGCTTCTTCTTAAAAAGGTTATTTTTACCTTAGCCGTGGGAGCTGGTGTCGATTCTTCTTTTTCGACATGGTGGCTACCCCTGGCTGATGACATGTGTTCGCTTGATGCGTGAGGGGTAGCTGACGGAGAACGAGGGGACTATATAGACAAGTGTTAGTTGAAGTCGGCCAAACCAACATAAAGGAGAAGGACAGGGTTGTAAACTTATTGGCGAAGCAGGGCGTGGTTGCCGACGAGCTAATCATTTCCACTGTAATCAAATGGTTTTGGATAAGAACCAAAAGATTTCAAGCGAATTTAAGTCACCAAAATCTCAGGATGCGTACCGGTTGAGGACGAGCAGGACGTTGAGGAGGAGATGGTGTTTGCTGAGTCTGATCATGAGCCGATGGGGTCTGTGCATATTTGCTCGAGTGGCTGGACTCAGCTGCTGCCTCTTCGATAGCTTGGTCGATTTCTTCTTCAATGATTTCTTGATTGAGGGCTTCTTCAACACTTGGTTCCAAGGATGGCTAGTTGTCGGCTGGGGTTGTTTGTTGCTTCTTCGCTTTTTTCTTCTGAACAGCCGATTGACCAGTGGCCGATGACTTGGCCCTTTTTATGGATAGCGCCTCACGAGTCTGGTCGTGTAAGAGTGTTGTCACTTTTGGCGCGTTGAAGCCGATAGTTGATGAAGCAAGTCCTCCAGTTGGGATTCGTCCTGCAGCGTATTGGATCTTGACCCCTGAGTTGCTCTCATGGGGGGAGAAGAATCGGTTGTCTGTGAAGAAGAGAATGCAGTGACTAAGTATTAGGCAGATAATAGCCGATAGATTTGGAAATTGACCAAAGAAGAGAAGTACTTACATCAGGGATCGACTTTGGAAGGAGTGTAGTTAAGTACATGGAAGATGGTTGGTGGAAGATGTGTCTTTTCAATTCGACCCACCATCGGTCAAAGGTCGAACTCATCTACAAGGCTAATTCCAGAGTTCCTATGCTGCCAAGGGGTGGGTTTTCGATGTTCATCAGCCGATCCATCATTATCCTTGAAGTTATTTCCTCTCTCGTTTGGATCTTATCAGCATAGTAGAATCCAATCGGCAATTATCCAAGTCCGAG
Organism: Oryza australiensis; assembly: GCA_019925245.2. NCBI lineage: Eukaryota > Viridiplantae > Streptophyta > Magnoliopsida > Poales > Poaceae > Oryza > Oryza australiensis. Next base: position 3,338,918 of record JAIFGZ020000440.1, on the reverse strand, counting down.
TTGTCTGGCGGCCGATGCAGGGTAATAAAATTCGTATGACTTAACGATATTTCAGCCCTGGTGGATGCCGGTTGGGAGAATGCAAGGGCTGATGGTTGCAGCAAAGATTTGCCTTGGTTTCAGATGCTCTTCTAAGTTGAGTTCATCGAAATTGAATTCAATGGGGAGCTCGAATTCTGGGCAGTTTCCATAGAAAAACCATGTTCGATTGTTCTTAGCAAATCCATCATAGAAAAGTGTGAACCAATCGGCTAAGAGTTCGTTTGACAGCTTGGATCGTTATGAACGGCCGCAGCCTCTCCGAAAGACATACACCTGCGTGTGGTTATTTCTTCTCCATCATCATCCTCAGTCGGCTCTACTAAAGGGAATTTGGCGTCAGCCAGACTAGGTCTTCCGGAAATTTTTTGCGTAAGAAGCATGAGCCAGAGTTGCAAGAACCACCAAGGGCATCCAGTGCCTATAACTGAATCAGCTGCTATCTTAGCCGATGTCTAATTCAGAGTCTGATAAAGGTAACCTAGGAGGAACTTACCCAAGGGGATTTTTGCCTTATTAACTAGGCCTTCGGCTACAACTTGCCAGTTGGCTGTGGGGCCGCAGCTAGATCCACAGAAGATGAATTTTTCCAACCACATCATTAGAAAGGTTGTGTGTTCCCTTGGGCTAACTGATCCAGTACTCATGTTCATACTGATATATTCATTCTAGCCTCCAATGGCTTTTGTTTTGAAAGAGTATTGGCCTTTGTTGTCTAGCTGATTGGGGTTAGCCGATGATAAGACGTCTAAACCAGTTATCATGCAAACATTGGCTAGTGTGGGAGTCATGGGTCCTTGCTGGAAGAGGAAAGCGTTGAATGTGTTATTCCAGAAATAACATGTAGCTGATATGAGCGGTTCATCCTTGGACTGATCGGCTATTGAAAGTGCCAGACATTGGGCGATTCCTACTTCTTCCCAGTGATTTTGTTTGCTGGCTTCTAATCTCTTGTACCAAGTTGGCCAGGATTTATCAATGGAAGGCCAAGACTTGAAGGTTTCGTTCCAAGGCGCCAAGCTAGGGTTTTGAATCCTATAAGGTATTCTGTTTGTTTCAGCATTGATGACGTCTCTAGGATCTGTGTTGCCGATGGGCCATAGGTAGTATCTTTTTTTATTGATCAGACTGGGGATGGCTACTTGATGAGCAAGATGCTACAGATGAAACGAAAGTGAAATTAATATTATTGAAGCCTGGGGTTTGGATTTACGACTAAGGGCAGAAAAGAAGAGATTCAGTTGATAAGACTTACCTCGGCGAACTCGGCCGATGAGGTGTCAGAAGGAGCAGATGAGGATGCCATTAATAGGGATGAGCTCGTCGTCGGAAAGGGAAATTGCCGCAAGCTTGTTGGGAGCTCCGAGGAGGTCGCCGGAGAGATTCTAGGGATTTTCTGGGTGAGGGTGTTGCGTGCGCAAATAACGACATAAGTTTTTCGGAGCACTTGGCTGTTATTTAAAGAGGTGTGATAACGGCCAAAACATAAACGCTCTAGGTTTTCTCTGAGGATGAGATTGTGCAAAATCTGCGACATTATCAATATCACGGACTTGGGGGGCATGTGTTAACGACCAAATTTGGTAACCAAATCCCCGGGTTTGAAGCCAAGATTGAAGCAGAATCGAAGAAGAAACGTGATCTGCGGAGAAACAGAGGCCGCATCAGCTAAGTCCGAATCAGCTACAAAGCCAGTCGGCTGAGTCCGAGTTGGACCAGGATAGCCGATAGCCGATTCGATTGAGGATAGAAGTGAAGCCAGTCCCAAAAGAAAATCTTAAGGATAGAGTATTGGATTCGATTTTCAAAGTGCTTTGAAGATATTTCCATTTATGGATAACGTCCCGTAACGGCAATTGTATCTTTAAATTAGGATATTTTGTATAGTTTCTTTTTAGATAATGTCGGTTTGTTTAGAAATATTTGTAATCTAATCTGTAACAGGAATCATGTCCGTCACGGGCTCATTGTGTATTCGGGTATAAATAAGACCCGAGGGCTTGTAAAACAGATATCAACAATCAATACAATCTCGGTGCATCGCCAAACCTTTTCGTTTTTACTTTTCTCGACAAGTTCTTGCTTTTGCTCGGGCTGCATCGACACTGATCTACGAACGAGGTAATTTCTTGTTACAAGTGGCTTGTATCGTCGGGATTAGTGCTTCCATCGTCATGACACTAATTTCGATATTATAAATTGCTTAAGTTATCATACGCAGCATATAATCTAGAACAATGTCTAGATCTATCTCGCAATCGGCTGAGTTCTCTCTGAAGACGGCAACCGATAGGGCTAGATTTAGATGTTGGTTTAGATTATATGATGTGTTTACCGTCTCGAGGGGTTCTCATTGGCCCATACAGATCTAGTATCTCTTTTTGTACTTAATATTGCATCAAAAATCGTCCTGTTAAGTCACTTTTAGAGGTATATAAATCTGTTCGGCATAAAGTTTTCCATTAGAGACAGTGTCGGGGTTTCAGCCAGCCTTACCTGTTTTAATCGTCTTTTCAGTATTAATTACTATTAGATGTATTAGAGCTGTCTTTTATATTAAGATCTCAATCTACTTAAATGTCATAAGCCAGTATCGAACTGTCGAGTAATATCAATAGCCGATTGATCTAGGTTTATCGCATTTAATTCAGATTGATATCTTTTTATAGAATATATCAGAGTACTAGCTGATTTATATTAGATCTGTGACATCGGCTAGGTTATGAATGCAAATATTTTTTATACTAATGCACTTTTGGATCTAAGTGGTTTATACTGCCTCGGTATACTACCGATCTATCCCAATCACTTAGTCTAAACGTGTGTTGGGATAGCGATTATATGTTTATTAGTTTCTTTAGCCGATCGAGTAGGATTTAATCTTAACCCAAACGCATATTTCTTGTTTTCTTGTTGGTTACAGGATCAAACCAATCGGCACGCCGAACTCCATCAAAGGCAATCAACTTGGACCTACACTAGAGTAAAGCAAATCTCTCAGGTCAGTGTGTGGGAAGCTTTTCTCATCAACAGGTACATACCGGATGCATCTACGAAATCGTAGATTAATTTAAAAAAATCAATATACTAATTACATTGATTAGCGGCGCTAATCAACTTGGAAAGTAGTCGACCCGGATTGAAGCCTCGTGGTCGACGATATTGAATTTTTGTTTTCCGCGGCGACGACGTCAGCTCTAGCGTAATCGACATGGACCGAGGTCTCATGGCTGACAAAATTGAACCAGTGTTCACCGTAGCGATGACGTCTTGAAACTTGTGATCTCGATAGATCATATTGTTGGATGACGATGGTTTTGATTTGGTCGGGTCATATAATTCGGAGTCGTTGAAGTATCCCTCGTCGAAAAATCCACAGCAACAATGTCTTGACGAAGATTGAGATGATGAGGGTTCCGATCTAGAGGAGAACGCACTCCGGTCGGGTCAAACCCCCTAAGCCGAAGACGTCAAAGGATTCTTTGTCAGAAATCTCGCCTCTTGAACCCATCTTGTTGAAACCTTAAAGCATCAAGCCTCCTACCTGATGCGTCATTGTCGACGAGTTGTACCTACCTATGGCATTTGTAGAGTATGGAGATCAGTGGTGTCTGGGTATACGCGAGATTGAGGTAAAAGCGACATGAGATAGGGATTCTTATTTAGGTTTGAAACCCTTAACTGTCAGGTAATAGCCCTACTTCTGTTGGCCAAAGCCGGTGTTGCCTTTATATATCAGTATCACACGAGTACAATATTTGAAATGACCTAATCTAGTCCCTATCGGCTTAGTGGCATAGAGCTCTCACATGTAGTCGACGGCTAGTGTAGTCTTCTTTCTTGGATATGAACTCGACGAGATTGTAGTTGTCTCTAGATCCCTCATGTCAGCCTCTATGGCCTCTATATTTGGTTTGTTTAGATCTGTATTGGCTTGTCTTCATCTATGTTGGCATGTCCTCTCTCCTCCTAGGGTTTTTTATTTATACCCTCAGTTGTCCCCTTGTGCAAATAGAACTAGAGAACCAAATATAGATACAATCTGAGTAGATCTTGTCATGCCCAAATAGGACTCTGCTTCTTTACTTATCTGAAACACCTTCCGTATACGAGGCATGATTTCCTATAAGAGTTGGTATATGATGGGCCCGACCAAACTTAACACAGAAATATTAGATATGTCTTATCTATAACACTGACACTATGCTTTTCATGCGGAACCCTTCCATGGGGAAATAGATATGTGCCCTACTATTTTAGCTATAAAAGCGTAGAAAGCAAAAAGATTTCGTACGGTTTGAAATGGCTGGGAACTTTGCTTAGATGGCATTGTATCCATCATGTAAAGTAACTTCCCCTAGGTTTCTAAAAGTGTAGTGATCTCTTCGTTTAACATATTTTTGCTGCTCATGACACCTCACAATTATTTTCCTTCAAAACGTTTAAATAGTAGGGCTATTCTTTTATATGCACTATCTCAATATTGAGTTAAATAGGCAATCCACTCAAATTAAAAATCATTAAATGGGTAACGTAGATAACTAATCTAACAAACCAATCAACAAGCTTGAACAATATTTCTAGGAACCATTACTTAGATAATTCACATGCCATATAACCAAATTCACTATATAATAAGAAGTCATAGTTCCATCAGGTTCTAGATAGAGTGCTTGTAGCAAGCAGTTTGAAACAAACACTATGCAACAACGAAAGAAGCTGCATTTAACAATTGCATCAAGGTTCACACTTCCATGCTATTAGTCAAAACATTCTAAAATCAAAATGGGACAAGATCTTCCAAAGGAGGGAAGTAGTTTCCACCAACGCTGCTAGTAGGGGTGGCAATTTCCCCCGTGAGGCTAGGCCCCTACAGGGACGGGGGCAGGTGAAGTTTTCTCCCCATGGGGAGTTAGTGCCGAGGCCTCGAAATTGGATGGGTGCGGGGCCGGGGGATAGAATCTACCCTCGGATGACCCACGGAGCCCTGGGAGGTGTATTATCCCTCAAAATACAACCCATTGTAGGCCTTCAGAATCCCAATTTGGTGAAATAGTGGGATATATAACCAAAAACCTAACTGAACCCTATCCTCATTGACCCCTCCATCCTCCCACCCGACGCACTCCATTTCCCTTCTCACAGCCGCTGCCACCCCTCTGCTAGGCTCTCGCCCTCTCCCATCCCCTCCACCGGCTGCTTCCTCCTTAGTCCTCACTGCTCCATCATCGCACACCCCTCTCTCTGGTCTCCACGCGGGGCTGAGCACAGGCGAGCAAGGTGGCCGCTGGCCAGCTACTAGGCAAGCAGAGAATTGCTATCTTGATTCTTGAAGACTTGAAATGTGTAATTTTTGCTATTTTTGATGATGTGTCAAGTATTTACTATCTTTGTTCTTACTTAATTGATGATTTTTTTTACATTTTGTGTTGATTGGATGAAGTGGCAACCCAATACGGGGCCCTAGTTGGGTTGCGGGACCCCGTAGGGGCCAGGGCCAAGGGGGTGATTTGGCCCCGCATCTTCCCTCGGGACTGGGGCCAGGTGAAGAAGTCTGGGGTCGAGGGCAGGGGCGGGTTGGGCTGGAACGCCACCGCCTCGCCCTATTGTCAACCCTAATTGCTAGATGCATTAACATGCCCTCCAAACATACCTAGAGAAATTCTGGCCAAAGTATCTTCTGGATTCTCTTTTCGAGGAGTGGATGGGAGAGGATTTGGGGATGGTGAAGAAATGATTTAGGTCTACAAAGCGTGATTTTTGGATGGTAAGTTTAGGAATTCTATGAAGGGCAGCCATGGAAAGCAGGGATGACCTCAGCCGATAAATGTGCGGTGCATGGCCACTGATTTCACCGGAGCAAGGAGAAATTTGGAAGAGGCGACTGGAGTTTTTCTCTGTGGACTTAGGCATGAGCTTCTATGGAGAGGAGAGGTATATCAACAGAAATATGATAGTGGAAATTAATTGGGTAGAGACCTAGGGCGTAGAGGGAAACAGAAAAACTAGCGAGGCACTATTTTTCTGAGGCAATTTTTTTTCTAGCTAAATTGTTTAGAGTTAGCCCCTATGGTTTTCAGTCTTATTGTAGAGAATATAGCTCACTAAGATATTTCTTCCTGCTGACACAGAATACGGTAAGCATGGTGTGCCCTTTTGTTCCCTATGAATATTCTAGAAGAAATTTTATAGTCCTTAATAAAGTATCTTAACGTATTTAAATTTTACATTGAAAAAGTTAAGCTAACAAGTTTAAAAAAACATAATACCTTCCGATGATAAAATTGTCTATATTCTAAAACCTAGAGAGAAGAGAAATCTCCATGCGAAAATAATTAAATGGTAGGAAATACGGGGATTTGTACAAGTGACGTGTCAAAAAAATGTGGGTTACCCGGGGTAAAAAGTGGAGTGTCCGGAGGCCGGAGCACCGTATTCTGTTGCTCCCGGGAGCCACTCAAATGCCGCCTCGGAGCATGTGCATCCATATCTCTATTGGAAAGAAAGTCGGTTGGCGAGAATCGCGAGCACGCGTACGTACGTACACGGTGCACCCCTGTTCACTGTCGCCAACAGATAGCAGTAGCACTGGAGCTTGATCATCATCACCCAGGTACCCACACCCCCCACACCTCGAACGACGAAATTCCCTGAACTGGGTGCACTCCCGTTCCACTCCGCCACACTACTCTTTCTAACCCATCCCCATACCATTACCACGCATTCGCACGAATATACTATACTACAACCCCAACACAACACAAACACAACAAACACAAGGCAACACAACACGGTCAGTCGCGCCCTACCACCACAGGCCACAGGTGACGTTAGCTGCAGCCGTGCAACCGCGGGGTCTGCTTGCCTTTTCAGGCCACGACAGCGACGCACGCCGTCGTCGCGCCCTTTACCCGGAAGCAACGGCCATCACGCCCTCGCGCTGCGGTTGACGCGCGCGGAAACGGGAGTAGAAACGAACTAGAAATATCGCTGCAAGTTGCCGCGGCCAACCAACCCGCGGCCGCGTCGGGGCGCTCGGGTAAATTGGGTTGGGGGCTCCCCCGATTCCTGGTGCAGGTGCAGCGAACGGTGAAATGCAATCCCCCTGCCCACGCCACGCGACGCGCTCGCGCGTGGCTATAAGTAGCCGCCTCATGCACCGCCGGCCTAGCTAGCTCACCCTGCGTTGCGTGCTTGCTCCTCCACACACAAACCGATCGGTCACACGGTAGCCGGCTCGCTCGCTCGTCGTTGCGATGGCCGGCAAGAACGGGAGCCTCTACGCCGTGCTCGGCGTCGCCAGCGACTGCTCCGACGCCGACCTGCGCACCGCCTACCGCAAGCTCGCCATGGTCCGTTGTCGGTTCCTCTGCTTTGCTCTGTTTCTTGCCAATTAACCGTCTCAGTGGCTGTTTGTCTCCGGCAGAAATGGCACCCGGACAAGTGCGGCGCCGCGGGGAGCTCGGCGGGCGGCGGCGCGGAGGCGGCCAAGGTGAGGTTCCAGAAGATCCAGGGAGCCTACGCCGGTAAGCTCGGCCACCTTCTTCGTCTTCCTCTGCTTCTGTGAACTTCTCCGGCCGGTCAGTTCATGGTGTGCTCAGTCAGAGCTAGCACAAGCTGCCATTCGTTTCGGACGCTGAGATTTTTTTTTTTAGCTTCACTCGTTGATCGGTCTTTGCTGCTATTACGGTCTGTCCGTTTCCGTTGTTTAACCCTTCTGACAGCGACGTGGTTTTAACTGAACAGTGCTCTCGGATCCCAACAAGAGGATCCTATATGACGTCGGAGCCTACGACAGCGACGGCGACGATGATGTAACAGCATTTTCCAGCCTTTTTATCTCTTTTTTTCCCCACCAATCAACGGTATAAGATTATTTTTGTGGCCAGCTTGTGTGCTGACTTGGTCGTGCCAATTCACGTGCAGGGCGCCGGCGAAATTCTCGGCGACATTCTCGAGGCCATGAACAAAACCGGCCCTACGGTAACAACGTATTTGAATTTGAATTCCAATTCGACGTAAACTTTAAATTCGATGTAAATTCACACCGTTCATGCATGTTTGTGAACGCAGGAGAACGGCAAGAACGAGAGCTTGGAAGACCTGCAGAGGCAGTTCGAGGAGCTGTTCCTCCGGCCGCCGGCGCCGCCGCCGCCGACGTCGTCGTCGTTCCGGTCGGCGGTACGTGACTGTCATGTCGTACACCACTGATTCCTCTGACTGACATGACGAGACCAGCAGTTACATAGCTGTATGTCCTTTCTGATTAGTGACTAAACAGGCCACATCTTTCTGTAGAAACACCATTTTTTTGTGTCGCTTTCGCTGACAACTGGTTGCACACAAGCATGTCGGGAGAAGAGCACGAGCTGTCGTATTATACGAAGTGCTAATTACAGTAACCGTTAGGTGCATTGCATCCTCTTTCCCAGGCTTAGAGAAGATTATCCGTAAACAGTTTGGTCGCTTAATTAATTAATTAAGCACAGAGTAGGTTTTCTTATGCTACATGGACACTGATTACATACACAAAATTTAATACTAACTCTAGACTAAGTCTACAATTCTGGGATTGATATTCTGCAGCAAGAGGACGCAGGGAAGTCGTCCAAGAGAAGGGCCGGAAGAACATAGAAGTACGTACACGACGACGTACACTCTACGTACGTACTGCAGGCCGAAGACATTTACTGCGAGATTTGAATCTAGTTCGTACGTGCAGTGCTCAAGACGGCCGTTTGCTACTGATAAGCTGATTGATCAAGAAAAAAAATTCAGATAATGATATGACGCAGTGATGATCTAGGGAGCAACCTGTAATCTCAATAACACCTTTGGCAGCCGTCCTTTGGTTTGCACATAGGCAGATGGCAATTAATTTGCCTTGCAAGAAATTGGCCGAATTAAAGTTGACCACCCGTCAATTCTTATGTAATATTGCCAAATTTGGGTGTTTCTTCATGATTAATTGAAAAAAAAGGAGGATTAATGAACATGTGCGCTAAATATGTACTATTGACTGAAACGTCCAGTTGTCCATCCATGCGCAGTATAAGACATATTGAGGTGGGGGCAGTACAAGATTCGTTTAAAGAAACTAGCTAGTGGGGTTGTCCATGCAATTTTGTATCGACCTAAGATTTAAGAATTGAAACAATATAAAAATCTTAGCTTCCATTTTCATAGATATAATATTTTGTATACAACTAGAAAGATAACCACTACAGGAGATCACCTGTTTGCCGAATGCCTGGAACACTCGACAAAAGCTTTAAAACACTCGGCGAAGACTTCGCCGAGTGTTGCACTCGGCATAGCTTACACGGTGAACTTTGGGTTGGCAAAGAGCTCTTTGCCGAGAGTTTTTCATCGGGCACTCGACGAAATCTTCGCCGAGTGTCCCTTCGGCACTCGGCAAAAAAAGGTACACGTTAGGTTGGGTGGACGGTGACGAAAAATTTCGCCGAGAGCCTAAAAAACTCTCGGCGAACATTTTACTTTTGCCGAGTGCCAAAAAAAACACTCGGCGAACATTTTACTTTTGCCGAGTGCCATCAAAAACCCTCGGCGAAAATATAAACTTCGGTGAGTGTTTTGGCAAAACCACTTGGCGAAGAGGGGAATTTCGCCGAGTGCTTTTGTCAACGGCGAAGTTTGGGCACTCGGCAAAGAGGGTTCCCATAACCCCCAGTTTGCCCTCTTTGCCGAGTGTTTTGGCCATTGCACTCGGCAAAGGCCCTCTTTGCCGAGTGTTACACTCGGCAAAGTGACAATTTTAACCATATTTCATTTGTTCAGTAGCATATTTCATAAATTTTCAAATATATATCACATTCATAACCCCAATCATTCCACAACCCCATAAGCATCTTTCCACATCTCCAATCACAACCCCAATCAGCACAACCACATCGACAACCACAATCACAACAACCTTAGCCACTATTCACAATCCACAAGATATAAATATAATCCACAATCGTAGTCAGAGTCACAATTCACAAAACATAAACATACTAGTTCACAGTAGGTAGTCCACAATTCGCAATCGAAATTCAAAGAAAACATAGTAGTTCACAGTAGGTAGTCCACAATTACAATTGTTCAAAGAAAATTACCGAGGTGGAAACGACGGCCAACCTCCGTGGTCATTACTGAGGTTATTTGATGCCGCCGACTGAGGCTGCACAAAAGAAAAAGAGAATAATATAGGTTGTCAAGATAGCAACATTCACAAATAAGAAATTAAATGCGAGGTTGTCAAGTGACTCACCAGAGTGCCTACAACAGGATGTGGAGGAGTCAAGAGAGAGATGCAAAATAAATAGAACATAGATGCAAAATAAATAGAACATAGTTAAAGCAGTGCATACATGTATTAGAAATAGTCATCATGGTCGGGATTAGCTGGATCATAATTGTCATCATCACTATTAGCCATGTCGATATAATCATTAGGTTCCTCCTCGGAAGGAGGAATGTTGTCGTCCCTCTCATTTCCTAAATGTAACCGCTGAAGTAATTCTAAGTCCTTCACATTATGAACCTCATCTCCAGCGTCCTCGTCAACAACCATTTCATTGCCTACATCCATCCCCATCGCTTGGGTTAAGTCTATCTTAAAACTTCCTTGTAGCCCATCTTCTTGAAAGAACTCTCCGTCATATGTGTTTGGGTTCATGTTGTAGTCTTCATTGTTTGGTACAGGTAGTTTACCGTGTGGCGATACCTTGTACACAACATCCCAACCCTGAAGACGGTCGTCTGTTTGGCATGGATATGACAGATAATAAACTTGTGTTGCCTGTTGAGCAACGATATACACATCGTCTCCTGCTAGGACGGTTGACTGTCGAATTTCGACTAGGCCAAGATTAGGAGTCTGTCTCACTTGAGCAGGATCAAACCAATGACATTTGAATTTGACAGGATTAAGAGGTCTACAACCATGAAACTCGAGTTCATATATTTCTTCTATTCTTCCATAGTAATCAACCCCATCGAGCCATGGAGTAAAAACTCCAGTATTTGTGGTTCTTCGATTGGGTCGACTCTGCTCATGGCTTGTTGTGTGAAAGTGATATCCATTCACATCATAGCCGGAAAATGACTTAACCCTGTAGGAACAGCCACCAGAAACTTGTCTCAACTCGGCACTCATAGACGCATCGTTTTGGCCCTGCAAGTTAAAGCAGGTTGTAGAATCAAACTTCTAAATTTCAAGCAAAAAGATTAATCATAAGTTTCGATAGTACCTTATATTTGAACCAAGAAATGAAATCGGACATTCCATTTCCCGCACCCTGCCTTAGAAGGTTTTGGCTTCTTGCGGGGTAGGTTCCCTTGGTTGACGCCAGAATTGATGTTGAAATTCCCTGTACGAATGAGAACAAGGGGGTTGAACAATGAGAATAGTGACTAATTGGTAACAAATTTGTTGAGAACTTACCGCATGTACGGCTCCACTTCATCGAGGTTGGTCAACACGTATAGCATGATGTTGCGCCACTCATGATGATTCAATGTCTTGTTAGTCTCTTCACTCGCACTTCCAAGTTGCCCTCGGAAAAGACGAGGTTCAATTCATCTTCACCAACATTGTAATGAGGGGGTGGATTATGCACGCTAGGAAGGTTGTCGGCATAGTATTTTGATGTGAAATTTGAAACCTCCTCCGAATGTATGCCTCTGCAATGGAAGCTTCAATCTTGCATTTATTTTTACATTTCGTTCTAATAACCTTCGACATCTCTCAATTACATAGCACCAACAAGACTTCACAGTCCCCCATTCGGCACTCATGCGGGAGATGCGAGAATCAAATGCTGCATCGGATTGAAGAAGCTGGGAGGAAAGATCTTCTCTAACTTACATAGCAACACAGGCGCCATTCTTTCCATTTCGTCAATCACAGTCGAAGATAACTCCTTAGCACACAGTTGGCGGAAGAAATTGCTCAACTCTGCAAGGACTAGCTAGACATGCTCAGGGACATAGCCACGAACCATCACCGGGAGCAGCCGCTCAATCCATATGTGGTAGTCATGACTCTTGAGCCCGTTGATTCGCATGGTAGATAAGTTCACTCCCCTCTTCAAATTGGCTGCATACCCATCAGGGAACATCAACGTTTGGAACCATTCGAGTACTTCCCTCCTTTGGGCCCTCATCAGAACAAAATCGGCCTTAGGCTTTTTTCATGACTTGCCGCCTCTGGGAGGCGCCATGTCTAGCTTTGGTTTATTGCATAACATAGTTTGATCCACTCGAGCCTTTACGTTGTCTTTTGTCTTATCAAGAATGTCCATGATTGTAAAAAAAGTGCCTTGACGACATTCTTTTCTGTGTGCATCACATCAATGTTATGTGGAAGAAGAAGATCTTGAAAATAGGGGAGCTTCCATAAGGCAGATTTTTGAGTCCAGGCATGTTGCTCACTATATCCCAGAAAACAACCGTCTTCTTCATTGATCTCAAGAGCTTCTAACTGAGCACGAACCTCGACACTGTCATCATCGTGGTGTAGCCTCGGTAACTATTACATCTTTTGTAAAGTTCTTGATGTCCCTTTGAATGGATGGTCAAGAGGAGGAATTCTCGATGTTTGTCAAAAGAAGAATATTTACCACCCTTCACCAACCAGATGAACTTCAGAGCTGCCTTGCATACCGGACATGAAAACTTCCCATGAACACACCATCCACAGAATATCCCATATGCCGGCAAGTCATGCAGGGAGTTATGGTACCAAATATGCATTTTGAAGTTTGTCTTTGTAGCTCGGTCATATGTCCATACCCCTTCCTCCCAAGTACGGACCAAATCATCAATCAAAGGCTCCATGTAAACACTCATATTCTTTTCCGGATGTCCAGGAATTATCAACGACAAGAATATATTTGATCATTGGAAGATGACGTCGGGGGGGGGGAGATTGAGGGGGATAACGAACATGGACCAACATGTGTATGGGGCAGCCGCCATTCCATAAGGATTGAACCCATCCATTGCCAACGCAACCCGTACATTACGAGCCTCTAGAGCTTTCCCAGGATGAATCACATCAAACCTTCTCCAAGCTTCACCATCGGATGGATGTACAAGCTTCTCAGGATTGTATTGATGTCCGAGCTTGTGCCATGTCATCTGTTTCGTGGATTCCTCGGTCATGTAAAGCCGTTGGATCCTCGGTATGAACGGAAGGTACCGTAAGATCTTCATGGGGATAGCGAGCTGCCTCTTATGCCCATCACCAGAGTCTACCTCTACGAACCTAGAGGATCCACACTTTGCATAGTACATTGCTTCCGCATGCTCTTTTCTAAATAGGATACATCCGTTCGGACAAGCATGTATCTGCTCATATGGCATCTTAAGTGCATGAAGGAGTTTTTGTGCCTCATACATGCTCTTTGGCAGAAGGTGACCATTCGGAAGCATGCTACCAACAACTGTCAGCACAACATCAAAGGCCTCTCTACTCCAGCTAAACTGGGACTTTACGGCCATTAGCCGTGCAATGGCATCCAGTTGAGAAACCTTTGTATGCCCATGAAGGGGTTGTTGTGCCGCAGACAACATGTGGTAATACGCCTTTGTGGTAGGCTCTGGCTCCTTCTCCCTACATCCTTCATCGAAGTGTGCTTCATCATAGTCATTTAACATGTCTCCTACCCCGGCATCAGAATCAAACTCCTCGATGCGTTATCGGACGACCTCATCTCTCCCACGGTAGGCTTCACCATGGAACATCCACCGGGTATAATCAGCTGTAAAACCATTCTTGCAAAGGTGTTTGCCCATGATATCTTTTGTTTGTCACTTCATGTTACCACATTTGCTACGGGGACACCATGTGGTACGCGCTCCTTTAACCTTGGCAAATGCAAGTTCCAAGAAAGCATCGGTCTTCTCGATCCATTCATCGGTCAACGAACCGTGACTTGAGCGGCTCGTATACATCCACTCATGGTCATCCATCCTCTATCATATCGAACAATCATATAAATATTATTTCCATCTACCGAGTGCCTATACTGTCTAATAGGTAAAGATAGGTCCTAATCCCACCCGAGGATGTGTAGATGAGTTTACTTCCCATGCTCTAGTACTTCGCTCTGAGACAGAATTTCAGTAGCACCTCCCCGCTGTTCTCCAAATACACGTCCCGACAGGGAGATTGTGTATCCGGAGAACAACAGAGAGATACTATCGAAATTCTGAGTCGGACCAGAATACTAGATCATGGAAACTAAACTCATCTACACATCCTCGGGCTGTCCAAAAAATGTGGACAATTCGAAACAGATACGGTTAAAGATATGCAAGATGACGCATATTTTCATCCGTATCTCTTTCGAACGGGAGACGCCTAAGGTTATGTTATACACAGACAAACGACGATGAAGACAGCGGCACGTGCAAAATAGGGAAGCACGGTTCGATGGCCGGCACACAAGCGACGACATGGCTACGCGATGCGACTCCATTCATCATCTTAAAAAAAAAGCTTCGAACATACGTGCATACAATAAACTTCAAAATATATACGTGCATATAGCATATATTTTCTACGCAAATCAAAGGAGTATAGATAGGTATCATTGTTTTTACCATACCATTGTATTTAATAAATACCTAAATTTCACTCGTTTAAATAAACACCCATGATATTATATCGATGTGTCAATAATAACCTAAATATTGCCATAGTTTAAACTAAATGTTTATACACTAACAAATCTAATTTCGTTTGAACTAAATGTTTCAATAACAAAGAAAAACAAAGACAAGACATGTTTACCGGAGGAGGAGGGCGGCGTCGGCCGGGTGGGGGAGGAGGGGCGTCGGCGGGGAGGAGGTCGTCGGCGGGCAGGGAGGCGGCGGCGGGGTGCAGCGGCAGGGAGGCGGGCCGTCGGAGTGGCGCGGGCGGCCGAGCGCCGGGGAGGCGCCGGGGAGGGAGTCAGCGGGCGGCCGGGCGCGGGAGAGCGCCGGGGAAGAGGGAGTCGGACGGGCGGCGTCACCGGTGGGGAGGCGGCGCAGTGTGCCTTGCCGGGGCGTCGACACGGAGGCGGGCGGCGCGGCCGGCAGGCGCCGGGAGCCGGGCAGTGGGCGGCGGGGCGGCGGGCGCCGGGTAGTGCGGCGTGGCGGCGGCTCGTTGTGGTGAGCCGGCGCGCGTGGTTTGGGAAAAATTTGTCTAAGTGCAAAAAGCTTGGGCGGGGAGGTGCAGCCATATATAACAACATTCGCCGAGTGCCACGTATGCCGAGTGTCCCGATCTCGGCACTCTGGCAAACATTTCGCTTTGCCGAGTGCCATATCGGGGCACTCGGCAAAACAACTTTGCCGAGTGCCCTGCACCGGCACTCGGCAAAGTATTCCTCTAGGTTTTTAAAAAATTTCCGTGTGTATTTCCTTTGCCGAGTGCTACTCTCAAAAAAAACATTACACTTTACGCTTCTAATTATTTAAAAATTATCAAACTGATTTAAAAAATTACCAAATTTGTCCATAAACTAATATAATCTAATTATTGCCTATGGAATAATTTTTGAAATCAAACGACAATTCGCCCGTCACTTTCTCTCCAAATCTAACTTATCCTTCTCAACACTTATAATCTTCTTCGGATAATACTCGGTTTTGTGAACGTCGTACCGATAAAATATTCTAAACCTTCTCAACTTTTACCGAGTCTCGACGTATAATATCATGACATTCAGACAATTTTCATGATTTTCCGACTTCGTGTTCCGTGAAGAAAATTTTTGAATTTAATCTCATTTTGAGGATAATGACTCCAACGGGTCTAAATAACATCAAATATAATTTTTTTCACTTATTTTATTCCATTTTTTTATCACTTGTAGTTCAAATTTAAGACTTGACAAAAAATTTATGAAAATAAAATAAATCAAATATATATAGCAAAACAAATTAAAAAAATACCAAATTTTATAATTATGATTGACATGTTGTATTTACATATTAGAGAAAGTTTGGAGGATGGGGGAGAAAAAATTTTAAAATTTTTGCCGAGTGCCAGTGGAAAGCACTCGGCAAAATTGCCTTTTTGTCGAGTGCTTTGGGTAGACACTCGGCAAAGTTTCAATTTTGCCGAGTGTCCAGCCCTTACACTCGGTAAAGACCTTGAAGAAACGCCGTTTCGATCGTTGGGTGACGATCGTTACATTTTTGCCGAGTGTCCCAAAGTGGCACTTGGCAAAATTAACCTTTTGCCGAGTGCCTCGGGAGGGCTCTTGGCAAAATATAATATATGCCAAGTGTTTTTTGCCGAGTGTAAACACTCGGCAAACAGCATATTTTACCGAGTGTTTTTGTTTGCTGAGTGCGCTCTCGGCAAATATATATTTCGCCGAGTGCCCGAAGGAAAGCTCTCGGCAAAGAGTAAAACACTTGGCAAACAAGGGCTTTCCCGTAGTGAACCGCGTATTTATGTGGGTATGTATGGTAAATTATGTTTGAAAAACTTATATAGGTCGAATATCAACAGGATGACACATGTATGTTTCAAAAGTACTATTTCTCCATAAATTTTAGTTTTTAAAATATATAATATTTAATATATTCTTATAAACAATTGTATAGAATCTCTTTATTATGGAGTTAGATTTAGTTTGTTTGGAAGACATGTCTAACAAATTAAATTAAGTGTATATTAAAAGTAAGTTGTTTTGTCCTGTTTAATTGAATATTTAGTGGCTTTTTTAACAAATCCTAAAGATTTACTATCGTTAATAAATATGTTTTATTTGTACTATCAAGTTAGTCCTCTTCTAGTTGGTTCATATGGTATGCAAGTTGTTACATACTTATATATATAAATTAACAGTCATATCGTAGATCTCCCTTGTGATATACATGATCTATACTATCTTTCTTGAAAGAAAATACCTAGTTAACATGACTCCAAAAATTTAAATGTAATAGTAACAAATATAACTTTTCAACCAACTATATATATACTGCTACCTTAGTGTGTCTTATATATGTAATAATATGCGGAGAAACATATAATACTATGATATAGAATATAATATCTAAGCATTTAAAAATTGTTATCAAAATGGAACATGCTACGGTTGGTCCAATTTTAGTGAAAAGTAAGAACCATTTTTTATGATTTTTTTATATTTTATCTAAATAGTTCAATTTAGTCCTTGTTTGATATTTTTTATTTCATGTTTTATTTTATACCAGTTCAAAATATAGGAGTTATGGATCTTTAAATTGTTGATTTAATTATGAATACATAGAAATGAGATGTGTAGCTTAAAAATTATGCATGTTTTAATATTGTTGATTATTTCTCGCTTTAAAAAAAAGGGAGAGGTAGAGTGACGAGTGGAGACCTCGAGTCGAGAGGGTAGGGGACGGGTAGTGTTATGTTGTGCGCATGTGAGAGGAGGAGGATGAACCAGAGAGGTAGTGTTTTTTTCTTTTTTTTCTAAATGATTTAAGAGGAAACCGATGATCCCATTTTTTTTCTAGAATTTGTAATAGCCTTTCAATTTTTAAGACGTAACATATGGGGCTTAGATTTTTATAAAAGTAACCGATTCTAACGAAATCTAAGGTTTTATTTGTAGTTAAGACATAACATGTGACACAGAGGATGAAGATGATTTAAGGTTATATAATACTTATTATCTTTTTTTATAATGTTCTTTTTTTGATTTTGTTAGCATGCAAAGGATAGGTTTCTATGTTCAAATGACGTATTTTTATTTTTATACAATGAAATATGGGTAATATGTATTTTTATTTTGATACAATAAAATATGGGTAATATGGATCTTGAATTAATTATTTAATTATAAATAAAATAACAATTCAAACAAACTAAAAATCAGATATAATTTAAAATTTATTATCATTTATTTTTCTAATTATTGATCTTTTTATTAATTAGTTAAAAATTAGAAGATGAAGAAATTAAACGGGAGAGAAGAGGAAGAGAGTCGAAGGGAGACACTACGCGTTCATATAATTATAATATTTTTAATAGATTATAATTTTTACTTACTATTACTTTATTAACTGAAAATGTAATAAAAGTTTTAATTGATTGATTAGGATCTATCTTTTTACTCATCTTTTCCTACGGTCATATTGCCCGTGTGTTACAATGGTTTTAAATAAATAAATATTATTAACATGATATTATCATCTTTTAATTGTTATACATATTTGTTACTTATGTATAAAACTTGTTAGCTCCATACTATTTTTTATTTTCACAAAAGTAAAAGTTGATAGGAATAATTGACATATGGAATCTTTAACCTCACGTGTCCTTTTTTTAGAAAAGATGAAAGTTGGTAGCGTGGTGATGGCAGAACAACCACCACTACTACTCTTTTTATAAGGATGTAGATATTCATAGTGAATATTAAAAATATGAATACTACAAATCTAATAATGTTTGGATGAGGGAGTAATTTTTTGGAAGATTACTCAGAGTTGGGTTCATTTTACTTTTTTCATTGTAGATCTAATTTAGTTATTATAAAGTTATATGCGATGATAAAATCTATATCATTAATTTTTAATAATTTTATAATTGTTTGAATGGCACGCAAAAGTCAAAAAATATAACACCAAAGTGACATTTCTTTTCAAAGTTAAATTATAGTGAATATGGTCTTTAAATATAAAATAATTTAATGACATAAATGGATCAAATATTGTATTGTTTAGATGTTATAGTTGCTTTTTTTCATACCTTTTGCTTTCTAACTAATATATTTTGATAACATTACTTATAGTTATATTTATTTTACTTTTATGTTCGTAGATCTAATTTAAATTATGAAGTTATGTACGATGATAAAATTATTATTATTATTTCATATTTTTAATAATTGCTTGAATGGCACGCAATAGTCATATATCCCAAAATGACATTTCTTTTCAAAGTTTAAATTATTTTGAAATTTGCCTTCAACTATAAATTTAGTCATAGATAATTTAAAGATATAAGCAAATCAAAATTAGTTAAACGATTTAGGTCTTATAGTTGCTTAATTGTTTAAAAAATACTCTTTTAACTAATAAAACAAGAAAATAGGAAAATAGGAGAAGGAATAGGTGGAAAAGAGGAGAAAGGAACTAAGGAACAGATGCCGACATACGTAAGTAACATACGTAAGTTTTCTAAAATGAAGGAATAAGTAACATACGTACGTACCTACTACAGGCCTAGGTGGGCCTGATTTTTGAAGGTGAATGTTTTTTTCTTTAAGATAAATCTAACGATTGTAAATAATAGTTTCACCAAATTTAATGAAAATTATTGGTTAGATGTTTTATTTTTTAAATGTCATATGGCAATCGTGACAGTGTAAGAATGTTTATAAAAAGTTCAATGGACTTTTAAGTGTATAATATAATATTTGAAAATAGAATTCGATTTATATGCAACTTTTAGTTCTGTCTCAGTACATTCAATTTCCTCTCAATGCTTTTTAGATAATGAAAATTGTTCACAACTCTGACCTATATAGGTCCAACTGGGGGCGTCCCTACTTAAACTTCAATCCTTAATATGTATTACTCATGTGCAAGATATGAGCCCATTAACCTGTCCAACATAGTGCCCCCACTCAATTTTTAGGCTAGGTCCATCCCTGCAAGCAACCAATGAGTTCTAAAAGATAAATAAAAAAGTAAAGTTATAGAACGAATTCCCATCTCCCTCTTTATAATATCCAACTAAAATATAGGGTCGAATATAGGAATTTGAGACCCAAGTACGAAATACAATAGGGCGCTAAATTTAAAATATGGTCTACGGAAAAGCATCATCCTTTTATTATTTCTTGAAATAAAATATTTAATTATATGTTCATATGTAACCTTCTTCAAGACATATTTTCAAGTGCTTAAGTAGCTCCATTTTAAATACTAGGAGACAACCATTACTAACCCAAAAATCAATAAATAATTATTATCATTTTTTTGTTTGAATCACTTTAATAAAATATAGTCCATGCATCTAATAGAAATAGAGATAGTCAGGGTAGAGGATTTTAAAAACAAATTAAAAAAGAGATACTAGTTAATTACATACATGATATGAAAAAAGTGATTGTGTTTTGAATTTTAAGGTGAAGTGGGCATTGTGCTGAGACTGGGTTTTCTTTTCTCTAGTTAAGTATAGTCCTTAATAAGTGAATTAGGATTTGGGAGCCTATTCGATTTGCCACCTTGTCCCTACCACTACCACTAGACTGCCTAGCTGAAATATCGAATAGGAGTCACATGGATTTAATAATGAAAGCATGAATGAAATAAGCCATCAAAGTAGAATAAAAGACAACGGGCAACCGATATCGATAATATAGGATTCTCCAAACGTACTGTATACCTTCGACGATAGGACGTTTTTCACGTGAAAACCAGGGTTACCACGAAAATCGTGTCCAAAAGTTGTTTCTCATCCCTACGATACGCCCGAACACCATAGTTTTTGCGGCAGTTTTCGTGGTTTGGAAAACCCTATTAGCAGGAGCTCTCTACCCCATAGTATCTCGCTCCTCCTTTGAATTTCCTCCAAAGTCCAAATGTGACAGGGCCATCATGCCATTTCCTTCCAAATTATTGGACAAAATATTTAAATATCAAAGTTAGATAAATATTAATTTTATTTATTTATTTACATTTTCTTAAAAAGTATTTTAGAAGGTAAAAAAGGTCAGATTCGATTAATAGGGTACACTGTATCGTTGTATAAACTTTGTAGTTACTATTTTTTTTAAAATATAGTAATTTATATTTGAATATATGTGTAGTAATATCTATGTATATTTTAAAACGGGGGAGTACTTATCTATAACCTTCAAGTATATACGTTCGTTGAATTAATCTCGTACGGAACGACGATAGCAGTCACGTCGCCGTTCTCGCTACAATTAATAAGGGTCGCAAACATATATAGACGTACTACATGAACATCTACATCTACATGTATATGACAGAAGGCAAAGGAAGACGCGCGAAGAACATGGGCATCTCAACTAAAGCTGACAGGGCAGCTTTTGGCATTGATGATTTTTGGGACCCATTGTATGTGTGTGTGTGTGTGGATGGATCAGTGCGGAGAAACATGTGATGATCATCGATCAGAAACCAGCAGATGGAACACAACGGCGCGCGCCTTCTAGCTATGCACATGCCAAAATTAACTTGGCCGTGTGCAAGCTTAATTTCTAGCCAATCTCTTACTAGCTGATTGGTTGGCCTGTTGGCACAAGCACTGACCACACATGTTTCTTTGCAGGCACCAAACCAAACCTATCATGATCATTCACGATTCCGCAAAAACCGTTACGAATTTTGTGGTTTTCGTACGTACCGTGTACGATATTTTCACGGTTTCGTTTTAAAAATTTCGTGTAAATTAAAAAAATTGAAAAAAATATTTTATCACAAATATATATATTATAAAAAATAAATTTCGCGCGGTTTGCCGTGGAAATCGCGTACGTGGCTCGGTTTTCGCGTGGTTTGACCAAAACCACGGCACGACATGGATTTGGATTTGGTTCGAATTTAAATTACAGTTTTCACGGTTTTCGCGCGGTTACGCGGTTTTTCACGGTTTTTGGCGTGGTTTTTCGCGGTACGCACGAAACCGTCTAAATTCAAATTTGGTACTATTCATCGCCGGCCGGTTTTCATGGTTTTCACGCGTAAACCACCTTACCGGCGAGGAGCGACACGACATGCACCCACGGTAGAGTGAACCTTGATCATGATAGTTCATGCCCGCTTGTTTGAGAATAACACAAGCATTCTCTCTCTCGGTGTGTCCTTAATTACTGAAATCTTTTAAATTTAGTAGGGTAGCAACCACACCAAACACTGCTTAAAATTTTGTTATATCAAAATTTTGGTATGGTTATGTATGTCACAATTTAGCTCTAAACCTATCCAATCCTCTTCAAATTGGTACCATAGCAATTTAAACTGGCCCGAAATCTAAACTTTTTTTTTCAAAGTACTGCAATGCATACACCAGCGACGCTCAATGGATCTGGTCATCCCGAGCGTGTGGCGTCTGACTCTGCCATGCCAGGGCAAGGGGGAGGGAGCTGCCGTGCTAGCGAGAGGTGGAGAAGCCGTCACGCCGGTCAGGGAAAGGTGGCCATTGCTGGATCACGTGAGCTGGGGAGGGGAAGGGGGAAGGGAGGAGCCGGACAAGAAAGCAAGTGGGGGGAGAAGGGGAGAACGACTCGCTCGGGACTTAAAATATCGGAGTACTCGGGCAGCTTGGCCTAACTCAATTTTTCTGTAAGTTTAGCTAGAGAACAGACACGAGTAGTAATATTTTTATACCGATTTATTAAAAACCATCTAAGATATTAGTAAAAGTTTTTGCCCGTCTGAAACACACATTGAGGTTGGGTGGAGGGAAAACCTCTCTTAGTTCATGCGGTTTTTTGTTTAACTTGCACTGCGTGAATCAGACGTTAGTAGTTGACTTTGACAGGGGTCAACAGCAATCTGGATAAGTATTTTGAATAATTTGCATCGTTTGGTTACATATAAAAGTACAGTTAATTGGTCTGTCAAGAAATTTTCATTTCTCTAATTAATGTGTGTTCCTTTTTATACCCTTTTTTTCCTCCATTGTACTTATAATCAGTAGACTTTTCCTCCCAACTAATAGTGGATATAAAGATAACAATAAAATCTTTCCGAGCAGTCCTGGCAAAAATCCAAGCATATATGCACCTTTGCCTGCGGGCATCTCCCACGAGTGGAGTTGCACAAGTTGCTGAACGCAGTGGATGTGATGCGGTGACGCCCAGCAAGCAGTATCTCTGAAATGGACCCAGAGATGCACTTCTAAAACCAACCAATCACTCGAGCAGTTCTATGCTATCAACGGCTTATCAGTAAAAAACGTTTATATATACATTAGGAAAATCAATATAAAAATAAATGATGAAATCCAAAATCAATTTAAAATTAAATTTTAGAATTTTAATTTTAACAACGACTTATATAAGCTATTGTTGGCAAATGACAAAATATACGGATGCATAAATAAAACGAAAATAAATTGTTTTTTTCATTGATTTTATATAAATATACATGTTTAGAAGAGATTTGCAGAAATATATCATCGTCACACAATGAAAGCGCGAAATCATGCGTTGCCGCATGACTTTGGTAGCGAGTGCGCGCCACCACTTGGCCTCGTGTGGCCAATGCACGAGATCACGACTTCGCATCCCTAATACATTTTGTAATTAACTAATTATTGTTATTTTTAATTAGCATCATTAGTAATTAATTAATTCCTAATTAGGATGATTAATCACTAATTAGGATGTCATGTCGTTGGTTGGCCCAGCTAGACCGTACGGTCTCTACTACGGCGTGGCCACCAACGTCATCATGCTATATTTTTGCGTAACGATTTAATGATATCGTGTTGTTTTATATTTTTTTGTTGAGCGACGATGATATATTTATATCAAAATGATTGTATCCTATATATTTTTAAGAAAAAATAAATGGTATATTTTTAAATTTACTTCGATGCATACATGCGGCAACTTTCCGGGAGCAACTTGGGTGCAGGATCAGTTTCCGGGCAGACAGTACAAACAAATACTGCTCCATCCGACCGTACCGAAGGCTCTCGACCCGAACAATTAATGCCAATCGCACGGAGGTGGTGGTGGTGGTGGCTCCGGCCTGCGTCGCCGGCGACGACGGCGACGGATGAGCCTATCAGCACTCTCGCATTTGCTCTCAGCTCGCCGTCTTAATCCGAATCGATTGCAACAGTACACCAAACAGAAAAGGCACTTACTACTTGCATGGGCAACTTGGAGAAAATAAATCTACTATTTATCTGCTGCTGGAAACGTCTTGGTCAAGGGCAGAATAACTCTTGCGTTTGCCTTTTTGGGGCAAGTTGCACTGCCAGTTGGGAGGAGCTATTTCGGGAAAGGTGCATGAGTGGTTTGGGTTTGGATTGCCGACCATGCCTGCGTGCCACTGGATTTGGATTTGATCTTAAAACTAATCAGGTTTTCTATGTGCCAGCAGGCTGGCTGAAGTGACTGGCATGCGTGCACAGCAAGTGCCTCCTATCTGTGCCTAAAAGTGGATGCACGTCCCATGTGAGGGTTTAATCCTGTCCACCGCGAGTACAAGAGATTGAATTATATTAAAAAAAATATTACGATGACATAATATGTCGTCGAAGAACAGTACCACTGTATGAAAAAAATGATTCTTTCGTATCATGTTCTTAAAACTTCCATATTACATGGTCTTATGGTTCCATTTACAGGTAGTATACACCTTTATCACTTTGTAAGGACAACAACAGCCTAATGGGCCTTAAGTAGGCTAATTTTCTACGTGGGTGCCTTCGTTGTAGTTAGAGGTTATGTTTTGTGGCACGCAAAACGAGGCAAAAAAAAATTATTATATGATTAATTAATTATTAATTATTATAAATTTAAAAAATAAATTTGTTTGATTTTTAAAAATAACTTTTAAATTTTTTTTAGAGAAACATATCGTTTTGCTAATGAAAAACAAATAAGTTGTATTCTAGCAAAGAGCTGCAGTCGAAATCGTCTTCTGGTCCTTCACCACCTCCAATGTCCTCCGTCATCTTCTCACGACCTTCATTACCTTCGCTTCTGTCTGTGGCTAGAAGGGCCCGTGACCTGCCTGCAACATAAGGCCTTCTCCAATGATTGGATGGGCTAGGGAAGGCGAAAATTTCGGAAATGCTCCCTATCAACCTGTTAGCGGTAAAATTGGCAAGATACTCGGAGTCGAAAAACAGATTGAGATGGATTTGGCGAGAGAAAAAGTTGTTATCAAATTTGACTGTGCATCGGCTAAAGGCCACATCGGCTGATATAGAATCGGACTCGGCCACCGATATGGACAGACAGAACGATACAACTAGTTTTGGGTAAAGTTAGGCTCGGATTAAGGATTTAAAATTAATGCCGACAACAATAAAGTCTATTGCAAGCACTTGTATCTATTAATTAGAAATATTAATGAGTCGTATTCATTAGAGATCTTTTGATAAGAATCCGACTAAGAAACTTATTCATATGTTTTTGTAATTTAGGAGTTTCAGTCGTGTCCAGTCTGAACAAGTTTATATATTTGGGTATAAATAAATGCCTAAGGCCTTGTAAGAAAACAACAACAATTCAATACATACTTTCGGTGCATCGCTACCCTAGTGTTTTCTAGTTTTTTCATCTCAACGAGTTCTTGTTTCGAGTTGGGCTGCATCGCCTTCGATATTCGACAAGGGGTCATGGTAGTTTGTACAGGCAAGATTAGTGCTTACATCGTTTCAACACTCTAATTTAACTTATACATCAGTCTATTTATCATATATCTTAATTAATCTAAACTGACAGCTCTGTTTACTTGTATCGGGTAAGTCTTATTAAGGGTTTTGCTGATATCGATTAAACCGTTTTGTCGATTCAGATTAGCTAAGGCATCCACCACCTCTAAAATCAGTCAAAGGCTTGACTGTTTAGACTTTATACTTTTTTTCATATTTAGTGTTGTATCAATTAAGTTTGACATACTAAGTCGTGATTAGAATTATAAAAGCTAACCTGTCTTGGATTGCCAATCAGGATATTATTGGAGTTTCAGCCGATCTTATCTGGTATAATTATTTTGCTTAAGGTCACATGATTTACTTTGCTTAACCAATTATATCTGTCATCTTATTTAATTTTATCAACCCTTTAAATCTACTAAGCTTGTTATTAGCCTCGCACCATCTCGGTTAGGTCCGATCTATTGAGGCTATATCTGTTTAGTAGATTTAATCTAAGTTGATTGTCTTATATAAGGCTATATCAGAGTTTTTAGCCGATATGTTATCTAATCGCCTAGACTGTTTCATCGGTACGATCCAAGTCCATATAATTATTAATTAGTTTAATCTTGGTTATAAACAATTAATATTATCTCGGTTAGGTCTAATCTATCATAATTGCTTGTATCTAAGAGAAAGATTAAATTAAAATTATATGTTATTTGAATCTATAACCAATCATGATTGTTTTGGGTCTAATCTTCAACATTTGTCCATTAGTTAGTGATTTAAATCTTATAATTATATAACAATTGACTATAATAATCTCAGTTTTATGCTGCATTCATTAGGTTCGACCTATATGATTGATTTTATTAAGAAAAAGTTGTTTATATTTATATCTAATTTAAATCTAGTTCATGAACAATATTTTCTACCTTATAGCCGATTCAACTTGACCGCATCGGCTAGGTCATCACGATATATCATTAGCCTATCGGCTGATTGATCGTCTTCTAACATTTACCATGTCTTGTTGGTTGCAGAGTCAAACCAACTGACACGCTCGTATTCTTTTCACCACGTTTTTGGATCTACACAGGAGCTAAGCAAAACTCCTAGGTCGCCGTGTTTTCGCATCGACACAACCGTCTGGGCAAAATGAAAAAATCGGACACCTAGGAACAGTAGCGTAGGACCCACATGTACATGTCGTGAGTGCATGCAAGACTGTTTAAATGCATTCAAAATTCAAATGACTTTTTCTCTCTAACTATTTATCCAAATTATAAACTAATTATATCATTAGATTTATTACAATTAAATCTTTATAATAAGATCTCACATAACTATATTCCGACGACTTTGTTTTTTGATATTTTTTATGATGCATATAGTGTTATTAGGATATTTTAATAAGTATTTATTGATACTTCACTAATTCATTTGTAATGTTTTACGTGGTGTCTTTCTATGTTTCATAAATTGATTTTTTTTATGTTTCAACAATCATAACTTAATTGTTTTAAGCATGATAGATATTTCATAAAATTACAAATATATTGTATCATGTTTCAATAGTCAGGACCTAAAGTTTCCTATAATAGCGGTTAGTGATAGAAAATGCTTTGTATATACCGAGAGTCCAAGGCAAGAGCTGGGATCGAACGCATGGATGACCCCACCAGCATGCATACAGAACGCATGGACGACCCCATCAGCATGTGTACATACTACACGTACGCATAGAAATATCCACAAACTTAATTTTTAAATAACCTTTTCTTCTAAAATATGTATCCGATTTACGATCCAATTACATCATTGTATTCGTTACAACTAAATCTACAATAAGATTTTGCATGATTATATTCCGATAAAAATATATGTTTCAACCATTAAAATTGGATGTGACAGTAGGTAAGTGAAATTTTATGTTGTTTCACTAGTTTATTTGTAAATGTTGCACACAATGTATTTGCTAAAACATTTTAAAAATTATCACATGCAACATTCTTAAATAAAGTACTGAAACATTCTAAAATATTTATTGGAACATCTAAATAATGTCACGTGCAAGACTAGAACAACATCGACCATGTAAAAGAACAACTAGAATGTGCAACATAATTGAATTTCAATACAAACATTTGCTCACATGTGAAACATTGTTGAATTTTGATGATTGAAACATATTTTTTATTAAAATATAACCATGTACGATTTTTCTGTGAAGATTTAATTATAACGAGTATAAATATATAAACATCGTCGATCGGATAAATGGTTTGTAAAAAAGATCATCTCAATGATTACTAATAAAAAATTGTTGATAGATACATGCATACGGTCATGCAGTGTCATCAGTCATCAACATGGTTGCAGAAAATGGTCTACTATTACAAGTCATTACTTTGCGATAGTACTTTGGTATTGTTCGATAATTTGTTTTCTATCGGACGTTCGAGCCGTAGTCTTTTCCCAAAAATTTTGAATGATACAAGAAACTAAGGTAAATCATATCTTTTCTTTTTAATAACATGTCACGTGCTTTGTAACAGGATTGGGGTTGGGCCATATGGGACCATACATTGAGATGGATGTGAGCATGGATCGAATATATAATCATAAGAGACTTTTTTACCGTCTAGCACTGTGGGGCGGTACCAAATCTCAACCTTTGATACGATAGGATCCAACGGCTGGCAGAGGTTAGTACCACGAGGTATCATTTGTGCCCTTGAGATGATCCTGCATAACTGAAAAAATATGGTAGGGTAAAACTGTATTTACGCGTTAGATGGATGGATAGGCTAGGCCGTTTGGATGGAGGAGGTGTTCTTGGTACGGGCGCTCCGCGGACGTCGCCGATTTCTTCGTCACATCCGTGCATTGCTGTTCCCCGTCCGCTTCTGACGAGCGACGCAATCTCCCTTCCCCTTCCGACGAGTGACGCAGTCTCTCGATCTCTCCCTACCCTTTTCGTCGTCGCCGTGCAAGTGTGCCGCCGCCGCCGCACGCGTGTGTCGCTGCTGCCACGTACTGTGCAGCCCCCGTCGACCACGTTCCTTCCGCGTTCATCACCTCCACCAATTTGTTTCGATTGCCGCCACAGTCTCATCCCCTCCACCATCGCAAGCCGTCGCCTTGGGGAGAGACTCCGCGGATTCAAGTTGCGTGGGGAGGAAGAGGGTGCGGCGGAGTGGACTCAGTCATACCCGTGAAGGCTTCGCTCAATTTGGTATTGTCGATCTTACCCCTCTAGAATCAACGGCTCGATTTGATTTTGTACATGTTGATATCAGTACGGCCCTGTTTGATAGTGATTTTCCTCTCAAATTCTCAACAATCAATAATCCCCACAAACTGGATTATTTCAGAATCGATTCCGAGAATAATCACTTCAAGGATTCATCGCTTTACATAGGAAATAAGAATCACCTAAAAAACAGTTTTTTCCAGAATCACCTGAAACCAATTTCTCCCAAAAATCACGTGAAAATCATCTAAAATATTGTTTTAATCATTATTTTATTATATCGATTCTCGATTCTCTCTAAAATCGATTCGGAGAATCAAAATCTAAAATTATAGAATCAAAAGTCATACCAAACGGTCTTGAGAGTTACCATTTGCTGAACCAAAACAAAGCTCTAATCATGAAGCAACGGATGTGTTTTTTGTTTAACCAACTGCTTCGTTTTTTTTTGTTGAGCGAGACAGCTTGTGTGCTTCTCTTGTCATGTGAGAAAAAGGAGCCAAACTAGTCAAACTCCGGCGTTGTAACACGATGCGATCTAGGGGTTTAATTTTTTCTGCATTTTTCATTTTTTTTCTCTCGGTTTTGTCGGATTTTCCAGGGATGCTGGATGGGGAGGAAACTGAGCGGATTTTTATGGGGTGCGGGATAAGCTGAAAATAGGAGGACTATTGTGTTTTTATAATAGTAGTAAACAAACATGCCCCAACTAGAGCTGCCTTCCCTAAGGCCAAACTGATTTTTACTATTTCAGAGAACCCGGCTCAATTAAGCCCATGTGCTTATTGGGCTGTCGGACCAAAATTGTCTTGCAAGATTAGGCCTAGCAAAATGACTAACCAAATAAGATACAACATGGGCTTCGTTCGCCCGACCGGTTGCATGTCTGAACTCTGAACTTCTGAAGATACTACTATGTAATAAGAACTGTCAAACCACATGAAACGGCTTGAACAAAGATCATCTATACAGTGAAAGCTTTCTGAAGTACATACATCAATAGAAACTTGTTTAAGCTTCATGTTCCTACATGATCAGTCGCTACAAGTTCAATTAATTGCTCTGGAGCATGACCTATGCAGGTCAATTTACTCGGTGAATTAACACCGAAGCAAATAGAGTAACATGCGTGTACTAACTGTTTTATACTGTTACTACTACCATTTAGAACAAGTTAATTCGATTTGTAAAAACTCCACATGCAATTAAGCAGCTCAGTTAAACCCATTCTCTTCAACTAACCTAATCAATTAACCTCTCCCGCTGTAATTACCCAGCCCCTTATAAAACCGAGAGTTTACATGCATCCACACAACGCAGAAAGCCATCGTTTTCATAGCACAAGAAAACTTCTACGACGAAGTGGTAGCTGACTAGCTGAGCAAGCTCAACAATGGCCGCCAAGACCACCACGTTCGCCGTCGTCTCCTCCTGCCTTCTCCTAGCCCAGCAGCTGCTCCTCCTCGCGCCCGCTACGACGGCGACATCGGTCCCCGTCGGCGGCGGAGGCGACAGTGGCGCCACGGCCACAGCCGTCCCGGTGGCCTCGCACAGGGACAGCGACGACGCCGACGTGCCGCCCTTCTTCCCCTTCCCCGGCGGCTCGGCCGCGGCGGCGGGGTGCTGGAACGCGGTGCTCCACGCCGAGATCTGCGCCGGCGACATCCTCCGCTCGGTGGCGTCGCTCCTGCTGCACGACGGCGAGCACCCGTGGGGCGTCCACGTCGGCGCGCCCTGCTGCGGCGTGCTCCAGGCCATCGGCGACAGGTGCTTCCGCGACCTGCTCACCGACTCCCCGTTCCGGCCCCTCTACGCTCCCCTCGTCAACCAGGTGTGCGGCGCCCTACCCATCGGCCGCGGCGTCACCCCTATCCACCGGGACTGAGCTAGAGCCGGCCGGCCACCCCCGGCCGGCCACCCGCCATCGTCAGAGAAGACGCGCATCCAATAAGTGAGAATATAATAGACGATATCAGTAAAATCAATGCTACAGTGCTACTAGAGATGATCAGTTTCATTAAGGTTTTATACGCACTTTGCTAGCGCTAATTTTCTTCCCTGACATGTAATAACACGGCAGGAATTTGTTCGGGCATAATTCTGGTAGGCCTAAATCCTGGCCTATTCACATGGCCGGGCCAGAATTTTGAACTAAAATCTGGCTTACATAGGTTCGAATAAGGAAATAAGTTCATTTGAGGCCTCTTAAATTAACGTCGAATCCGATTTTCGCCCCTTTGCTCCGTCCGCCGTCGCTCACTCCGGCCGTCGTCCATCCCGCTCCGTCGGCTAGAGAAAGAAGAGGGAGAGACAGGACAGAGAGAGGGGATAGAGAGAAGAGGGTAGTGAGGATGACGGGTGGGTCCACATGCGTCATGCTGACTAAGCGGTCAAAAACTTCACGTAGGACAAGTCAACAGGTCACGTCGGACAAAACCACTCGTCATACTGCCTTAGGACGAAGTTTGATCTGGTTTTGTAAGTTTATGGACCTGTCGTATCTGGTTTTGTGGATGAAGGACGAAAATCAGATTCGACGTCAATTTAAGGAACCTCAAGTGAACTTATTCCTTCGAATAAAGGTCCATTGGAAAGAGGAAATCATGGTGGGTTAATTATGGACCTTCCCTCTCCAGGTATCCAAGCTGACAATACCAGCCCACACTGCAAATCTCGGCTCCTGGCACACGCAAAAAAAGCGAGAAAAAAAGCTTGTTTGACAGAGCTACAGGGGCGATGCCCGGCATACCATGTTCCACGCGTTATATATCTTTATATATATATATATTGAAAAATTAAAAATATATGACAACATATCTTTTTTTGCTCGTCGTCTCGAAACTCGAAGTCAAAACTCGGGAAGAGTAGAAAACGGGAACCGTCGTCGAGCGCTCGAACCGGTCTACCCAACCCGTGCGCCGACCACCGCCCTCGCACCGGCCGCTGCTCGTGCCCTCACGCCACCCACGAGCCGGCCGCCGTCCGTTGCTGCACGCTGCCCGTGCATCGGCCACCGACCGCTCGTGCATCAGGTTGCCGAATAAATTAAGACATTTATATCATTCAAAAGTGTCGAATGAATTAGTCAAAAAATAGCATTATAAATCTCTGGTACTCTTTTATGCATATATTTTCAATTATCAGTATCATGTTTAAACTATTTATATTGTATTTAGTGGATCGTTTATATTTAATCTTTATCGTGCTGCATATATACCTAATCATGTTGTTAATTTTATAATTATTATCAAAATATTATGTTAAATTTTTTTGGTGGCGTGCTCTAAGCTAAATCAAGCTAAATCATAGATTCGCCACTACAGGGTTATAACTAAGTTTCAGCTATTCTGAAGTTAGTGGTTAACCAAATAGTTTCAACTTTAACTTAAAATTAAAGCTGAGCGAGCGGATTAGAGTGGTCTGAAAATTTTGAACTACATGAGGGAAACATGATTTAGACCGCTCCACATCATCCCTTCATACTTTGCTTCTAAAGTTCAAATTTAAGAGTGGAAGTTATACCAAATAGAAAAAGACAGTAACTTCCGTTGAACGGAGCGCCCGTGTTCGTCTATGTGCACGGAAAGATTCCACGATTCACGATTCCATCTCTAACGTCAGAACGGCTACTGTTCTTCCGCCATCCTCTCCCAGAGCCACAGTGCCAGTGCTCCTGCTACACGTGTAGATGTTGTCACTGCCGTGAACCGATCGTATATACGTCTCCTGGGCTCCCGGCGGGCCAGGCAAATACTGCAAAGAGCTAGTGCATCACTGCTACTCCTACTGCTACTATCAGCAGCAGCAGCGGCGGTAGAACTCGGCAGGCAGAGTGAGCATTGTGCCAAGCTGCAGAAATAGACGTCTCAATCTCCCAATTTTGGCCAGGCATGTGGTAGCCGTCCTGCAATAATAATTGCCAAAAGAGAAACCAAATTGCTCGCCAACCATCCGGCGAGATGGAAAACGTCCATCAGTGGTGGCTGCAACGTAGACTGACGGGCCAATTTTCGCCGCGAAAATGTACTGCTAACTTCGTGGTGGTTGATCTGTGCAGACCTTGCTTTTGATAAGAGTGTATTAGTGTTTTGGTTGTCAAATCGCGTACTAAAAGGGGAGGCGGAAACAGTGAGCATCTGTAATTAATTTGATGGGGATGGTAGTTGTAATCTGTGGCCGTGCCGGCGTGCGGGGGCGGGGGTCATCGGTGGCAGCGGCGACACGCAAATGCGAGAGCCGCACGTACGCAGCGCGCGTGTGGCGCTTGCGTCTTCTACGTGCCGGCAGCCCGGCGAGGAGCCTCCGGCAACGATTGCCCACGCGCTGCGCGAATCTACCAGCGAATCTGCGTGATCTCCAACTCTTGACGAGTTGATCTCGGTGAATTGGGACATTCCTCAGTACAAGCTAGTATATATCTCCATCAGTAGTGGAATGTGCAGTAATCGCCATTGGATATAAGCAATGGAGGTTATTCCTGAGAGTTTTCTATTAACCTGCCCTTCCTAAGAGCTGCCTCAATGTGCCATGAGAGGTGAAGGCACACATAGACCACACTACTCACAAATTAGACTATTCTCATATATATTTTTTCGTTTTAGTCCCTAGTTATAGGTGTGGTTATATGTGTGTCAGCCATTGTGATACGTTTTATTTAGCAAAACAATTGAAACGTTTATATTTAAATCATATATTGAAACGTCATGCCTCTCCCCTTTCTGCCAATCTCCCCTTCAATCGCTATTCAGAATCTAGCCTCGAGTTTGTCAGATCCGGCTACGTGCTACATGGCGGTGACCTAAGCGAAGGCTAAGGACGCAAAAAAAATCTCGAAGTTCGTGGTTTGGATTGGCTCGTAGTAAGCTTGGATCAAAGTCATGTCAAGTTAGGCTTTTGACTCGAGAGCGGCTTGTTTAGCTCGCTAGTATAAGATATCACCATATTTTTATATACTTATTGCTTTTATGCAATGATTAATCTATAAATAACATTCAAACTATTTGTATTTAGTGAGTTATTTATTAGTGCATGTTTATTATTATATTATTACATATTTTCTCTATCCCATAATATAACAATCTAGGATCAGATGAGACATTTCATAATACAACAAATTTGAACATGCTCATGTTCAAATTCGTTGTACTATAAAATGTCTCATTCAATCTTAGATTGTCATATTATGAAACATAGAAATGATAAATTGGTAAACCATTACATCAAGGTGTTATAAATTAGATAGAGCTCGTTAACGAGCCTAATCCAGCTCACGATTTGAGCCGCAAGCTAAGCTTTGAGCTCGCTAAGGTTAAAGAACCGAGCCCAATCGGCTCGTTAAGGTAACGAGCTTGAACGAGATGTGCTGCGTTGTTATTCACCTCTAGCAAGGCAGCTTGTCGTAGATGGCTTGATCTGCTCACCGGATTCCTCCACTAGCCTAATCCACTCTAGGTCGTCTCTAGGTGCTCATTCACTTTCAGGAACACCAATCTCCTCTCATCTTGAAACCACCATCTTCTATGCAACACGCGAGGCCAAACCACTACTCTGGTCAAGCTAGCAGCTCGCCTTTAACGTGGAAAGGTGAGGGCATTTGATTTTATGCTATCCTTGCTATGTGAACGGCATACACTACTGAAGAAACCATCATTGATTGAAGTGGAAAAAATCACAGTAGTCCCGGTTTGAGTTGCACCCGGGACTAGAGATAATCTCTAGTCCCGATTTAAAAATTCAACGGCCCTCTAGGAACTTTAGTCCCGGTTCATGTCACGAACCGGGACTAAAGACCACCTCTAGTCCCGGTTCAAATGTTATCAGAGCGTGTCAGAGCGTCGGACACCTTTAGTCCCGGTTGGTAACACCAACCGGGACTAGAGGTGTTGTTAGAGCGTGTCAGAGCGTCGGGCACCTTTAGTCCCGTTGATAACACCAACCAGACTAGAGGTGCTTGGTAACACCAACCGAGACTAGAGATGCTACCTCTAGTCCCGGTGGTGTTACCAACCGGACTAAAGGTGCCCGACGCTCCGACACGCCCGACAACATTTGAACTGTCACCTCTAGTCTCGGTTCTTGACACGAACCAGGACTAAAGGTCCTAGAGAACCGTTGAATTTTTAAACCGTTGCCTCGGGACTAGAGATTTTGCTTTATATACTCCTTCTTCCTCCTCCATCCCGAGCCAGCTACACTTGTACATCTTCAAAATTTTTCTCTAGCTAGAGGTCCGATGCTGCCAAGGTTAGCAACTTCTTTGGTGATAATACAAAAATATTTGTTATCTACAAGGTTAGCAACTTCTTTTTCTTATAGATTTGCGGTTGTTTTCTATACATTTTGCTATCTACATGTCATGTGCTATCTACAATCTTAGCACTTCGCATTTTGCGGTTGTTTTCTATACATTTTTATCTCTAGATTTGTATGCAAACATGAGGAGATGTTTCCCGCCCACTGAAATTCACCTCTAGTCCCGGTTGGTTTTAAAAACCGAGACTAATTATTACAGTGCCTTATTATATTGTGTTATATTCATATATAATTATAATTAACATATGTTCATATATATAATTAACATATGTTCATATAATTAACAAAAATATTATAAATTAAAATTATAACATATAATTAACATTTATCATATTCCAAACTATTTAAAATTTAAATAATAATATATAATTAACATATAGCCTATTTGAAAAATATTTTAAATTGAAATAATAACATATAATTAATATTTGTCGTATTTAAAACCCTAAACCCTAAACCTAAACCCTTTACCATTAACCCTTAACCTAAACGCTAAAACCTATTTTAAACCCTAAACCCTAAACCCTCGTGCGGCCTGCGTGATTGGCATGTAGAAGTACTGCGACACGAGCTGGAACGTCAATGTCTTCTCCTCTGATCTAACATCGTCTCTCATGCTCTTGGAGGCTGCTCCGTTCTCATCACTGTAATAGAGCAGTGGCAATCCCTTCTCACTTTGTTCTACTTTGTTCTCCGATTGCTCCATCTCATCCCAATACTTCAGCACATCATCTTCAAAGATAACACCAAGCTCGTCTGCATGGCAAGAAACAAGTGTCTAAGCAACACAAATCATGAAAGTATCATTCCTTTTCGATTAGAAAAAAGAGAGCATCATTCTTGCATTGATCTGAGTAGAAAGAAAAAAATTATATCTTGTAAAATGTTGTTTTGCATACAGTAGAGCAGAATGGCTGGGGATGTAAGCTCGGGAAAGAGATACTGGAGAAGAGAGCTTCCTCCTCAAGCAGGTAACTATCAGGCCAAAGGCTAGTGCAATAAGGCCACCAGCTAGTTCATAAAAAAATGTTAGATCAATAACAGATAAACAGATAAACAAAGACAGTCTTGCAGCCAAAAGAAGCTACTGCTATAAAATTTTCTCAACGATGAGCATGGTTAACCATATGCACGATGCAAAACAAATCTGCATTTACCTATGTTCTTGGCTAGGCTCCATTCTTTCGAGAGACATGAAGCAAATCTCACACTCCAATGAGTTGGGATAAATGAAATAACTTATTTTAGTCGTCTCATCCGTATCCGCATCCAGCTGCTCCTGATGATCCGTGGAAAGGCCCCGACGCCTTCTTCCTACCTTCTTCACCGATCTTGGTCTCTTCAACATGTCATGATCCGGATCACGGTCTTTTTTCTTGCTTTTCTTCCTTTGCTTCATAATCTTTCTGTCTTGCTCTTTCTTAGATAATCCTCCTCCGCTTGTAATTCTCCTTGAAGCACGTCTGCCTCAGCTTCTTTGTCCTCTCCGTCAGCTCCACCGCCGGGTTCCGCTCCATCAGCGCACAAAAATTCTCCAGTGCCTCTAGCTCCCGTCGCATCACCGTCGCTGAGATCCCCTTGCTCCCCATCTCCTGCACGAACGGCATGGCCGTGGAAGGCGCAAGAACTGAAATTGGTTGGAGAAGAAGATGATGAGGCTGATGATTAAGAAGCCAGGTTAATACATGCTGAAGTTGGTTCAAGATACTATTTCCCACCTTTCTGAAGACTCTTAGGTGAGCAACATTGAGTGATTACACCAACTTCTGTTTCATAAATTCGTTTTATCCTTCCTACATATGTAATGAGAGATTACACCAACCTCTATTTCACAAATTTGTTTTATCCTTCCTACATATGTAATGAGTTCATAATTTTTCTCCCTTTGCTTCATAATCTTTCTGTCTTGCTCTTTCTTAGATAATCTGACAGCCACCTCATTCCGTGATGGCTCCCCGTGATGTAGAGGTGTGCTTTCTCTGTTTTCAGCGGCAATGTTCAAGATCTCGTTGCTAATGTCTTCTGCCTTATTCTCGTGAATTGCCACATAAGCATTAGTTGTTAGAGCATTATTGTCCTGACCACAAGTTAGGATCTTCTGTGAGTATGGAGCATGTCGACGGCCGCCGTCCTCCTCCGCTTGTAATTCTCCCTGAGGACTTTTTCGTCGACCTCGGTCTCACCCTTTTACTGTTTTTATTCATAGCTCCCTGCAAATGTAATATGATCCGATCTTGGTCCCTGCAAATGTAATATGATCCGTTCATTCGGTCGTTCGGTGTGGATGTAATCCAGGAAGTGACTTCTGAAAAATATCACAATTGTGGATGTGCACAATTGGATCTAGTGTCTGTCGGATTTTATCTATTTTTTCTATCTTCTTCTTTTTTGTCTATGTTTTTTACGTAGACATACATGATATTCCTGAATAATTGATACATGTATTAACCGAATAATTTTTTTTTAGAATTCTTTGATTAAGTCCTCAACCCACAACAATCAAATGGCGGATCATGATGAGGAACAGTTTTTCCTTGATGAGATCGCACGAGGAACAGAGTTTTACAACGAGGAGGGACACGAAGATCCAGATCAGTACCTCAACGAGGAGGGAAACGAGCGGGGAGACGAGCAGAGGAACGAGGAGGGGAATGAGGGCTCCGCCTCCGCCTCCGCCTCCGCTGGACAGAAGAGGCCACGCGGCCTCAGCAACAAAATAGAGGGTCGACATGTCATAACAGAGGTGGCACCTGACGGTCGACCAATTGCCCCAGAGGACGCCGCAAGGAAGTTTGTGGCGCACAGCGGATGAGTGGTGAGGGATCACGTGCCCGTAAGCGTTGCCAACTGGAGGCGGTCAACCAAAGGAGAAGAGGAGCAGAGCTATCTCTCAGACTCAGAGAAAGAGATGCTGTGGATGACAATGCTGCAGACATTCACCATCCCAGACTCAGATCAGGCAAGGGTCAAGGAATGGACGTTGAAGAAATGGGCAGAGCTCTTCAGGAACTGCAAGAACAGTTACACAAGAAATATATCCTGAAGGGCCAGACACCAAACTTTGACAAGTTTCCAAAGCTCAGAGATCATTGGGATGCTTTTGTTGAGCACAAGACCAGTGAAGAAGTGCAAGCTATCATAGAAAAGAACAAGGCCAACGCAGCCAAAAATAAATACCATCACATGCTTGGGTCAGGCAGCTATAAAAAAGCAATGGAGAAATGGAAAAAAATGGAAGCCGACCTAGAAGCACGGGATATTGTTCCAGGCACAGCAAACTGGCCGAAACGATCAAAGAACTGGTTTTATGCTCACGACGGCTCACTTAATCCCGTCGATGGCACAATGATCTTTGGTGATGAAATTCAAGAAGCCGGACGGAGGTTAGAGGAGGCGGTGCAGCGCCCTGGGCGCGTTCAGTTCGGGATAGAGAGAAGGACGAGCTAACGCTCGTCCTCCAAAACCGAGCACCCGGGCGTACACGAGGAAAAGGCGTCGTCCCCTGAAAATATGGGTTCCAAGCTGACGTCGACACATACAGGAGCCGAATAAGGTCAAAGCGAGAGAATGATGCTAGATTCGCTGAGATGGAAATGAAGCTCTTGCAGATCGATCAGATTGTCGACGAAAGGCTGGCCTTAAGGTTGGTTGAGGAGCGAAGCCAGTGGGTTAGCCAACAGCTGAATCCAGCAACAACCGCAAAACTCCAACAGCAGCGCAGGAGCTGCGCATCTACTAGAAATGAAGGCGAGCTGGCCCCACAAGCTCAACCGGGTCCGCCATGCCCCGTGGATGACATCACACAGCGGACCCCGTGTGAGCTGCACATCCCGCTGAAAAACGTAACAATAAAGGTATGTTCGTACTTTTATGTTGTACGTATATTTTCTTGAATAACTTGTTAATCAA
Source organism: Oryza australiensis (assembly GCA_019925245.2). Classification (NCBI taxonomy): domain Eukaryota; kingdom Viridiplantae; phylum Streptophyta; class Magnoliopsida; order Poales; family Poaceae; genus Oryza; species Oryza australiensis. The sequence continues at coordinate 3,300,045 of JAIFGZ020000440.1, read as the reverse complement.
CGTTCATTACTAACTAATAAGCAATCTTCTCGAACAGGTCATGTTAGGCATGGCTATTCCAGTAGCCCGAGACGGTACCTACCACTCCTGGCCCGTTCCACCTTCGTACTCGAAGGTTGAAATTGAACAGGTGGAACGCGGCTATAAAGATCTGGAGCTGGATATCCCAGGAGGAGACGGGGAGACGACACTAGGAGAAACAGCTCATGGAATATTTCTCTGGAGGAAGATCTTCATAAAATTCCACGGACGAACAGCGTCTCCTATCGTTCCACCGCCCTCGCCTCTACGTGGGCCGTCTCCTCCGCCTCCTTCGCCGCCTCCGCCTCCTCCGCCTCCTGCGTCGCCTCCACGAGCACCGACTCCTAAACGGCCGTCTCCAACTCCACCGCCTTCCAACCCTCCTCCGTCGCCACAACGAGCACTGACTCCTAAACGGTCATCATCAAAGAGCGCGCCGTCAATATCAAGTGTCGTCTAAGAAAGACTCAGAGAATTGAGAAGACGCCGCCACCCGCACCAAAGCGGTCGTCCAAGGCTGCTGGTAGGGCGAAGAAAGCGGGCAAAGATGTACCCCAGCTTGGCATGCAGCCACAGAAGCCTCTGGAGTTCAGCATGATTCCAAATATTAGAACTGATTTAAGACAATTCATGGAAGAAGCTGGAATTAATATGGATCAATTACACGGGCGTGCACCCCTGGCGAAGGCTCCGCTTAAATACAAGTTCAAACTTGGAAAGCCTCTCGTCAAGCCGGATCAAATGAAAAGGCTTCCAACTCAGATGTACCGCTTTCATCAGTGGTACATGCAACGATCCAGCAAGGGTGAAGACATGATAACATGCAAATATTCAATTGACTTCTTCTTCGATGGAGATGACTACCTCTATCTCCGATTCGAAGATATATTCAACCTATACCAACTTGATGCCCTCGACGTCTCACTTCTAACCGCGCGGGTTTTGTAAGTATCGCCCTGTTATTTCGTTTCTTACCTCCTTGAATTTAGCTGACTAAAATTCTTTTTAATCGTTGTAGAATGGCGATCCAATACTGCAACAAGCACGAATGCACCAAGCATGGATTCATGGATCCACGCAAAATCAACGACCCATTGGTTGATCAGTTTCCTAATGACACCGTGGACAACATATACAATGCGCTTGTGAAGCAACACTTCCGGTCCTTCATCCTTCTGCCCTACAATACTGCGTAAGTTTTTTCTTTCTTTTCGAACTAGTTTCAATCCCGTGCATACATAAAGTTTCATATGTGTCATCTAAACCAATTTACAGATTCCACTGGATTCTGTTAGTACTTGACATGGGTCAGTCGAAGATCCATGTCTTTGACTCAATGGATAAACCAGAGTCCACGTACTCCAAGTTATTTGAACTGTTTAACAGGTAATGCCATATTACTTTCTATTGCATATATGCGGTTCTCGGATAATTACGTGCTAACTTTCAATTGCACGTAGGGCATGGGAACGACTTCGGGTCACTGTTTGCGAAAATTGGAAAAATAAGCTCTCTGTGCGGATGAAGTTTCCAGTGAGTAACATGCCTGCTCCTAATTTGAATTGAATCATTATTATGTTCTAAAATATGAAATGCATATTAAATCTGTCGTCGTTTCTCTTTTAGTGTGTAAAATACTCGCAAGGCACCAACCTATGTGGATATTACGTCCGCGACTACATTCACCGTTTTGTGACCAAAGTCAAAACTGTCGATGATCTAGATGTACGTATAACAACAACAATTCATACATTACGTCTCGATTTCTTATTCAATTTATATATTTATTTCTTGTTTATTCTAATTAATGACAGCTTATGCGAGTAAGAGACGACCTCCCCCACGAGACTTTCATACAAGCCGCTCGGGAAGAATTGATGGGATTTATTAACGAGCAGGTCGTTGATCCCGGGGGGAGTTCTTCATTAGTTTTAGTAGCTAAACCACTCCATCCACAGCAAAGTAGATTAGAGACAATTTTTTATAAGCTAGCTAAGAAACATGTATGAATATTGTACATATTTTGGTAATATATGTATATTTTCTTTCTTAAGTTTATTTAAATGTGTGTAAATTATATATTTATACATATATATATATACATGGTGCATATATATATGTATATGTGTAATATAATATATCTGTGTAATATATATATATGTAGCAGTACTGCTGGAGAAAGGGCAAATTAAAAAATAAAAAAAATCTTTAGTCCCGGTTGGAGCCACCAACCGGGACTAAAGATGGCGGAGCTGGCCACGTGGCTTCGCCATATTTAGTCCCGGTTGGTGGCTTCAACTGGACTAAAGATGCATCTCTAGTCCGGATTCGTAGTCACGGTTTGACAACCGGGACTACTGAGAGTTATAAACCGGGACTATTGTGGCTTTCTCCAGTAGTGATAATTTGCTATCCCGGCTCATATTCGATAACCTAGATGATCTCACGTATCAGTGAGAGAGAAAATTGTTTCTTCTGTAAAGGAGTAACCAGCTGATCACCGCGTTGAGCATGGCCGGCCTTATGGCCAGGCTCGGTGGACCAATCAGCAATCGAGCGTTTCAAATCAAAATGCACCGATTTGTAGGTAGCAGTACATTTCACTATAGCTAAAGTCATGCTCACTGCTAGAAAACCCCACAATAGTCTCGGTTCTTAACCCCTTATTGTCCCGGTTCTTGAACCGAGACTACGAAACCGGGACAAAAGATTCCCATCTTTAATCCCGAGTAAAATAACCGGGATAAAAAACTCTTTAGTCCCGGTTAGTGTTACCGACCAGGACTAAAGATATACAAGCACCACGATCCCTGACGTCTTTTTTTCCTTTTTTCGTTGTTGTTTTGCTTCCAAAATTCATGTCCCCATACTAAAATCATTCAAAATAACATCTCAAATCGAATCCGCCTCACAAATCCCAACTCACAAATCAAATTCATATCCCGACATCAAATTAACATCACAAATCACATGAACATTCATCACAAATCACATATATCACATCAAATTCCACTAATGTACATCACAAAACTCTAAAAAATTCAAAAGTTTTTGCGACGAGAAAGCCGAGAGAGGGAGAGGCCGGCCGCCGCCCGCCGCCGAGCCGCATGGCCAGATCTGGATGCCACCGGGCCGCTGCCGCCCGCCGCCGGATCCGACCGCCGCCGCCGAGCCGCGCGGCCTTCGCCCAGCCGACCGCTCGCGCTCGCCACCCGCCACCGCCGGCCCGCGCGTCCGCCTCCTCTAGCCCGCGCGTGGCCGCCGCCTCAAGCCTCTCGCGCACGCTTGAGGAAGAGAGAGTGCTTGAGGGAGAGAGAGATCAGAGGGAGAGAGAGCTTGAGGAAGAGGGAGATAGATCTGATAAGAGGGAGAGGGAGATAGATCTGAGAATAAAGATAAGGCAGTGAGAAGAGCGGCACACATGACGAGATAATAAGATCGAGTTTTTTTATCCTGGTTGGTGTAAAAACCGGGACTAAAGATATATTTTTAGCCCCAGTTGATGTAAAAAATCAGGACTAAGATTTAAATGATCTTTAGTCCCGATTCGTAACACCAACCGGACAAAAGATGAAATCTTTAGTCCCGATTTGTAACACTAACCTGGGCTATAAAGATCTAGAGAGCCGGTGTCTTTTTAAACCGCTAAAGATGATCTTTAGTCTTAAGGGTGCAATTTCAACTGGGATTATTATGGACTTTAGTCCATTAACCAAAGATCGTTTCTTCAGCAGCGGCTGTATTTTCAAATTTCACCGGTATCTTCCGCTTATGCAAATACGGCTTAACGTACGTGTTACTCAGCGTAGAGACGTAGACATAGATGACACCAATGAAACAAGAAAAAGACAGCAAGAAGTTATTCTTTGACTTATACTTACGTGTATCTGTATCGATTATTAGCAACCAAACAATAATTTATATAACTTATATATATATATATTTAAAATCAAACATAAAAAATCAAATGAATTATATCTGAAATTAAGTCTTAAAATTTAATTTTAGCTCATAAACATCAACATAAGCTAAAAGAATTATACGTCACGGCCTTGTTATGCGTGTCGAACATAATCTCACCTACTACCACGAAAGCCACAGTCAATTGGTGTGTGTCATTAGCCATAACCACAGCCACAGGATCTTAACCTCAGCTAGCCTAGTGTAGTAGCGTCCTGTCCACCACAAAAACACATATCGATGAGATCAAACAAATCTTTTTTCTAAGAAAAAAATGCAGTAAACAATTCCAAGCACAGAGTCGATATCGCTTTTGGCATGTATCAGACATGCGTGCATCGATCTTGCGCATACATAATTTGTCTTCACTATGTCTTCTTCAATCTTCTTTATATCTCTCTTATTATAAATTCATGATCGATCGAGCAAGCGAATCCTTATTCTCACTCTAATAAATATATATAACAGACAGTAGCAAAATTATAATTTTGTTGCCGAGATACCGACGCGATAAATAAAACGAACAATGTACTCTTACCCACGGTCGGTGACGTCATTGCAATTAAGTAAGCTCCTCGCATGCTATAATACTGGTTAATCAACAACCAAGCTTGCCTCATTGACCCACAAATATTCCAATCATCGACGCCTTTACCAAATTTTCCAACCGATACTTTTCTGCTTGTCTCAACTCTCACGCACACACTAGTTAGTGCACCACCTATAATATTACTTATCAAAAAGAGATGGAGAGACGAATGTAAATAGTGAGAACTAATTATAGCATAATTGTCGAAACTCGGTTTTGGCAATAAAAATTTAGAGGTACAGTCAAGATCGTCAAGCTCGATGGGTTAGATGGAAAACAAGGTTTAGACAGTTCAGACCCTCTCGTAAGATAATACCCTACTCCTGTTTCGGGGATTCGATCCGCTGAGTGTTTATTGATTTTAAGATCTGTGGCTCTTGTGTTGCATATGAAATCTGATATCCCTCAAGGGACGTCCCTTACCCCCTTAAATAGTCTTGGAAAACGGGCTTACAAATCGAAAACCCTATCTTACTCTAAGTCAGTTTCCTCAATCTTACCAAACCGTGACTATGAGTCGTTGCCTTATCTAATCGGCAACGTAACACCCAAGTGATAGTTGGTCTACATAATTGGCAGGTGTAACCTATCCCTATCTCCAGTCGGATAAGCTTGCCATGTGGATATCCGATTGCCACAATCTTCACAGTAGCCCCCGAGTCCTTTGCAGTCGACGAGATAACTCAACCTCGAACCAAAATAGCACACAACCAAACAACTCTTTGGCCGAGTGCCTCTGGCGCCGAGTGATTCCATCACCTCTGCTCGAATCTCCCGAGTGGCTCCAAAGACTGTGAAGGGCTGGAAAATATCCAAAAAATTCTCAAAAATAAATATCTAGGTGCATCTCCTGATGCACCTAATTAGGTGTAGCCTCCGACTATGTGGTTAGTCAAAAACAGACTAAACATATAGTCAAGGACTATAAAAAAATTATTTTCATATAGATGCTTAGCTCCAGCTAAAGCAATCATAAAAAATCCCATCATGGGTGAAAAGCACTCGGTAAGCTCATGTTTATCCGAGTGGATCTCTCCGAGTTGTCTCGGAACAAATATTTTAATCATCCCTCATGGGTAAACAAGTTTTTCAGTCATCTGAAAAATATGACCAAAATATTAAATAGCTCTTGCCATAATACAGGTCTCAATCTAAAAAGATCTACACCAAAGTGAAAAAACAACATTGATTTAATCAAATGCTTAAAAACCAAACAGTCCATGTCATCAAGACAGCCATGAAAAGCTTCACTATTTGTCACCTTTCAAATTGTATCGTGCCAACTTCTCATAAAGTTGTGCAAACCGCGATATGAAAGGATTTTTAAGGTACTGGGCAATTAGACACGCGTCATGCCACACCTTAGCTGGGCCGCAAGTCTCTCATGGGCTCGGCCCAATCCGCGAGATAACTTAGCGAAACCCTCAAATTTTTGTATAAAGCCTCGAGGTCATCCCCGCCACTTCGTCTTCCCAGAAAAAATTCCCCACTTGCAACACTGTTCACCAGCTTGCAGCGGAGAACCTTAGGCTCACGTGCGCACCCAATCCACAGATCCAGGAGCTCGCGCTTCGTCATCAGCTAGCCTCCGCATCCATCTCCAGAGAGCCCCATCCCAAATCCCCAACCCTCGAGTCAGATCCATTTTCCCCAAAACCACATCCATGGCCAGAGAGAAAAAGATCCCTTTCGAGCAATGGGCTACCTCGGATGTCAGGGAGTCCACTCTCAAGGAGATGGTGAAGCACGGAGTTCTCCCTCCTAAGGAGATCGTCACCTGGCGCTCGGCGGCCGGTGAGGAGTTACCCACTCCGAACACCGGTGAGCTCGTCGTCTTCACCTCTTTCTTCTATTGCGGTTTCGGCCTCCCTACCTCTGAGTTCTTTAGGGGCCTTCTTGATTATGACGGCCTTCAGATTTACCATCTGAACCCCAATTCTATGCTCCACATTTCTCTCTTCATCCATGTTTGTGAAGCCTTCCTCGGCATCTTTTCTCACTTCCAACTTTTCCGACGCATGTTCTATCTTAAGCCGCATCCAAACAAGGATGAGCCCTACGTCACTGGTGGGCCGGCTTCCAGCTCCGCGGATCCCTCCGCCGAGACTACTTTTCTCTTCCCTTGAAATCTTCTAACAAGGGCTGGCACGCAAACTGGTTCTATATCGCCAACCTTGAACCCAGTCTGCCAAACTTCGTTGGCCTTCCCCCTGTGCCTAGACCCAACTGGAGCACCGTGCCAGTGGCCCAAGACTGGGACGAAGCCAACAAGCTGCTGGCGAAGATCTTGGAGATGAAGCAGAAAGGTCTTCGGGGCGAGCAGATTACTCGGCACTTCACTAGGAACCGACTGGCCCCGATCAAGGAGAGGTCCAGGCCTGCCTTTGAGTATGAGGGCGAGAGGGACCCCAATCGGGAAGACCGCGACTCCCTCGGCTTCGAGATTTTGAAGATCCACATGTACAAGATTTTCTCGACTGGGATTGCAGTCGAGCGCAGCCTCATGTTGCCGGTCCTCCCATACAGCCTATATCGCCCTCCTTCACCGGTGAGCTGACTTAACTACTTTGTTGCCTTTCAATCTTGATGTCGCACTTCTTGGTGTTGAAAGAATCTTTCTCGCAGGAAAATATCTCCATCATCTCAAAGCCATATAAAATTCATCATGACGACGTGCCGGCTCGGCCTGCCAACAAGCCTGCCGGCAGCATAAAGATCCAGAGCGATCCGATTAGCAAGAGGGCTGCCCCGAGTGAAGACACCAACAAGCGGGCGAGTAAGAGGAGGCTGATCATTGATGACTCGGACGACGATGTCCCAGCCCCTCAAGCTGAAGCGACTCCTCCAAGGCCGTCGCCGAAAACGGCACCCAAGATCCGCCGCTCGACCAGGTATGTCCCTTGACCGAAATTGTGCTCTTATTGAAAAATCTCTCCGCCTTCATCCCAATTGCTCCTGGCTTTCTCGTTGCAGGAGGCCTCAAGACATTGATCCCACCGGGCAAAGTGAGGGCCCACCACCAACGCAACAACCGAGGCATCAACGCCCGCGGAGCCAAAACCCTGAGCCCTCTCCCGAGCGAGAGCGCTCCGAGCGAGAGGCCATCACCTCTCAGTGAGGATTTCCCAAGGGGAGAGCCCCCGACCGCCAGCCGGGGTACCCCGACTGGAAACCAGTCAACCGCAGAAGAGCCCGCCGCATCAAAGGGCCCCGACTGAAGACCAGTCGGGCAAGAGCCAAGAAGGGAAAGGCAGCCGAGAAGTGCCGGTTAAAAATTCAGCCACCGAAACTGGTAAGTCTTGAATCAATCTCTAGCTTTTTAATCTCGAGTCAATTTTTCTTGTATCTTCATTCGCTCCTTCCGAATCAATCAGCCAAAGTAGAGGAGATCCCTAGGTTGCAGTCTTCTGAAACCTGGGTCCCTCCGATTAAGATTGAGTGGCGTGATTCCGAAGGCCAGAGACAGGGCATCATCCTGAACAAGCAGATGGAGAACGAAGAAAGAAACATGCTTGTTGACAGCTTGAATGAAGCGATACGGCTGTTAAACGTGAGTTCTTCTCTTTTTTTGTTGTAGCTTTATCATCGTTTTCCAGTCGACCAACCTCAGAACTTGTATGTAGAGGGTGTACTGCCGGTCGATGGCCAAATCTGACGCACTCGAGAAGTTGCTCCCATACTTAAACTCCCTGGAGAACATCCAGCAGGAGCTAAAGACCACTCGAGAGGAAGCTGCGTCGAGAGAAGCGACTTTAAGGAGAGAGATAGCCGCACTCCGAGAGGAGAACCTCGACCTCCGGGGTTCAGTCGGGAGTACGCTTAATCCCCTTAGTCTCTTTGTGCTTTTAGTTGCAGTCTGTGTTGATCTTGGTCGTTGATAACCTTTCTTTGTTGTAGAAAACTCGTCGGAAGTCCACACGCTCCAGACCCAGCTGGACAAAGCCAACGCCAGCAAGGCCGAGCTGGAGTCCGAGGTTGAGGGTAAGCTCTTTCAAAATAGCACTCTTTATTTTGCTTCGTCTCTGAATGTTTGTGAGATCGTATGTCTTTGACAGCTTATAAGATCAAGACCCGAGCCCAATATGATGTTTTATTGAGAGGGTCAGAAAAGCTGAAAGCGTGAGGGACGATGTTGCTAACACAGCAACACCGATTCTCTTGTCGCTTTTCCATAATGGGCTCGGAACCAGCTCGTTGGACACCGTCGAGGTCTTCGACAAGCTTTGGAGGGCCCCCGATCAATATCGGCTAACATTTCAAGCGGCCATCATAGGAGCGTGCTTCGCCCTTGCGCAGACCAAGTCGCTCTACCCCCGGATAGATGTTGATTCAATCGGGGAGCGGTTCGCTGATGGTACTTCGGATGAACAAGCCCTGGAATTGATTAGTGAGGCGCAGGAGTTGGCCAAAAAGGTGGCCGCTGATGTAGTGAACAATTTCCGGTCTTGATTGCTTTATGAATAAACATTTGTATGCAACTTTCTGGTGTGGCTTGTAAATATTCAGTTCATTTATATTAATGCCTTGATCCGAGTTTTTACGTAAAATTTTTTAAGTAATTTTTGTCCGACTGTCACCAAGCCTAAGCTTGATTAGGTCATCAAAAAATTCTCAGTCCTTATGCATTGAACTCGAATCAAGGAACATTAAACAATGATAAACCAAATATGCGCAGGTTGCCAAAGAAAGCCATACTTTATTGATACTTATGTAGCCCCCGACTGCTAACTCAAGAAGTCATCTTGCTTGAGGTTGGCAGTCAAGAATAGCGTAAAACTTAAGGCAATTTAAGCATAGTATCGTCGAAGATGTTCGATGTTCCAGGAGTTCTCCACCATGGATCCGTCTTCACGTTTTAATCGGTATGCACCTGGCCGAGTCACCTCAGCAATTATATACGGTCTTTCCCATAATGGGGATAATTTGTGACGGTCCTTGGTGGTTTGAATCTTGCGTAGAACCAAATCGCCAACGATAAAAGCTCGTGCTCGAACGTTGCGATTGTGGTATCGTCTGAGTCCTTGAAGATATCTTGCCGACTGGATGAGGGCTGCCTCACGGGCCTCTTCCAGTTGGGTGAGGTCATCCACTCGGTCTTGATCGTAGCTTTCGTCGTTAAAGCTACGGACTCGAAGAGATTCGTACTCCATTTCGTTCGGCAACATGGCCTCTGCCCCGTAGACCAGAAAGAAAAAAGTTTGGCCGTTAGCCCGACTGGGCGTAGTCCGCAGAGACCACAGAACCGAGGGAAGCTTTTGAACCCACTTGCCGGCATAAGGTTTTAGCCAGTCAAACACTCGGGCCTTGATGCCTTGAAGAACCATGCCATTGGCATGCTCAACTTGTCCATTGCTTTTGGGATGTGCAACCGATGTGTAGCAGATTTTGATTCCGAAGTCTTCGCAAAATTCCTTAAAGATGCCCCCAGTGAATTGAGTCCCATTGTCGGTTATTATTCTGTTTGGGACGTCGAACCGGTGCACGATGTTGAGGATGAAGTCTCGTGCCTTGTCAGCGGTGATCGTAGCAACCGGCTTAGCTTCGATCCACTTGGAGAATTTGTCAATTACGACGAATAAGTGTGTGAATCATCCTGGAGCCTTTTTGAAAGGACCAACCATGTCTAAGCCCCATACCGCAAACGGCCAGGATAATGGAATCGTTTGTAGCTCTTGGGCTGGGACATGACTCTGTCGAGCGAAGAACTGGCAACCTTCACAAGTTCGTATCACTTTGTCGACGTCGAAGACCGCCGTAAGCCAGAAGAAACCTTGTCTGTAGGCTTTCCTACCAAGGTGCGTGTTGCCGCGTGGCTTCCGCATTTGCCCGAGTGGATATCTTGGAGTAGCTGCCGTCCTTCCTCAGGTGTGATGCATCTCATCAGGACTCCAGAGGGGCTCCTCTTGTATAAATCAGAATCAACCATGACATAAGCTTGACAGCGACGTCGGACGCGTTCTGCCTCATCCCGGTCTTCCGGCAGCTCTTGCTGAGTTAAAAATCTGATGAGCGGTGTCCTCCAGTCGGCGTCAATCATGGCGACCTGGTCTGCAATTTGCTCGTTGAGAGTTGGTTTGGCTGCAACAGTTGGCTCGTAGAGATGCTCTACGAAAACGTCTGTTGGAGCGGCTTCTCGCTTGGACCCGAACTGCGCCAACTCGTCAGCTGCCTCATTATTATGTGTTAGGACATGAGATAGCTCCAGTCCGTCAAACTTGTCTTCAAGTTTGCGGACTTCTTACCGGTAGGCCTCCATGGTGTCATTCAGACAGGACCAGTCTTTCATTACTTGATTGACGACCAGCTGGGAATCCCCTTTCACGACGAGCCGACGTATCCCGAGTGAGACTGCGAGTCGCAGTCCATGTAGTAGGGCTTCGTACTCGAAAACGTTGTGTGAAGGCGGAGAAGTGGAGGTGAAGAACATATCTTAGTCTCTCCCCAGTCGGGGAGATCAACACGACTCCTGCTCCCAAGCCGGTGATCCTCTTGGATCCGTCAAAATGCATGGTCCAGTATTGCAGGTCTTCTCGAGGTACATCTTCTTGCTGTTCGGTCCACTTGGCCAAGAAATCCGCCAGGGCTTGTGACTTCACAGACGTCCTCGCCTTGAAAGTTAAGTCCAGCGGCATCAGTTCCAGGGCCCACTTCGCGATGCGCCTAGTCGCCTCTTGGCTGTGGATGACATCGCCGAGTGGAAAGGAAGTGACGACGGTGACCGAGTGACCCTGAAAGTAGTGCACCAATTTTCTCGCGGTTATCAGAACACCATATAGCAATTTTTGTACCTGAGGGTAGCAAATTTTGGCTCCTGCCAATACTTCGCTAACGAAGTAGATTGACCTCTGAATCTTCTGGACTCGTCCTTCTTCTTCGCTCTCGACCACGAGGACCGTGCTGACCACTTGGTGGGTCGCTGAGATGTACAGTAGCAGGGGCTCCTGTGGTTGAGGTGATGCTAGGACGGGCGGTGTCGTGAGGAATTCTTTAAAATCTTCAAAGGTCTTGTGGGCTTCCGTAGTCCACCGGAAATCATCCGTTTTCTTCAGCAACCTGAAGAAGGGCATGCCTCGTTCGCCGAGTCGAGAGATGAATCGGCTTAGTGCTGCCATGCAGCCAGTAAGCTTCTGAACGTCTTTCTGGTTACTCGGGGGCTTCATGCTCGGGATACGTTGATTTTTTCTGGGTTGGCTTCAATACCACGATGTGACACCATGAAGCCGAGCAGCTTGCTCGATGGCACGCCGAACGTGCACTTCTCCGGTTCAACTTCATTCTGAAGGCCCGAATGTTCGCGAAGGTTTCTTCTAAGTCGGTGATCAGGTCTTCCTTATGCTTGGTCTTCATGATGACGTCGTCGACGTAAGCTTCCACGTTCTTCCCGATCTGCGTCTGAAAACACCTTTGGATCATGCGTTGGTATGTGGCTCCGACGTTCTTCAGGCCGAAAGGCATCGTGATGTAGCAATAGGCCCAAAACGGTGTGATGAACGATGTTTTCAGGCAGTCGGATTCCTTCAAGCTGATTTGGTGGTAGCCCGACTAACAATCCAAAAAGCTTAGGAGCTGGCAGCCGGCCGTTGAGTCCACGACTTGGTCGATACGAGGCAACCCGAATGGATCTTTGGGGCAGGCCTTGTTGAGGTCGGTGTAGTCGACGCACATGCGCCATTGCCCTGTCTTTTTCCGAACCAGAACCGGGTTAGTCAGCCAGTCGGGATGCAGAACTTCCTTGATAAAACCGGCGGCTAAGAGCTTTATGAGCTCTTCCTCGATGGCATCTTTTTGATCCTGGGCGAACCTGCGCAATCGTTGTTTGATTGGTTTTGCGTCATCTTTGACGTGTAAAGAGTGCTCGATCACCTCCCTAGGAATTCCAGGCATATCAGATGGTTTCTAAGCAAAAACATATTTATTATTTTAGAGGAAGGTGACGAGTGCGCTTTCCTATTTAGGATTTAGTTCAGCGCCGATTAAAGCAGTTTTTGAGGGGTCCGATGGATCAAGGGAGATCTTCTTCGTTTTGGCGTCGCCTTGTCCCGACTTGGCTATCTTCTTTGCAGGGATTTCTCCCTCTGTAGAAGTTGATGCAGCCAGTCGGATTTCCTCCTGGCTACGCAATCTCTCGCGAGATTGGGTCATGTCGTAGCTTTCCTTGTCGCAAGTGAAGACTTGTTTGACGTCACTGCAAAGAGTGATGATGCCTTTTGGACCCGGCATCTTCATGCAGAGGTAGGTATAGTGCGGTATCGCCATGAACTTGGCGAGTGCAGGCCTTCTGATGATCGCGTGGTAGGCCGTCTCGAAGTCGGCCACCTCGAAAGTGATATTCTCCGTTCGGAAGTTCTCACGAACTCCGAAGGTGACTAGAAGGGCGATGTGCCCGAGTGACATAGAGGACAGCACCAGGATAACTCCATGGAAGGGGGCTGAGCTTGCCTTCAGTTCGGCTCTCGGGATCTGCATCTCGTCCAAGGTCTTGGCGAACAAAATATTGAGAGCGCTGCCCCCGTCAATGAGGACGCGCTTCAGTTTGATGTTGCGGACCACCAGGTCTAACACCAGTGGATAGCGTTCCGGGTGAACCACTCAGTCAGGGTGATCTGAGCGGTCGAACGTGATGGCCATCTCCGACCATCGCAGGTATTGTGGGACTTCGGGTTGTGCCGCGTTGACCTCGCGGTCGGTTAGCTTCTGTTTCCTCTTGGATTCATAGGCTTGCGCCCCCCCGAAGATGTGATTCAGCTCGCCCATAGGGTCTTGAAAGGGCTTCGTATTTCCAGCCGGGTTGTTCTTCTTGGTGCCCAATGGACCGGCTTCGTCAGTCGGTTTCTTGTTGAGTTGGCCGTATATTGCTCGGCGAATTGCTTGTAAATGAAGCAATCTTTGGCCACGTGCTTGTGGTTGGGATGATGCGTGCACTGAGCGTTCATGATAGCGTCATAGGCCGCGACTCGGGGACGGCGTTGAGAGTTGGACGTCGCGGCAACTAGGTCTTCAGGTCGGCGCTTGCGGTCCTTCTGGCCCTGGTTGTTGTTGCCATTATCCTTCTTAGGATGCCAGCTTCCTCCCGATTGCTTGTCGTCCCTCCTGTCAGGCCGGTCTTGGCTTGCTGCTTTGATCATGTCGCTGGACTTGGTGTAAGAGTTTGTCGTTTCGAACATCTGCTTCACCGTCTTCGATGGCTTGCCCCCAAATTTTTCTATCAATAGTTCATCACGGACTCTCTTCTGGAAGGCGGCGATGATGATGTTGTCGGTGATGTTGGGGATCTTGTTGCGCTTTTCGGAGAAGCGCCGGATGTAGTCCTTCAATGGCTCATCCGGCTTCTGGACGACGTTGTAAAGGTCGAAGTGGGTCCCAGGCCTCTCAAAAGTGTGCTGGAAGTTGGCGATGAAGTGGTCCCTTAACTCACTCCACGAGCCGATTGAGCCTCTTGGCAAGCTCGTGAGCCAGTTCCTGGCTGAGTTAGCAAGGGCAACAGGCAGGTAATTGGCCATGGCCTTATTGTCGCCTCCTGCCGTACGGATGGCGAGGGGGTACATGGTTTTCCATGACTCGAGGTCGGTCTTCCTGTCGTACTTCTCGATTCCAGTCGGCTTGAAACCGTTCGGCCAATGCACTCGACGAAGGTCCCGAGTGAAAGCGGGTACTCCATCGTCATTGCTGTCGGGCGATCCCCTTCGATCTTCGTGGGAGCGCTGATCTCGTTCTTGATAGCATCGGTGTAGTCGAGGACTTCCCGCAGATCACCCGGCGGGGTCCTTGGCAAGCTGCTTCGGTAGTCGGAGTTGTTACTGCGGCGGGCTCGGTGGTGGACGGGTGGTCGTCCATGCCGCTTCTCGCGGGAGTCGGCCGATTGCTCCTGATGCTTGCGCGTGGTCTCGTGGCGAAGGTCTCTTGACCTAGTGGTCGTCCGGTCTTACTCGGGCCTCTTGTAATCCTTTGACCTCAGCGGCGGGAGTCGGCTTCTGTCGGGCGTTTCTGCCACGGACTCAGTCGGCCTTTGGGCTGAGGTGGAGGAAGAACCATTGGTTGTAGCCGCGACGATGGTCTTGATCTTATCCAAGATTGGCGTCACGTCGGGGGGCGCCGTCTCGATCACGGTGTCCAGGAGCGTGAGGGCAGCGACAGCGTTCTGCTGAGGCGTTTGGAAGATGTAGATGTTGATGTTATGGATTCGCGTCTGAAGGATGGCCTCCTGAGCGGATCGTCCGGTTACCCTTAGATCGCGCTTTCTTCTGTCGGCTTCCTCTTCGCGCCTCTTCTCATCTTCTGCCAGCTTGCGCTCCTGCTCAAGTCTGGCTTGTTCTTCTTCTGCGACCCTATGGGTCATGCCTGAGTCAGTCTTGGCCACCTCAGCCATGAGGACGTCGAAGCACTTCGGCTCATAGTCCTTGTCGCAGTCGGAGTCATTGGCTTCGTCCGAGGGGATGCCGTAGAGGTCGTCGAAGCTTGAAGAGCTGAGGTATTCATCGAGCTCCGAGGACGAGTATGACCCGAACGATTGGAGGATGACCGCGACTTCCCTCAAGCCTGGGTTGCTCGAGTCTGGATCGTTCCAGTCCGAGTCGTAGCTTGATGACGTGGATCTCTCCGAATGGGTCGATCTCGACTCGGGGGAGAGGAGCTTGTAGTAGATCCCAGCGGCGTTTGGTAATCCAAACGACGCCGAGAAGTTTTCTTCCGAGTAGATCGGTTCCGACGGGGAGATGAGGAGGCGGCTATAGATCTCAGCGGCGTTCGGTAGTCCGAACGGCGCCGAGTGGATTCCTCCTTCAGAGTGGATGGACTGCATCTTGGAACTCAGGATTCGATCGCAGATCTTGGCGTTGTTCGGTAGCCCAAATGGCGCTGAGCGGGTTCCCCCTCCTGACTGGTCCGAATCCGAGTCAAAGAAGGAAAGCTTGTTGATGCCGTTGGCGGCGAAGTCGTTGATCCTTGAAGAAGATCCCATCGCGCTTGCCGGTGAGATTGTCGAAGAAGTCTTGACGCGCGGCCCCTACCCGCACGCCAACCGCCGAAATTCGGTTTCGGCAATAGAAATTGGGGTGCATCAAGATCGCCAAGCTCGATGGGTTAGGTGGAAAACAAGATTTAGACAGTTCGAGCCCTCTCGTGAGGTAATACCCTACTCCGTTTCGAGCCCGAGTGTTTATTGATTTCAAGATATGTGGCTCTTGTGTTGCATATGAAATCTGATATCCCTCAAGGAACGCCCCTTACTCCCCTTATATAGTCTTGGGAGGCAGGCTTACAAATCGGAAACCATATCTTACTCTAAGTCGGTTTCCTCAATCTTACCAAACCGTGACTATGAGCTGTTGTCTTATCTAATCGGCAACGTAACACCCAAGTCATAGTTGGTCTACATAGTTGGCAGGCGTAACATATCCCTATCTCCAGTCGGATAAGCTTGCCATGTGGATATCCGATTGTCATAATCTCCATAATAATTAAGCATTGTTTTTTTATTATTTATCAGATCATTGAAATAGGTTATTTGCCCCATTCTTTAAAAACTAAGCATTCTCAAGAAAAAACTTTTTTCTATTGCATAAATTAGACCATTTGTTTTAAACAATTTGTTAAGTTTTTTTTTCAAATATTTAATTTATCCCTATAATCTAGTAGATAATTCGAGCCATAATATTTTTATAAGATTCTAAGGTTAATTAGATTCATACAATTACAAATTTGATTACTTAGGAAAAATATATTTTATATTTATCAAATCGGTTTAGTATCACTGGTAATTTAAAAAGCTATAGCTGAGCGATCTGCTCCAGAATTCCAGATGTTGACTGGACACTGCCCGGACATTGACGCTTATGTGGTGTGTGGAGGATGCTGCTGCTTGCTTTGCTATGCCCGGCAAGTCCTCAGCCCCAATAATTGCCGCTTACGGGTTGCTGGGGCCCTCACATGATAGCGATCTCCATAAGTACACCATCCGTTTTAAAATAAATTCATTTATTACCTCTCTCACACATCCTAATATAACTAAAAACAAACAATACCGTTATTTTCTTAAATTCTAATTTTTATAATTATTTTATCTATTTTTTATTTTTATGAAGTCTAGTATAATAATTATTTTAAAAACGAACTTATTTTAGTATAAATGATGTGAGAAAAAAATTGAACTTCTATGTAACCAAGGGAGTACTAGTCTAACCTGTTTAGGGATGGCTATAGTTTTTTCTTTAAAGAAGTTGGGCCATAAGGTATATCATGAGGTTGCATGATTCCTCTTACGCATGTCAGGTTATATAGTAAACGGCACGATGGAGTCTAACTTTTTTACATTCTTTGGAGATTCATGATTTGCTCATCACCACTTACTTTTTATAGCACTGTTAATGTTAGTATTGAGTTCAGATTAGGGTTGAGGAAGGAGGAAGAGGGTAATTCTAGTTTTGAGGGAGTTTGCTAAAGTTGATCAGCTGCGCCGTTGCTGGAGAAGGGGGGTATCAACACTGAGACCATTCATAGGGCGTTGAGTTGGTGTTCCGCCCCATCTGTTAGTAAGAAAATTGTCCGCATGTTCACCACGGTGACGCCCCCATGAAGCTTCTCGTCCTCCCGCAAAGGCGCGCAAGCCTTGTTGAGCTTTGTCAGGTTTCCAGGAGGACGAGAAAACACTAATTTCGAGGAGAAAACTTGAAAACCCGATATTATTTCGGGTTAATCGGTTTATAACTCATGGTACCCGATAAACAAAACAACTCAAGGTCAGCACCCATGCCCAGCCCAGCGCGCGGCACCGCTCACTTACTCACGGCCTAACCCTAACCCTAACCGAGCAGCCGTCACTCCCGAGCCGCTGCCGCCACTCGGCCTCCGCCCCTCGCGCCGCCGCCGCCCGGCCGCCATCGCCGCCCTCGTGTCATCGCCGCCACCCTCGCGCCGCTGCCGCCGCTGGGCCGCGCTCGTGCTACTTGCTCCTCGCGCCATCACCTCGTCGTGCGCTCACAGAGCCTCGTGCTGTCGCCGCTCGCGTAGCCTCGCGTCGTCGCCGGCCTCACCCGCAGGCTGAGTTCTCTCCCACCGTCGCCTCTCCTCTCCTCCTTCGGCTCTCCGGTCCCCGTAGGCTGAACTTCTGGTAATTTGGGTTACCCAAAACCCGAACCTGAAATAATGGGTACCCAAAATTTTGGGTAATAAGGTGTTCGGGTAATATTTCGGGTATCATTTTTGAAAACCCAAAATTTTAAAAACCCGAACTATCCGACTCAAAATTTTGAGTAAACTCGAATGCCCAGTGCTACCCCCACACCCCTCACGCCTACACTCACACCTCAGTGTCTCCCCGAGCTTCGGCGGCTAGTGAGCACAAAGAGGTGAAAAGTCGAAGCCTACCTTTCTAGCACCACCGCTGTTGTGTTCGCCTCACCGGCACCGCCAAAGTGGGTGGAGAACATGGCAACAATGACTCTGACCACTCCAAATCTGACCCGTAAGAGCTCCTCCTCCTCGCTGCCCCCCGATTCGGCTCACTGAGCCCGTTGTTGCCTTCTTGCCTACAAGCCGCCGAGCTCACCGTCAAACTTGCTCTTGATTCACCGCCCATCATCCTCACTGCTGTCGATTCCACTAGGAGAGAGTAGAGGAGAGGCGCCCCGCTACCGTAGAGCTCGTCGCCGAGGCCAAGAGGTAGCCTTAGAGCAAAAGAATAGTTTATATATATATATACACACACACACACACTAGAAGATCAATGCGCCAGTTGGCGCACTTCATTATTTATAGCATGTGCTTGCTTTGGAAAGCTTCTTTGGGTAAGGAAAAATTGCAAATCTTTTACATAGTTAATTTAATTGTTGTAAATTTCCTATAATATTAATTTATTTGAAAATAACCCTTTATGGGCTCTTTAATTTTGTGTTTGTTGAATGTTGAGAATTGAAGTATAATATTAATATATGCTAGTGCTAGGCTTACTTTGTTAAGAACAGGTTATTTGACATTGCTACATTGGTGAAAACGGTAAAAAAAACAAATGCATGTTTAATGCGTGTAGCTTTTTATAAATGGGAAACTTTTATTCGAGAGTCTTATTTTGAATTTTTTTTACTACAAATGATTAATCATATTTGGTGTGGCACCGGCTCATATTGCGATTGGCGTCGATGTGGGCAGCCTTTTTTTCACATTTTAAAGTTTAGATGTATTGTCTATTTATTTTATTTGAGCTCCAGCTTTATGTTGGTATTTGCTACGGTCATATATAAATCCGCAAGCGTACCGGATACCGCTATAGCACTTCACCTCAGAGTATTCTAAGAGTATCGAATAACAAAGAATGTGTATAGAATTTAAAAACATGATTCAACCAAGGACAACAACAAATGGTAGGCTTAGGCTAGAGAGGATTTATATGAATCAATTATCTTAATTAAGTTAAGATAAACTCTATCAATTGTTATAGGCACCGGTTCATCTCTGATCTGCCAAGAGACTTTGATCTATGGCTCTATGATGTATCCGTACATGGAGAAATACGAATGATGGACATGGCTATCACAACCTGTGCCCTACCTCACTTTTCATGGGACACACAACAATCGAAGGTAATATCTAACTTAGACACCACGTCTAAGTTATTGATTACTACTCTACCTTCCCACAGAAACTTCCTTCTTTATCAAGAGTCCTTGTACTATAGCACTAAATATAAATACTATACGACGAACCGGCAATAGTGAAATCTATCTTACTTAAATAAGAAACTAAATACCAAAATGAATCATTAATACTTAGTTATATAAAAGAAGCATCCATTGAGGTACAATATTAAAGAGATGGTCGATAACTCCAGCACTCCTCCAGGACTCCTCTAGAGATAGCCCAACATCTTCAGAACATTCTCCAGAGAGAAAGCTGACATTTGGAGCACTCCTTGTGGAGCTTCCCCTCACAACTCTTTTTTTGTTCTAACTCTATTAGAGAGTAGCCTAAATATATGAGTGAGTTGTACTTCACTTGTTGTGCAATTTAAGAGTGGGAGCTTCTCCTTCTTTTATAGTGTTATATGGCAGTTATAGAGGTCGGTTCATCCACAACCTTCATCACCATCCAATAGAAGATTGCCAGGTGAAAGTCGGTCGGGAGAAGCGCTAGCTCTGGTTCGGCTGAACCTTGGTTTGGCCGAACCAGGCACACCACCATCTGCCACCGTCTTTCTGCCAGTGTATGACATGTGGGCACTTATAATGGTGCACAGTGGATAGACTTTGAATATGTTGGTTTTGCATTGATTTGTGAGCCCTTCAATCCATGTACTCGCGTCTGATTGGCCGAAGGTATATTTCATCTCTTGGCGGATGATTTTCGTTCATAATTCACCTGCAAATAAATATTTACCAACTCTTATGAAAACAATTAGTAATAACGAGTACCATTAAGTTTGATATTTTATTTTATTTGCTTTTATGTAAGAATTAATGGACGAATTTGGTAGTTAAGGACTGTTACCACTCTAAGACATACTTATTTTTAAAGAAAACCTTAGTCCCTTTTTTACCACCATTTGCTTTCGTTCTAACATGTCATTATTTATCTCCTATTAAATATTTTTCTACATTCTTTTTTTTGCAATTTTTTTAGACTGTGTAATGTTTATTCTAGTAGTATTATTGTTGAGATAACCAGAAGGATCTAGATGGTGTTTGTTTGATTTATTGACCATAAGCATTGATGTCTCAGGAGAAGCTGTGAGCGTGAGCTTGAGCATCACTTGCTGCAGCATCTATTTATCTGTTCCACGTGTCACTAAGTTGTAGGTCCATATGGACCAATCAGCTGGCGGAAGAGGAACTAGTGATTGGGTTGAACGAGATTGATACTCAATATTTAGAAATTTGATTACATGATATTTGAGAGAACTTAATACTTGGTAGGAGATTGCTATACATGTATGTCGGAGAAAAAGCTCCTCTAGCGGGAGGAGTGGCACCTCTATTTTGGAATTCGGCCAGAGCTCGGTTGCACAGAGTCATGGTGATTACATTACGCAAATAAGAACATATAGTTTTTTAGATAAATTTGGACCGTTCAAAGCTGTAATACCATACTCTTTTCTTTCTCTTATGTTCTTTGGTGGATTGAATGATAATGATGAAAAAAATTTATAGAGAGGTCTTGGAGGATGTCGTTCTAAGTGAGAGGAAGATGTACATAGTTCGATCCCTACAATGTGACTTAGCATCTAATTCAACCAACGCCTTTTTATGTGACCTTGGTCCTCCTTTTATATATACAAGGGGATACCACAGTGACCTGTTTTTTACAAATAGACCTTAGTGCAAGGGTTAGGTATGTTCGATCTTGTTGCAGTCCAACCGACGGGACATGGAGCTTCTCCCATTCTCATGTTTGCTTTGTGCTTCAATGCATGGTCTTGGGTAGATTAGGCGGACACGCAGGGTGTCTGTCAAGCCTGATGTATGGTCAACATGCTGTCTTGTTGCTTATTGTCTAGTCGGCTACCGGTTGGTATACGTTACCTCACGTTGAATGTGAGGCTCGACTGAATTGATATATCCCGAACACATCCCGCGGGAGGAAGAGGGGGACGAGTTTGGGGTGATTGTAGATATGCTCCGAGCACAACCTATGGAACGACCAAAGCTTAGGGATTGGTTATAGATGTGTTCCAAGCATGACTCACGGGGGGCAAGTTTGAAGCAAGATGTGCTATGAGTACTAGGCAATAGAAACTTTTTCCTATTTTTTCGATAATATATTAAAATGAAATAGCTGTTTCTTTTTTTAAAGAAGAAATGGTAGTATCGAAATATTGTAAATACTGTGTTGTTACAATCTAGATTTCACAAGGATATGATCTTACGGATAGCTTGTCCAGATGTGTGGAGACCATGTCAACATCCAAAATTGACACTTTGTTTGTCCCGGAATACAAGTAGTAGTACTAATTTTGTTAGGATGAATTAAGGAATACGGAGTATCTAACAAACGATACGTTTTGTTTCTCCTTGAAGGTAAGGTGACTCTTATATATAATTGACTTCTGAGAGGTTGGTCAGGTCAGAATCAGATGCTTCTTTCACTGATGATGCAACAATGCTTCCACTGTGCTTAGTCATTCTTTGGACGAGAGAGCCAAGATAAATTCAGTAGCTAATACTTTGTGTTTGGTCCTTAATTTCAAAAAAAATCTTTGATTGGTAATTGGTTCTCCAACGAGCAAGCATAGCATTATTCGAAAAAAAGATGAAGATATTTTTTAGTGATACTAGTATTCAAGAAGCTGCCCCACTAGGCCTAACAGAAAACGAAAGCTGCCTGCTGCAGCACTTCGATCTGTACTACAGCAAAACAGAGCTTTTGACTAATTGCTGACTAGCAATTTTTCAGGGGAGAAATAACTATTTTTCGCTAGGTTCGCTTTTGAAAAATGCTATGCCGTTCAGTAATTGTGTATATTTTATATATTGTTTTTAATTTGGAGTCTAGCAAGCTAATCTAGATATTTTTGTTCTTTTTTCCCTTCAGCAGATATTTTTGTTCTTTTTTTCCCTTCAGCTAGCTGAGGATTGACTTATGTATATCTAGCGTGTAGCATGTACTTATACATTCAAATAATTAACATCGGCTATATGCATGCACAAAAAAAATCGAATGCCAATACTGTAGTTAGTTCTTCTATTTACTATTGCTAACTTTCTTTTTAATATATGAGTAGTTAGACTTTTTAATTCGTTTGACTATTCATTTTTTCTAAAAGTATTTATGTAAGACAAATATATATACTTAGATTAGATATTCTTAAACTAATTCATTACACACATATTTTTGTCAACATTTGAGGAAAAAAAGTCAGTTAGGTCTTATATTAAAAAAGGAAATAGTACACATCTATATCAGCATATTATCTCGTAATTGGGCAAATATTTGGAAGATAAGCATATATCTAACGCCAATAAATACCTAGCCTACTCACATATATCAGCAGAATACCATTTGCTCACTTGCTATAACGCCAAAATAGGAAACATTTAGCCTCAATGATTAATCTTAAAATATAGTTTCATATCATCCTCCCTTCATTCCAGCTCATTTTTAAAGGAAATTACTATTTAGGTAATGTAGATCAGAAGGGGAGCCCTAATACACGGGGCGTCGTGGCGCGCCCGCCCCCGACGCATTTATAAAAATTCAAATCAATCCAAAATAAGCTTGAAGAAAAAAGAAAGAAAATAGAAAAACATTTGCTATACTTAAAAAATATTCCTGTGTATAATGTTTATATATAGAAATATATACATTGTAAAGTTTGTACACTTTGTGTGTAAAAAATGTTTGAATCCAAATTCAAATTTGAATCGGATATATAAACTTTAGGTAAATAAATTTTTGGTATATAACGTTATGGCATATCAACTTACCCAAAAAAAAACGATCGATCATAATAAGCAATTGTAGAAGTAGAAGGGATTAGCTGGAGAGCATAGGCACCCAAATAGCTTTAGGGCATGAAAACGAACGGAATTGGACAGGAAAATCTCATTTCTACTTCCGTTTTTATATTATTTAGCGAAAACAGGATTCGGTTTGGAAAATACGAGTTTGAAAACGGAATCGAGATATATGGATGCACAGAAACGGTCCAAACCCGGAACTTAGTCGAAATTTATATATTTTCTAACCACGTCTTGTTCGTTCTTTTGATAATTAACGAGATAATTAAGATAATTCTACCAACCATTTGGAATTATAAGATAATTGATACAAACGGTCTGTGATAACATACAATCATTCACTTTAAATTAAAAGGATCCCGACGAATGAAGCATAGGATAGGATATGTTTTGTTTAAATGGGCCTAGACGACTGGGCCTTCGAGACACAAAATATTGATGGGTCTGAAATTTAAATTAAATACAGATACAATCCGAAAATATTCCGATTAAATGCGGAATTCCGCAAAAACGGACGAAAATGTTTCCACATTTTTTTCTATAAATACAAAAACAGTCAGGTGAAATGTAATAAACAGACGGGTTAAAACCTGAAAAATTCCGTCCGTTTTCAACTAGATAGCTCGCTTGTTATCATTATCCACAGCATGCGATTAACGTGACCTAGTGGCTAATTATGGGTAGTTTAGTGGCTAATTAAGTGATGATGAAGGTCTGGGCCCCACTACGTGGCGTGTTACAGTTGTCCTGAGAGGTGTGGATCTTATCCGTTACGTGGACGCTGCTTCCATGGGCCCCGGAAACGGACCGGTCAAACACCCTCCGGTTCTCCTGTCCCGGTACAAGGCTCACGGGGAGCCCAGCTCGCTCCTCCTCGGCTCGCCCAGCTCAGCTCATGTCTCGGCTCAGTTTTTCAACAAGCTGATGTGCCGATCTAACTCGTAGGGGTGAAAATAGATAAGGTATTCTGGCAGTCATTAGGTAAAAAAACCCTAAAGCATCTAACTAAAAATATCTTCATTTAACTAATCACATTAATACTTATTACAAATCTAAACATGATCATAAAAGACTAAAACTAAAGGAGGTGTTTAGCAGGGCTCACGATCCTGGATCTTGATGGAGTGAAGCTGAAGCCCTGCCAAACGCTTCAGCTCCAAACAGATCTAGATGACCTCAAAAAATAAACTAAAAAGTTGAAGCTACCTTTCATTACCTCCAAACTTCAACTCCAGCTAAAGCTGGAGCTTGGAGTTAGAGCTCTATCAAACACCCTCTAATTAGCCACGTATAAAAAGTAGTTCATTTTCGATTTCAAGAAAAAACAAATTCATTTTTGACTGATTCTGTTTTTGACAGATGATATCCTTACAATATTTGTTTCTATTTTTGAGGAAAAAAATTCTAATTTGTTTTCGTTTCTAAAACTTTCCAAAAAAATTCGACCATCAGTTTCCATTTTTAAAAACACGTTGTTTTCATCCATAAAGATCAATTCTTATATAAGAATACAACCTATAAATTTATTTTCCACCCATCCCACACATACCAATAAAAAATAAAACACTTCTGCTTTATCAAATCGCAATACAATTATCTCTCATTTTATCTTTTATCTTCTACCAATATAGTTATTCTCTATTTTCATATAATCTAATAATTATTTTAAAAATAAATTAAGTTTAGAACAAATAAAAAAAGCTAAAAATAAACTTATTATTACGAGGAAGCAATAATATTTTGTGCTGACTGAGCTTGCCGAGCCGAGCCGTGGAGCCAGGAAGAGGTGAAATCCACACAACCACTAATATCTCCCTATCCAAAATTACATCAGGCCCCCTAATATCTCGGCGAAATCCTCTTCCCTCCCCCACCTCCCTCCTCTATAAAACCCTCTCCTCCCCGTCTAGCCATCCTCCTCCAAGGGATCAGTCACTCGCCACCATTCAACAACGAGGCCAAGAACGACGTCGAGTCGTCGACGACGACGCTGCGCATACGCCTGGTAAAACGTACGCGGAAACCAATCTTACGCACGAACGCACCGCACGCGCGGCGGCCATGGGGCTTCTTGACCAGCTCTGGGACGAGACGGTGGCCGGCCCGCGGCCGGACACCGGCCTCGGCAAGCTCCGCAAGTACTCCTCCTTCTCCCCTCCTCCTCCTCTTCCGCCACCGCTGCCGCCGGGGTGGCGTCCGCGGCGGCGGTGGCGGCGGATGCGCCGGCATCGGTGACGCGCAGCATCACCATCGTCCGGCCGCCGTCGCTCTCCGTCCCGTCGCCGCGCGGGGGCGGCGAGTACAGCTCCTCCGTGCCGTCCTCCCCGGCCAGCGGGCCGGACTCCCCGTTCGCGTCAGGTGGGGGCTCCTCTGTTGTTTCATTTCTTGCCTCTCTCTAGGGAAAAAACCGTTTCTTTTATGCCTTTTCTCTCTCTCGGATTCTGGATTGGCGTGTAGCAGCCGCCCTCGCATCGCACTTGGAACTCTAGATCTGCGTCGTTTTTGGGGGATTGGATCCCGATGCGACGAGAGCCCATGGTTGCGTGTCAATCTGGTGAGCTTTCCATGAAAATGGGAGAGAAAAAAATCATCAAAATTGTTGCTTTATGCTTTATGCCTTGAGTGCGGCCGATGCAGTCAACAGATCTACGGCAACCATTTAACCATGGAGTTCATTCATCTGTTCTTGATTGATGCAATCTGTTGAGCTTGATTAAGAAATGGTGGATCGAGTGTGATGATGCAGCGCAGGATTAACTAGTCTGATAGTACAAGATTAATAATAAATTCAGAAAGAAAGTGATGGGAACTGGTGCATGTGCCTGACGTGTTTGTGAAATTTGATTCGTTGCAGCTACTACGCCCAAGGGGGACAGCTGGAGGAGGCTTCGCCGGAAACCCAAGACGGCCACCGACGCCGTGCCGGAGGCCGCTACCGCCGTCGGGCCAAGAAGCCCCACCGTCTACGACTGGTTCGCACTCTTCATTTTCTCTCTGCACTGTTCATCATAGCTGAATATAATCAGTAAGGTTACAGTTCGCCATGGTTGGCTCTGATCTGAACTCTTGGTTCTTGCTGTGCTTGCAGGGTGGTCATCAGTTCGTTGGACCGATGAACTAGCGCGATCCAGTGTGGTGAAAGTTCTCAAAATCTCAAAAAGAAATAACCAATCGAGCAGAGGATATCTATGACAAAGGAAGCTAGCTAGCTAACGTGCCTGAGGCTTCACGCGTCCGTTGTGTTTCATGAATCTGTATCTGTGTCTTGTGAATCCGTGTGTTTGTGTGTGAGGTGGTCGCTGGCGATGCGTGCAGTGTTTTTTCTATGTAACTATGCGCCTACGCCGATAGGTCACCGAAATATCAAAAAGTACCAGTATGTAGTAGTGATATTGTTAGTGGAGTGATAGGCGATCTAGCTAGAGAGATGTCTGAAATGGTATGAGGATTCTCTTTTTTTGTATCCTCTGTAATTAAGCACTATGAAAGTAAAAAATGCTAAGCCATGCGTTTGCTGCTATCTTCTGCTCGTGTATAAACCTTGCTTCGCATGCAAGGCAACTATATGTTTTTTCCTGAACTGACTAGCTCCAGAATCAAGATAACTGGTGATACTAGCTGGAGGAACAAGATTCTTCAATCTAGAGCGGGGTTCCATTTTGTCTTCATCAGTCTGAACTCTGAACAATCTCTGGTCACTTTTGCTTTCTCTGGAGACCTGAATCCAGTGATTCTTCCTCTGAATCCAGTGATTCCCAGCAGGAAATAACTCTCGCTCGGTTCTATGGCCGCAAACTCTCTGTGCTTGTCAACTTGCAAGTCCATGGAACTGCTTTTCTAGACAAAACAAATATACCAAGATCCCAATTGGATGGATGCCTTTGGGTGGACACTGTACAAGTAGAATCGCTGTACCACCTGCATAAATGATGCTCTACGATCTTATTCTATCTGTCCCGTGAGAACCCATCGGTCTAAAAAAATATAGGAAAGGAAATAGAGAGAGCTTTATTCACTAGTCATATTCATGAGGTCAAAATCAAATCGATAGGTTCTTCAAAAAAAGAAAAAAATACAGAAGACGACGTCTGATCTGAAAGGATCATGTTATTTTACTTGTTCTTGAGAAGTGGCCATGGTAGGATCAGAGGAAACAGATTAGCCACTGGACCAACCAGGTCAAAAAACGAAAAGGGATGGTACCCTCCATCCAATCATCCATCGCAAACCCAATGAGTTTAATCAAAGCAAGACACGGAGGAGGAATTGAAAACAGAACAAAAGTTGGTGCTGCAACCTGATGAACCGATCGATGAGGTGGAGACCTGATCTTCCAACTAGTTTGGTATTATCTGCTCGAGAAAGGCAGAAAGCACTGAATCCAATCCACTCTCGATTTCATGTGGGCGCTTGTGCATCGATCCGTTTTCTCTGCATCAATTGGCTCTTGGAACATTCCATGTGAGAGGTGCTAGGTTCTTGCTCGGGAAAGGTTGGTGCCGGATCCCTGTAGGCAAACCTGGCGTACCATCCTGTCTCACCCGCTCGCCTCTCATGCCGTCCCTGTGCGTGTCGCCATGAACCTGTTTCTTGACCTACGTACTCTCATCTGTACCTACCTGCACATTATTTGTTTCTGGACATGGTCGTCAACTCTTGATCAATCGAAATGTTTATAAAAAAACAACAGCATTCGTGTGTTGCTTGCAGATTGTTCCATTCAGAGTTTCAGACTTGCAGAGGTAAAAAAGGGGCAGTGCTACTGTCATAGTGAGGTCGTCACTCGTCAGTAATGGGGCAAGATATGTATGGATGGGGCAATGATCAAGGAGAAGGGTTGTTAGGATTCATGGAGTGAAGTTTGTTCGTTTGCTTGCTAGCTGGAACCTCTATCTTTAGTGTGTGTACCGTGCTGGGAGGCTGGGATGCTGTCAGCTTGATCAATCTTCTGCAGAATGAATCGTTAGGCATTTTCTTTCAGGGAAATTCATATTTCAGAGTAAACTGCGTGCCGTTGGTTCAGAAGATAAATATAAATGAAACGGAGGTATCGTTTCCATCAACGGGGACGTAGCTCATATGGTAGAGCGCTCGCTTCGCATGCGAGAGGCACGGGGTTCGATTCCCCGCGTCTCCATTTTGTAATTTTTTACTGTCCTAGATCTCTGGAGAATTTGTTGCTTGCAGTTCTTCCTGCAGGAAATGCAACCGACGACCAAAAAAGCAGCCTTCCACCTCCTGTTGACAAAAATCTTCTTGCACAAACTACCTGGTTAGCGATAAAAACGGTCGAAAAACGTCTCGATCATTTTCATAATCATTTTTTAAACGAAATCGACAACGATAAAACCAAAAATAAAAATGATATTAGAAATATTGGAAATAGAAAATGAAACCATACGGAGAAAGGAAACGTGGCACGGGGTTCGATTCCCCGCGTCTCCATTTTGTAATTTTTTACTGTCCTAGATCTCTGGAGAATTTGTTGCTTGCAGTTCTTCCTGCAGGAAATGCAACCGACGACAAAAAAGCAGTCTTCCACCTCCTGTTGACAAAAATGTTCTTGCACAAACTACCTGGTTAACGATGAAAACGGTCGAAAAACGTCTCGATCATTTTCATAATCATTTTTTAAACGGAATCGACAACGATAAAACCAAAAATAAAAATGATATTAGAAATATTGGAAATAGAAAATGAAACCATACCGAGAAGGAAAACATGTTGTTATTGATCGAAAACTGATAATATATGTCAAAGCATTGAGCTATAAAATCTTACATTTAGAATTTTATTCTGTTTAATTATTTTGTAAAAAATCCTTTGAGTTTTTTTAAATTAATCCGCAGTCTTGACTGCGCCACAAAGCACACAATTAAGCTGATTCGCGTAATTAATTAATTAAGCAGAGACAATCTCGCCTCCACGGCCACGCACACCGTCGTTGTCCTCGCCGGCCGTCACTCCGTTCGTCGGCGGGCGGGCAAAACTCGACGAGGTAGTTGGTGCCGGCGGGGCAGGTGAAGGTGCTCATACTGAAAAAGGTTGTTTGTTCACCTAAATATCTAAAGAGATTAATAAGCTTTTCGCTGCCTTGGTAACAGCAAATAACGTGCAGAAATCAGCAGCCTCGATAATTCTCTTGTTTGGCAGCCAATAGCAATCGTGCAGGTCTCTTACTTTGCTATATTCAGATTACACTGAAAAAATATATGCTGTAATGATTTGTAAAAGCTTAACATTGCTACGCAAAACAAATAAAGATTATTAGCATAAATTATAATTTTGATTAGTTGTGCATGAATTAGATTTAAAATATAGAAAAATGTTATACCTATTATTGTTTCAATTTCTAAAACGAAAGCCAACTGGCCAATTGGAAGTGGTTGTCGATCTATGTATACACATTAGTACACAATTCAACATTCAATTAGTTTGTTGACATCCGGTTAAATAGAATCACCACTGCATGTCAGCATCTTGTCTATCTATAATCTATATCTATAACTATTGAGTTTTTCTATCCAAAATTTCTGTCCGTTTAGCTATTTTGCAAAAAACCTCATGAGTATTTATAAAATTAATCCGCAGTCCCAATGCTCAAAACAAAGGGAGGGCTTGGATGAAAAAAAGACCTCCTGCACCCCTCCCTCTCGTCTCCATCCATGCCACGCCCCGACTTCACCCGTTGCAACGCACGGACACGGTTGCTAGTGTGTGTGTATATATATATACACACACACGCACACGCTAGCAACTTTGTTCGTGTGTTGCAACGGGTGGTGAAGTCGGGGCGTGGCGCGGATGGGGACGGGAGGGAGGGGCGCAGGCGTGGGAGCTCCGAGCAGCGATGGGAGGGAGGGCCGTAGGCGCGACACAGGGCGCGGCGCGGATGGGATGAGAGGGAGGAGCGTAGGAGGTTTTTTTTCCATTCAAACCCTCCGTTTTTTCAGCATTGGAACTACGGGTTAATTTTATAAACACTCAAGGGGTTTTCTACAAATAGCCAGACGGACGAAAATTTTTGGATAGAAACACTATTATAGTTATATAAAATAAAATAAATTTAATCGATACTATGTAAATTACAAATTATCTCCATTTTAACATTAAGTTAGGGATTTGATTAAAGAGTTGATGGGCCTGTTAGTAATAAAATATGATCATAAATATTGGGATATTTAGAAACATGATAATCTATAACTATTTATAAAGCAAGTAGTGTTTTCACCCAAAATTTTCGTCTGCTTGACTATTTTGCGAAAACCTCTTGAGTGTTTATAAAATCAACCCGTAGTCCTAATGCCGAAAAAGGAGAACTTAGATGAAAAAAGATCTCCTATGTCCCTCCCTCCCGTCTCCATCCGCGCCGCGCCCGCGCCGTGCTCTGCGCCCCTTCCTCCCCGTCGCTGCTCGGAGCTCCCGCGCCACGCCCCGCACCGCGCCTGCGCCCCTCCCTCCTGTCCCTATCCGCGCCGCGCTCCGACTTCATCCGTTACAACACATGAACATTGCTAGTTACCATAATATAAAAAGATAATTACCCTAAGAATATGATAAAATTCGGAAACGGCAGGTTTCCATTTTTATTTTCATACATTTTATCATTTCTATTTTTGTTATCGGCAACCACCGTATTACTCAGCTAGTAAAAATCAGAACGAGCATCAATCGGTCGGAAATTTCCATGATTGTTCACCCCTATACTCAGGTGAGTGTGAATTTGACTGAGTCGTCGAAGCTATTGACGTTAGATGTATGTACGGGTTTATTCACTTAGCTACCACTTTTAACCCTACTAATTTTTATAGTGTTACCAAATTTTTTGATTGGTTAACAAACTAAACATATAAACATATACTTTTTTAAGAACCAGAGAGTTTTATAAACATATACTTGTTATTGTCACTTTATCAAAATTTGATCTTTTCATAGAACCATTACTAAATTCTGATAAGGCAATAAACTAAATACGTTAAAAGTATTGATAACGTTCATTTTGACAAACTGAACCCTATATTTTCTGTGGACTCACCTTCGTTGGTACTGTGCTTGTCGCATGCTCCTGTTCTCGTGACTTCGTCAGCCAAGCCACAGTGCTCAGCAGCTCAGCTCTACCCAAGTGGCTAGGTCAATGAATTTTTTTAGCATTTTTAATTTTATTTTTTAAAAATTTGCAAAACTAATTTTTCGTTTTAAAAAATTCTAAAAATAGTCCCCCAACTCAATGTTTTAGGTGTTTTTGGAATTTGCAAGAAATCAAAGGGCCTAAATGCAAAATCGTCGTCTTCCTCCTCCAACCTCCGTGCATGGCTTGCACGTGCGGCGGCGACGGCGCGGGTTAGGGTTCCTGTTTCCTTTTTTGCATTTAGGCCTTCTATTTTTTGCAAATTCCAAAAATACCCAAAACATTGATGGAGCCCAATGGCATCAAAAAATCGCCCTCTCTCGCCCTCCCAAAGATAGGGAACTATTTTTTGTAATTTTTAAAATAAAAATTAGTTTTACCAATCTTTTAAAAAAATAAAATTAAAAATACTATTCCTAGGTCAATTGGCAAAAGGAAAGCAGAAACAACACAAGCACGAGTTTTCTCATGGAATCATAGCGTGGTTGACATGTTTGAACAGACACAAAAAATATCTTCCATTGTTTGGACAGGCCCGCTTCCGGTTTCGGCCCATCGAAACAAGCCTTCAGTTATATTCCTTCCGCAGGCCGCATATCCCCATAAGAAATAAGTCCACAAGGACTCCCTTGGTCTAATCTGATTCATATCCCTCAACCATAATATCAGATATGTTGGTCTCCAAACTATTAAAACCGATGCAATTTGACTTCCTCAATATTATTGATGGTGAGTTTTGTTGGCGTGGCTCGTTGACTTGGTATATCCAACCGAGTCAGCATATGGAGCCCACATGTCATTCTCTCTCTCCTTCACTTCTTCCTCCTACCTCTCTTCCTCCCCCCTCTATCCTTCCACTTCCCCCTTTGGCCCTTCCTCCCCTGGCCGGCACCCGTTCGTCTTCTCCACCACGACGGTGACGGCGACAGGACGACAAGAGAGAGCGGCGACTGCTAGCAGTGAGCATTCCTTTTCTCTCTCACACACACACCCCAGCGCGAAGCATGTAGGCCCCTTTTTGCACTGACTTGCCATGAGGAAGGTACTTCTGTCTCCTTCCCTTGGCGACACTGTTGCCGAGGGATGACAATGTTGGAGGGACACCATTTGCGAGAAGCTGCTCCGGCTGAAGTATGTCCTCTGGAGTCGGCGGTGATGAGCATGGATGGGGAGAGGCTATGCCCACGCACCATCTCTAGTATCGAATCATGCTGTTACTGCGTGGTCGACAAAGGGCCCCGCCTGGGCGCTGGTAGGAGAAGCAGGGGCGGCTATGGCCGACGAGGGAGAAGGGATCTGCGCGTCATCGTCGTTTGGGATTTGGCTCCTACCTCCTTTATCGCCGCCACTTCGCCACCCCTACCCTTAGCCGTCATGCCGCCCTCAAGCTCCTCCGTCATTGCTGCTTTGTTGCCAACCTCCCGTCGCTGCAAAGCTATTGACGAG
This sequence comes from Oryza australiensis, assembly GCA_019925245.2. Classification (NCBI taxonomy): domain Eukaryota; kingdom Viridiplantae; phylum Streptophyta; class Magnoliopsida; order Poales; family Poaceae; genus Oryza; species Oryza australiensis. The sequence goes on along the minus strand of JAIFGZ020000440.1, from coordinate 3,267,458 downwards.
AAGATGACATGGGAGAGAGAAAGTGAGATAGAGAAGGGATAGAGTGTGCAGATGACATGTAGGCCTTACTTTTTTAAAAAATTTCTTTGATGACTGGTATGCCACATGGGGGCCACGTCAGCGAAAACACCATCGATACTGCTGAGGGAATTAAATTACATCGTTCTTAAAAGTTTGAAGATAAAAATATATTATGGTTGAGGAATCCAAATAATATTAGACATATATTTAATGAAATCAATGTTGACTTATTCCTACCCGTAACACCAACACATGCGGCTACACGTCACGACGTCAAGGCCTAGCCTGCCGCAACCCAAATTGCCTGTAGCACACCGATGCCGCGGCGCCTGCCGACGCATTGCGCCATGGGCCCATGGCGAGATCGGCAACCAAAGAATCTGAGACCGTTGAGGTGTGTCGCAGGAAGGATGCGCTTGCCACTTCCAACTACGGCCTTACGGGTTAGGAGTAGCCCATTCATTAGTCCACGCGTCGCCCTGAGGCCGAACCACCGTGCCTGGCGTCACATCGTCTCGACTCCCCGGCTGCCCCAAGACCAAGCAGGCTACGGAACACGCAACCCACAAAATGACAAAATCCTCGGGAGCCGGGGAGCCCTGGACCGGACACCCTTTCACCAAATATCCAGCTTGCAGAGAGCGGGTTCTTGGTCGAACTAGTCCACATGAATTCACTATGTACCATTGACTTTGGTCTAGTTCAACAATCTGTCACTAACTTCGTTTAGTTCTATAATATGTCATCACCTTTTGCTTAACTTACATGATTTATCACCACAGTCCGTTATCCTTTATTTGTACTGTTCAATTTTTCCTAATGACCAAAATAACCCTCGAACAAAAAGAACCCTAAAACCCAATCTCCATGCTGGGCCGCTTCAGTTATTTGAATGGAGTTGGAACTTGGAAGGCTAGCCAGTCGCATACATACATACATATTGCTACAAACTATATGGCTGCCAATTAACTACCTAGCGTAGCGTGCATGGATGTAGTCTGGCAGGCACTCGATAGATCATGCTTATCCATGCATGGGAATCATGTACCTAAGAACCTGGACACATAACATCAACATTAGACTCGGTCCCATCTGGTTACCTACTATTGATTATAAGCCGCTTGTGAAGTGATGGGAGCTCCAAAGTAAGTTCGGCGCCCCCGCGCTGCCCCGTCCCGTCGGTGCCGGACCTCCTCCTGTCGTTGCCCCCATGCGGCCCCGCCCTGTCGGCGCGCACGTCAGCGTCGGGCCTCCTCCCGCAGCCGCCCCCGCGCCGCCCTGCCCCGATGGTGCACCCGCTGCCGCCCTTGCGTCGCCCAGCCCCGATGGTGCACCAGGCGGCGTCGGGCCCGACGAACTCGTGCCGCCCCACCCCGCCGACGACGGGCCTCCCCACGCCGCGCCCCCGCTCGCCACGCCTCCTGGCCGGCTCCCCACACATGCCACGGCGTCCGACACCGCCCGCCTCCCAAAGCGGCTATGGCCCCGCCGGCTTCTACCCCAACCGCACTCGCCCTCTCTTCCCCGCTTATCAGCGACCACTTGGCCTGCTCCATCGGTGACGCGACACAACCTCCCCGGCCTCAGTGAGCTTTCAAGGCGGCCTCCCCGCGCCATGACATCCGACGCCGCTCGTCAGGCTTATGCCCCCCGCCTCAGATCTGGAGGAACGGCCTGTCGAAACTTGGTTTTGGCAATATAATTTCGGGTCGCAGCCAAGATCGCCAAGCACAATGGGTTAGAAGGAGAAGAAGATTTAGACAGTTCAGCCTCTCGTGAGGTAATACCCTACTCCTGTTTCGGTGGATTCGATCCGCCGAGTGTCTTTATTGATCTCGTGATCTAAAGCTGAAAGCTAAAAGCTGATCTTCCTATCGGAATCTCTGATGTATATTCTGATATCCCTCAAGGGACGCTCCTTACCCCCCTTATATAGTCTTGGGAGGAGGGCTTACAGATTGGAAACCCTATCTTACTCTAAGTTGGTTTCCTCAATCTTACCAAACCGTGACTATAGGCCGATTTCCTTATCTCTTTCGGCAATCGTAACACCCAAGTCAAGTTCGGTTTACAGATATGGCAGGCGCAATCTATCCTTACCCTCCATCGATAAGCTTGCCATGTATATACCCGATTGCCACAATCTCCACAAGAGCCCCCGAGTCCTTTCGCACGACGAGACAACTCGCTTCAAACCAAAGCAAGACTTCACCAAAAATCTCTTTGATCGAGTGCTTTTAACGCCGAGTGATTCCATCATCTCCGCCCGAATCTTCCCGAGTGGCTCCAAAGACTGTGAAGGGCTGGAAAAATATATAAAAATTTCTCAAAAATAAATATTTAGGTGCATCTCCTGATGCACCTAATTAGGTGTAGCCCCCGACTATGTGGTTAGTCAAAAATAGGCTAAGCATATAGTCAAGAACTATAAAAGATCATTCTCATGTAGATGCCTAGCTCATGCTAAAGCAATCATAGAAATCTCATTACTCGGCAAGTTCATACTTATCCGAGTGAATTTGCCCGAGTCATCTCAGAACAAATAATTCAATCAACCCATATGGGTAAAAAGCACTCGGTAAGCTCAAGCTTATCCGAGTGGATTCGCCCGAGTAATCCCGGAACAAACATTTCAATCATCCCTCATGAGAAAACAAGTTCTTTCAATTATATGAAAAATATGACCAAATTATTAAATAGCTTATGCCATAATACTGGTCTCAATCTAAAAAGATCTTCACCAAGGTGGAAAAATAGCATCGATCTAATTAATTAGCCAAATGCTAAAAAACCAAACAGCTCTTGTCATCAAGGTTGCTATAAAAACTTAGCTGTTGGTCACCTTCCAAGTTGCATCGTGCCAGCTTCTCATGAAGTCAAGCAAACCGCGGTATGGAAGGATTTTTTAAAGGTATAGGGCACTCGGACACGCGCATATTGCCGTGAGCAAATCTGCTTAAGCACATCCGCTTAAGTCCCTAAGGACACGCATCGGACCACACCTAAGCTGGGCCGTAGATTTTCTTATGGGCTCGGCCCAATCACCAGAAAACCTAACGCAACTCTCAAATCTTTCTATAAAGATGCGAGGTCGTCCCCGCCTCTTCATCTTCCAAAAGATTCCCCTTTTCGCAGCACTGTTCACCAGTTCACTGCGGAGAACCCTAGACTCGCGCGCTCCCAAATCCATCCATCTAGGAACTCGCTCTCTCGCAACAACCAGCCTCCGCAGCCAAATCTCCCACGTTCCCTTGTCAAAAATCCGACCTTTTCCAATGCATCCACTTCCCATCAACCCCACTCTCATGGCGGAGGAAAAGAGGATTCCGTTCGACCAATGGGCCGCTTCGGATGTGAGGGAATCCACCCTCAAGGAGATGGTGAAGCACGGCGTGCTTCCGCCAAAGGAACTCGTGGGATGGCGCCCGGCGGCGGAGGACTTCCCGACCCCAAACACCGGTGAGCTCGTCGTTTTCACTTCCTTTTTCTATTGCGGGTTCGCCTTCCCACCTCCGAGTTCTTCCGGGCTTCGGATTACTATGGGCTTCATCTCTACCATCTGAACCCCAACTCGATGCTTCACATAGCTCTCTTCATTCATGTATGTGAAGCTTTCCTTGTCATCCTCCCCCACTTCCATCTCTTCCGTCGCATGTTCTATCTCAAACCTCATCCGAACAAGGACCACCTTGCGTTGTTGGCGGGGCAGTGTTTCCAACTCCGCGGATCTCTCCGCAAAGATTACTTCTCTCTCCCTCTAAAGTCCTCCAACAAGGGATGGCACGCGGGCTGGTTCTACATTAACAATCTCGAACCCACCTCGCCACTTCGTCGGTCTTCCCCCGTCCCTGTGCCATCTTGGAGCACCGTCCCAAGAGCCCAAGATTGGGACGAGGCCAACGAGCCGCTTGCGAAGATCCCGCGATGAAACAGAGAGGTCTTCGCGGGGAACAGATCACTCGGCACTTCATCGTGCCGACCGGCGCCGATCAAGGAACGGTCGAAGCCGGCCTTCGAGTATGAAGGCGGAACGGACCCCAATCGGGAAGACCCAGATCCACTCAAATACGAGATCCTGAAAATCCGGATGTACAAACTTTTCTCGTCTGGGATTGCAGTTGAGCGGGCCCTCATACTGCCGGTTCTTTCCTTCAGCATCCACCGACCTCCTCCTCCGGTAAGCCGACTGGTTGCTTCATAGTATCTTTCAACCTTGACATCTTGTCCCTCAACATTGTACACTCTTTCTTCTGCAGGAAAACACCTCTATCACCTCCAAGCCATACAAGGTATCCCACGATGACGCGCCGCGTCGCCCCGCCAAGAAGCCGGCTGGCGGGATCAAGATCCAAAGTGACCCAGTCGGGAAACGAGCGGCGCCGAGTGAAGACTCGAATAAACGTGCGAGCAAGAGGAGGCTGATTATAGAGGACTCTGATGACGACGTCCCGGCTCCTCCCACCGAGACCCCACCTTTAAGGCGATCGCCGCGGACGGCACCGAAGATTCGCCGGTCATCCAGGTATGCTCTGAAGCCGAAGTCTGAACTCTTCCGTTGAAAACTTTCCTTTATCTTTACCCCTGCTGTGTTCACTTTCGCAGGAGGCCCCAGGACATAGATCCTGCCGGGGGAAGTGAAGGGCCGACCCGCCCACTCGCTCCCGAGGTGCCAAGGCCAAGCAGAGCCAAAACCCTGAGCCCACAACCGAGTGCGAGCGCCTGGGAAACAACCTTCACCTCCAAAGAAGGATGCCCCGAGGAAGGAGCCCCCAGCCCCCAGCCGGGATATCCCGACTGGAAACCAGTCAGCGGCCGGGAAGCCTGAGGCCGCGACTCAAGCTCCCCCGACTGAGGGCCACTCGGCGCGGAGTCGGAAGAAGGAGGCCAGCCGGGCCACTCCACCTAAGCAAGCGGCCACTGAAACCGGTAAGATTTGTTTCGAAGTACTCTTTTACTCTTCTAATTTGAATCTTTCATGTCTTCATTTGTCCTTCTTGCTTGCCAACCGCAGTGGAGGAGATCCCCAGGTTGCAGTCCTCTAAAACCTGGGTTCCCCCCATTCGGATCGAGTAGCGGGACTCGGAAGGCGAGAGGCAGGGCATCATCCTAGACCGGCAAGCCGAAAAAGATGAAAGGGATGCCCTTGTTGAGAGCCTGAACGAGGCGACCCGGCTGCTCAACGTAAGCCTTCGTCTTTCTCTTTAAATTATATCATCATTGTCTTTCAATCGGTCACTCTTCTGCCATTGCACGCAGAAGGAATATTGCCGCTCTATGGCAAAATCTGAGGTGCTGGAGAAGTTGGTTCCCCACCTGAACTCCTTAGAGGACGTTCAGCGACAGCTGAAGGCCACTCGGGAGGAGGCCGCGTCAAGGAGGCGGCTTTAAGGAGGGAGATCACGAACTTCGGGAGGCGACTCGACCTCCGAGGATCAATCGGGAGTAAGCCCGCCTCTCCAAGTTTCTTCATGATTCTCATGTTGATCTCGGTTGTTGACGATCTTCTTTTGTTGTAGAAAATTCTTCGGAGGTCCATTCGCTTCAAGTCCAGCTAGAAGCGGTCAGCCTTGACAAGGCCGAGATGGAGGCCGAGTTTGAAGGTAATCTTCTTTGAAGTGAAACTTCTTATGCTGCTTTATTTCCGAGTGCTTTGAATGATCCGGGACTTTTGGCAGCTTACAAGGTAAAAACCCGAGCCCAATACGACGTCTTGCTTGGGCGGATCAAACGAAGCGACGAGATGCGGGAAGAGGTCGCCAACGCCGCCATGCCGATCTTGCTGTCCTTGTTCGATCAAGGAGTTGGGACCGCCACTGGAGCCGATCGAGATATTCGACAAGCCGCGGCCGGCTCCGACCGATACTCCGGCCAATATCACCGAAGCAGCCAAGATGGGGGCTGGTCTCGGCTCTTGCACGTACTGTCCTTTACCCCGAGTGGATATCCACTCGGTCGGAGAAGGCTTTGCTGATGGAATGACGGACGAGCAAGCCTTGGACATGCTAAGTGAGGCGCAGGAAGCGGCGAAGAAGATATCCCTTGATGTAGTAAACAACTTCAAGATTTGATTTGTCTTTCTGACTTTGTCTTGTAAATGTCGCGTAACCATAATACTTTAATGTAGAACTTGTGATATTTTTAGTTTATTTATGTTAATGCCTTGATTCGAGCTTTTGCGTGAAATTTCTTAAGTAGTTTTCGTCTGGCTGTCATCAAGCCTAGGCTCGATTAGGTCATCGGAAAACTCTCAGTCCTTAGACACTGGGCTCAAATCGAAGGACATTAAACAATGATAAACCAAATTATGCGCAAAAGTTGATGAGGAAAACTTGAGCTTTATTGACATGTGTACAGCCCCCGACTGCTAGCTCAAGGAGTCATCTTGCTTGAGGTTGGCAGTCAAGGAAAGCATGATGCTTTATTAGGCATAAAATCGTCGAAGATGCTCGATGTTCCAGGAGTTCTCCACCATAGACCCGTCTTCGCGCTTTAGCCGGTATGCACTGGGTCGAGTCACTTCAGCGATTATGTATGGTCCTTCCCATAAGGGAGATAACTTGTGTCGATCTTTGGTGGTCTGGATCTTGCGTAAGACCAGGTCACCAACAACGAAAGCTCGTGCTCGCACGTTGCGACTGTGGTATCTTCTAAGCCCTTGAAGGTATTTGGCCGACTGGATAAGGGCTGCCTCACGGGCCTCTTCCAATCGGGTGAGGTCATCCACTCGGTCAGGGTCGTAGCGTTCATCGTTGAAGCTGCGAACCTGGAGGGACTCATATTCCATCTCATTTGGCAACATGGCTTCTGCGCCATAGACCAAAAAGAAAGGAGTTTGGCCGGTGGCCCGACTGGGTGTGGTTTGCAGCGACCATAAAACCAAGGACAGCTCTTGGACCCACTTGCCAGCATAAGGGCTTAGGCGGTCGAAAACGCGGGCCTTGATGCCTTGGAGGACCATGCCGTTGGCTCGCTCGACTTGTCCGTTGCTTTTAGGGTGAGCTACTGATGCGTAGCAGATTTTGATTCCGAAGTCTTCGCGGAATTCTTTGAAGATGCCTCCCGTGAATTGAGTCCCATTATCAGTTATGATTCTGTTTGGGATGTCGAAGCGGTGCACGATGTTGAGGAAAAAGTCTCGTGCCTTGTCAGCTGTAATTGTGGCGACCGGTTTGGCCTCAATCCACTTGGAGAACTTGTCGATTGCGACGAAGAGGTGTGTGAATCCTCCTGGAGCTTTCTTGAAAGGGCCAACCATGTCGAGCCCCCATACCGCGAACGGCCAGGAGAGTGGAATTGTTTGAAGCTCCTGGGCCGGGACATGGCTTTGTCTGCAAAACGGCAGCCTTCGCAGTTCGTACGACTTTATCCGCGTCGGAGACCGCGGTAAGCCGAAGAAACCTTGCCCGTAGGCTTTGCCGACTAGAGTGCGTGCCGCGCGTGGCTTCCGCATATGCCCGAGTGGATGTCTTGGAGTAGCCGCTCCCTTCTTCGGGTGTGATGCACCTCATTAGAATTCGGAGGGCTTCTTTTGTATAGGTCGGAGTCAACCATGACGTATGCTTGGCAACGACGCTGGATGCTCGGCTTCATCCCGGTCATCCGGCAGCTCTTGCTGGGTTAAGAATTTGATGAGCGGCGTCCTCCAGTCGGTATCGGTCATGGCGACTTCGTTCATGGTTTGCTTGGTGAGAGTTGTCTTTGCCATGATGGTTGGTTCGTGGAGATGTTCGACAAAGACGTCATTGGGCAGCTTCGCGCTTAGATCCGAATTGTGCCACCATCGGCCTTCGTTGTTATGTCTCAGACATGAGAGAGTTCGAGTCCATCAAACTTGTCCTCAAGCTTGCGGACCTCTTGTCGGTAGGCCTCTATAGTGTCGTTTAGGCAGGACCAGTCTTTCATTACTTGATTGACGACCAGCTGGGAGTCGCCTTTCACAATAAGCCATCGTATCCCGAGTGAGACTGCGAGGCACAGTCCATGTAGAAGAGCTTCGTACTCGGCAACGTTGTGTGAGGCGGAGAAGTGGAGGTGGAGGACATATCTTAGCCTTTCCCCGGTCGGGGAAATCAGCACAACTCCTGCTCCCAAGCTGGTGATCCTCTTGGATCCGTCAAAGTGCATGGTCCAAGTGTTGGAGGTCTTCTCGAGGCACGTTCTCTTGCCGTTCTACCCACTCGGCCAGAAGTCCGCCAAGGCTTGTGACTTTATGGACGTTCTTGCCTTAAAAGTCAAGTCCAAGCGCATTAGCTCTAGGGCCCACTTGGCGATGCGTCCGGTTGCCTCGCGGTTGTGGATGACGTCGCCGAGTGGGAAAGAGGTGACAATGGTGACCGAGTGACCCTAAAAATAGTGTGCTAATTTCCTCGTGGTTATTAGAACACCATAGAGCAGCTTTTGTACTCGAGGGTAGCGAATTTTGGCTCCCGCCAATACTTCGCTAACAAAGTAGATTGGCCTTTGAATTTTCGAGTCCGTCCTTCCTCTTCGCGCTTCGACCACAAGGACCGTGGCCGACCACTTGGTGAGTGGCCGAGACGTACAGAGCGCAGGTTCCCGGGCCGAGGTGAGGCCGGGACGGGTGGCGTGGTAAGGAACTCTTTGAAATCTTCAAAGGCTTGGTTGGCTTCCGCGGTCCACTGGAAGTCGTCCGTCTTCTTTAACAATCTGAAGAAAGGCATGCCTCGTTCGCCGAGTCGGGATATGAAGCGGCTTAATGCCGCCATGCAGCCAAGAGCTTCGGACATCTTTCCGGTTACTCGGGGTTTCATGTTTAAGATGGCGTTGATCTTCTCTCGGATTTGCTTCAATGCCGCGATGTGACACCATGAAGCCGAGCAGCTTGCCCGATGGAACACCGAAAGTGCACTTCTCCGGTTTAACTTCATTCGAACGCCCGGATGTTTGCAAAGGTTTCTTCTAAGTCGGCGATCAGGTCTTCTTTTCGCTTGGTCTTGATGACAACATCGTCGACGTAAGCTTCAACGTTCTTGCCGATCTCGTGCCTGGAAACATCTTTGGATCATGCGTTGGTATGTGGCTCCGGCGTTCTTCGTGCCAAAAGGCATGGTGATGTAGCAAGAGGCCCCGAACGGCGTGATGAACGATGTCTTCAGTAGTCGGATTCTTTTAAGCCGATCCGATGATAGCCCGAGTAAGCAGCCCGAAGCTCAGAGTTGGCAATGGCCGTTGAGTCGACGACTTGGTCGATACGAGGTAGCCCGAACGGATCTTTGGGGTAGGCTTTGTTGAGGTCGGTATAGTCAACGCACATGCGCCATTGCCCCGTCTTCTTGCGGACCAGGACTGGGTTGGCTAACCAGTCGGGATGGAGGACTTCTTTGATAGCGTCCTTTCGATCCTGTGCGAATCTGCGTAATCGTTGTTTTATAGGTTTGGCGTCATCTTTGACGTTCAAAGAGTGCTCGATCACCTCCCTAGGAATTCCAGCATATCGATGGTTTCCAAGCAAAACATCTTTATTATTTTGGAGGAAGGTGACGAGCGCGCTTTCCTATTTGGGATCTAGGTCGGCGCCGACATGCTTTCGAGGGATTAGACGGATCAAGGGAGATCTTCTTGGTCTTGGCGTCGCCGGATCCCGATTTGGCTATCTTTTTCGCGGGACTTCGCCCTCTCGCCGAAGTCGATGCGCCAATCGGACTTCTTGTTGGCCACGTAATCTCTCGCGAGATTGGGCCATATCGCAGCTCTCCTTATCACAGGTGAAGGCTTGCTTCACGTCGCTGCGAAGAGTGATGACGCTGTTGGGACCCGGCATCTTCATGCAAAGGTAGGTGTAGTGAGGGATCGCCATGAACTTGGCAAGCGCAGCCTTCCGATGATGGCGTGATATGCTGTTTCAAGTCGGCCACCTCAAAGGTGACGTTCTCCGTTCGGAAGTTCTCTCGGGCTCCGAAGGTGACTGGGAGGGAGATATGCCCGAGTGGTGTTGAAGACAGCCCGGGATAACTCCGTGGAAGGGGCTGAGCTTGCTTTCGCCCGGCCCTGGATCTCGCATCTCATCCATGGTCTTGGCAAATAGGATGCTGAGGGCGCCGCCCCATCGATGAGGACGCGCTTAAGCTCGATGTTGCGGACCACGGGGTCCGGATGAGTGGATAGCGCCCGGTGAACCACTCGGTCGATGATCCGAGAGGTCAAACGTGATGGCCACTTCCGACCATCGCAGATATTGAGGGACTTCGGGTTGAGCCGCGTTGACCTCCCGGCCGCTAGCTTTTGTTTCCTCTTGGACTCATAAGCTAGCGGACCTCCGAAGATGTGGTTGAGCTCCCCACCGGGTCTTGAAAAGGTTCGGCATTTTCAGCCGCATTGTTCTTTTTGGCGCCGACGGCCAGCCTCGCGCCGGCTTTGCCGAGCCGCGCCGCATCGTTCGGCGAACCGCTTGTAGATAAAATAGTCCTTCGCCGCGTGCTTATGATTCGGATGATGGGTGCATTGGGCGTTCATGATGGTGTCGTAGGCGGCGACTCGGGACGGCGTTGAGTGTTGGAGGTTGCGGCGACTAGGTCCTCGATCGGCGCTTGCGGTCTTTCCGGCCTTGGTTGCCGTTGTTGCCGCCATCCTTCTTAGGATTACGGCTTCCTCCCGCTTGCTTGTCCTCCCTTCTGTTGGGCCGGTCTTGACGGGCGGCCTTAATGGCGTCATTGGATTTGGCGTACGAATTCGCCGTTTCGAACATTTGCTTCACCGTCTTCGGTAGCTTGCGTCCGAACTTCCCGATGAGCAGCTCATCACGGACTCCCTTTTGGAAGGCGGCGATGATGATGTCATCAGTGATGTTCGGGATCTTGTTGCGCTTCGGAGAAACGACGGATGTAATCCTTCAGGGGCTCGTCCGGCTTCTGGATGACGTTGTAAAGGTCGAAGTGTGTGCCGGGCCTCTCGAAGGTACCTTGAAAATTGGCGATGAAGTGATCCTCGCCCGCTCCACGAGCCGATTGAGCCCCTTGGCAGCTCGTGAGCCAATTTCCGCCGAGTTTGCGAGGGCCACGGGCGTAATTGGCCATTGCTTTGTTGTCGCCACCGCATGGATGGCAAGGGTGTATATGGTTAGCCAAGATTCGGGTCGGTCTTGCCATCGTACCTTTCAATCCCCGTAGGCTTAAAGCCACTGCCGCTGCACTCGGCGGAGCTCCCGAGTGAAGGCCGGTACTCCGTCGTCGCCGCTATCGGGTGATCCCCTCCGATCTTCCCGAGTGCGCTGGCCGCGCTCCTAGTAGCGGCGATCGAGGACCTCCCGCATCACTCGGCGGGGTCTTCGGTTGGCTGGTTGGATAGCCGGAACCTGCGGCGGATTCGGGGATGGACGGGTGGACGTCCGTGTCGTTTGTCGCGGGAGTCGGCCGTCTGCTCTTGGTACTTCAGCGTGGATTCGCGAGGTGGGCCTCTTGGCCTGGTTGTCGACCGAGCCGGCTCGGGCCTCCTATAGTCTCCTGACTTTAGAGGTGGAAGCCGGCTCTTGTCTGGCGTTTCGGCCACAGACTCAGTCGGCCTTCGTGCCGAAGTGGTGGGATGGCCGTTAGCCGTCGCAGCGACGATGGTCTTGATCTTGTCAAGTATAGGAGTCACGTTGGCAGGAGCCGTCTCCATGACGGTGTCCAAGAGCGTGAGTGCAGCAACGGCATTCTGTTGTGGCGTCTGGAAGATATTGGTGTTGCGGACCTGTGTTTGGAGTATGGCCTCCTGGGCAGATCGTCCGGTTGCACGTAGGTCCTGCTTCCTCTTGTCAGCCTCGTCCTTGCGTTGTTTCTCCTCTTCTGCCGTCTTGCGCTCGAGCTCCACCCTGACTCGCTTTTCTTCAGCAAGCCTTCTGGCCATGGCTGAATCGGACTCGTCCGGCTCGACCATGAGGACGTCGAAGCACTTCGGCTCGTAGTCCATGCGGCAGTCGGAGTTGTCGGCTTCGTCGAAGGGATGTCGTAGAGGTTGTCGGCCGGCGGAGCCGAGGTATCCGTTGAGCTCCGAAGATGAGCAGAGCCGAATGACGGGAGGATGACGGCAACCTCCCTTGATCCTGGGTAACCCGGATCTGGATCGTTTCAGTCCGAGTCAGAACTTGGGGGTGTGGACTCCTCCGAGTGGGTTGCTGCTGACTCGGGGGAGAGAAGTTTGCTGTAGATCTCGGCGACATTTGGTAGCCCAAACGGCACCGAGAGGTCTTCATCCGAATAGATCGCTTCCGTCGGGGAGATGAGAAGATTGGCGCAGATCTCGGCGGTATTCGGTAATCCGAATGGTGTCGAGTGAAGTCCGTCGTCGGGGAAAATAGATCGCATCTTGGTCTTCAAGATGTCGTTGAAGATCTCCGCGCTGTTGGGGAGCCCGAACGGCGCCGAGTGGGTCTTTCCTTCCGACTGGTTTGAATCCGAGTCGAAGGAGGAGTCGTCGACGAAGTTGGCGGCGAAGTCGCCGAGTCTTGAAGGAGATCCCATCACGCTTGTCGGCGAGATTGTTGAAGAAGTCTCGAGGCGCGGTCCCCTACCTGGTGCGCCAACTGTCGAAACTTGGTTTCGGCAATATAATTTCTGGGGTCGCAGTCAAGATCGCCAAGCACAATGGGTTAGAAGGAGAAGAAGATTTAGACAGGTTCAGGCCCTCTCGTGAGGTAATACCCTACTCCTGTTTCGGTGGATTCGATCCGTCGAGTGTCTTTATTGATCTCGTGATCTAAAGCTGAAAGCTAAAAGCTGATCTTCCTATCGGAATCTCTGATGTATATTTTGATATCCCTCAAGGAACGCTCCTTACCCCCCTTATATAGTCTTGGGAGGAGGGCTTACAGATTGGAAACCCTATCTTACTCTAAGTTGGTTTCCTCAATCTTACCAAACCGTGACTATAGGCCGATTGCCTTATCTCTTTCGACAATCGTAACACCCAAGTCAAGTTCGGTTTACAGATATGGCAGGCGCAATCTATCCCTACCTCCAGTCGGATAAGCTTGCCATGTATATACCCGATTGCCACAATCTCCACACGGCCTTTGTGCAAGCCTCTATCCCGCTCTTTTGCGGAAGTAGTTCGTGGAGAGCGTGACCTTTTTTTCAAACTTCCAAAGTCAAGCTCCAGCGCGGGACATCAATGGCTCGGGACAAGCTCTCTTCAAGGCACCATCTACGCACTCCGTCTGGCCCAACCACCACCTCCGGCGCTCTGTCACCTCGCCGCGGCGGTCTGACGCCTATGAAGCTAGGCTATCGCCGTGTCGCATCGCCGATAGGGAGCATAGCGACTTAATGACAGGGGATTCGCCGTGGATTTGGGTTCGTGGGAAGTACTGGTGGCGTTGTGGGGTTAATGTCGGACCTCGCCGACCGCATTCAAGCCGCGGTGGCCGATCTCCTTCCTCTCTTGCACAAACTCGCCTGCAGGCTTTCAGACTTCACACAGACGGACGTTGTTTCATCTGCCTCAGCAAGGGGCATCACGCGGAGTAGTGCCAAGACCCCGTCGTGTGACCTGTGCTGCCGCTCCGGGCACCGAGCGCGCGACTGCCGCTGACAGCTTCCTTCTCGCCATCACCTCTGGTCTGCCTAGCAAGCTCGGCCTCTTCCACAACCCCCACACTCACTGCCGAGTACTCCACCACGCCCGTCCCTGTCGCCTCGGGTGGCCGCGCATCCGCTGGCACTGGCACCGCCACATCCTATGTACCCTTCAGTCTTCGCAAGCGATTGGGGCTAGGATGGCACAACTGGGAGACCCAGCCACTCGCCCGTCGGAGGACACTTGCTACATACCAACTTCATACACCATCGATGAGGAATTGTGCGAGTGGAGCGAGACCGCGGCGGTCTCATGGGCGGCCTGGGCGCCACCTTCCATAGGGCCTCTTGATGTCGAGTGCGCGTTCAGGGATGAGTTTAATCTTCGGCAAGGCGAGGTGGTCGTTTATCTTCACCACCCATAAGCTTTTCGCATCAAGTTCAAGCACCGGCGGCACTGTGAGGAGGCGTTGGCAAAAGGTTTCGTCAAGTGCCGGGGAATTGAAGTACACTTCATAAAATGGCGGAGTCTGGAGAGCGCGCTTGGTGTGGCCCTGATGTTCTGGGTTCGCTTGTGTCTCGACGGAGTGCCAATGCACGCCTGGGCCACCGACATCACTGAGAGGCTAATAGGCCGTACTTGCACGCTCGAGCGGATCGACACCGACCTCGTCCACCCGGTAGAGTCGGGTTGCACGCACTCAATTGACCTGTGGGCGTGGATGGCGAACTCGAGTTCAATTCCCAAGCGGATGTGGCTCGGTTTCACCTCCCGCGAAAAGGACCCAGAAATGGAAGGCCTCGTTGTGGATGACGGCCCACCGGAGAGATGGCAGTGCAGTGTGCGCCACCCGGTCCTTGTTCATTTGGAAGAGATTCATGACTTCATTGCGGTTGCGGTGGTTTTGGATGAACAGTCGTCTGCCGCCCTGGACTCTGGGAGTGATGGATGGCGAGCAAGATCTAGGGCGGGCGTTCAAAGTGTTCCCACACCACCCGCCACCTCCCCGTTTTGTCCATGAGCGATTAGGACGTTTGGAGGACCACCAAGACGAGCCACGACCGACGTCGAAAGCGGGCATCATCCCCGCTCTTACCGCGCCCTCAGCAATGCGGAAGAGGACGCGGATGACGACTGCGTGACCATGATGAGCGCGACGGTAGGCGAGCCAGAGGTCGCGGAGGAAGGCGGGGGTTTAACAGTGACCATCCAAATGCCTTCCAGAGATGGCGCAGCGACGACCGGGATGATGACTGTGACGAGCGCGGTAATAGAAGCCGTGGTCTCGCCAAAAGCCTCAGGCGGGAGCAAACGCGCTCACCCAGGCGATGTGATGTAGGGGGATCAAGCCGTCGCGGGGGTCGGCAGCGCAGCTCCGCTGAAGATGGCATCCGTTCGCCACCGCCTCCGCCCGTGTTGGTTTTACTTCCTTCTCAGCAGCAGAGAGAGCTTCAGGTGCAAGCCATGCCCGGGATGACAACGGCGGGGGGAGGGGATGAGGCTTGGTCCGGAGAGAGACTGATCCCGGTTAGCCGTGTCTTCGAACGCATTAAGGAAGCCTTGCCGACAGACAGCGCGTCGATAGAAGAGGCGTTGTTCAGGCTCCATCTGGCTGCTACTGCGACCGATAAGGGGTCGATGCTACCCCTGTTCCTAGCGACAATACGGCAAAAGAGAAGAGTGCTGAGGATCCACACTCTGAGGCCCCGTCCCTAGCGACAGTACGGCAACAGAGAAGAGTGCTGACGAGCCGTACTCTGAGGCTGCGGTGGCCTTGGCGAGCGAGCTCCCTTCCGCCGCCCCGTTGGCGGTGGCCAGCCTCTTCGTGCCGTTGCCGCAGGCTTTGCTCCTGGTGCCATCTCCCACTGCGTCAACTGACGACCGCGTCGTGCTGCCGCAACGAGGGATGACAGGATTCAAGCATCGTCGTCCCGTGGTTTGCCGGAGTGAGCGCCTCGCAAAGCAAGCCACACGGACAACCATGGAAAGATGTCGGCGAGTACTGCTCAAGCGCCTAGGCCTCATCCAGGGTGAAGATGACAATGTTGAACATGTTCTCAGCCAGCACATTGCGATGTTCGATGGGCCTCTTTCGCCGCACATTATCGTTGCACTAACCATAGTCTTCGGTGTCCAAAGCGACGAGCAGTACACAGTGGAAGCGGCGCTCCTACCGCTGGTCGACGAAGGAGTCACGGAGGCCATTGAAGAGGTGGACGAGGCGATTGCTTGATGGTGGTTCTTGGTTGTGCTGCTCGAGGTCCCTCCTGAAAACAATGACTCTTAGCCTTGATCTCATCAGTTGGAATGTCCGAGGTCTCAACTCTATGGCATGATGGAACGCAGTTCATGAGCTCATGCGTGAGATAAAGTGCAACCTAGCTATAGCTTGCTTTCAAGAAACGAAGCTTCAAAACTTAGATGATGGCCTCACCTTCTTCCTAGGCGGGTACAAGTTGGATAAATATGTGTTCAAGCCAGAAAGGGGCATAAGAGGCGGAATCCTCCTCCTATGGAATAGTGCGGACATCGACCTTCAAGATATTCGCAGGACAATTCTCGATTTCTGCACTTGTAGTGACTGCCCTCTCAGGAAAAACCTTCTAGCTAACTGGGGTATACGGGCCAACTAGGCACCATTTGAAGGAGTCTTTTCTAAGACATGTCAGAAGGTTGAAGCTGGCAGAAGGGGAAGGTTGGCTTCTCGTTGGGGACTTCAACATGATATACCGGGCGTCCGACAAAAACAACACAAACTTGAACCATGCCACCATGAGGCGCTTCCGCTCGACCATTGATCGGTGCGAGCTCCATGAGATACCTTTGCAGAACAGAAAATACACCTGGAGTAATGAATGCAGAAGACCTACCTTAGTCAGACTTGATCGATGCTTTTATAACGAAGCCTGGGATGTGGAATTCAACCAGCACGTTCTGCACGTGCTGCCTATGGGACCTTTTGATCACTGCCCTCTCATCTTTGCAAACCCTCTTTGCCCACGCAAGCCAAGGGCTTTCTGGTTCGAGAATTTTTGGGTGAGAATCCCGGGGTTTATGGAGGTTGTGAAATCTTCATGGAGCTAGCCGTCCCCTCATACAGAGCCCATCCACCGCCTAAACCATAAGCTTCAACGTACAACGACTACTTTGAGAGAGTGGGCAAAGGCCGTTTGCGTCGAAGCTAAATTTCTGTTTCACATGGCCATGGACGTCATCCAAAGGCTTGATGTTGTGCAAGAACAAATAACCTTGTCGGAGCAAGAATTCTGGCTAAGAGCAGCTCTAAAGCACAAAGTTACTGCCCTCGCCACAATTGAGCGAGCTAGGAAATGGCAGGCCTCCATAGTTTCGCATATTCGTCTTGGTGATGCCAACACCAGGTTTTTTCAGCTTAGAGTGAACGCAAGAAGGAGAAAGAATAGCATTCAAAGACTACACAAAGAAGGTGGTTGGGCAGTTACACATTATGAGAAAGAGGCGGTCGTTTTTAAGCATTTCAAGCAAATCATGGCTCACCCAGAGCCTAGACCAATTGAGTTAAACTGGGAAGCGCTAGAATTTGTGTCAACAGATTTGTCCATGTTGGAGGAACCCTTCATAGAGCAAGAGATACACAGGGCGATAAAAGAGATGCCTGTTGACAAAGCTCCGGGCCCAGATGGATTCACGGGGTCCTTTTTTTGGGCTTGTTGGGAGATAATGAAAGCGGACGTCCCCTTAGTCTTCACCTCAGTCCACAACCTGAGATGCACTGATTTGGGGTTGCTTAACTCAGCAAATATAGTTCTCATCCAAAAAAAGAAGGCGCAGAGAAAGTTACTGATGCTGATCAGCCTAATTCACATCATTGCTAATATTCTCTCAAAGATGCTGGCCATGCGCCTTAGGCCACACATGAATTACCTAGTCTCCCCCAACCATAGCGCCTTCATTAAGAGGAAATACCACAGGGCAAGACACCCGATGCTACTTTTCAAGTTAGACATCACGAAATCCTTCGACTCGGTGCGCTGGGACTACTTACTAGCCCTTCTTCAAAAAAGAGGTTTTCCTTCACGATGGATCGATTGGATCTGCTCCCTACTATCCACAGCTACTTCCCAAGTGCTACTTAATAGCATACGGGGGGAGAAAATCCGCCACGATCGGGGACTCAGGCAAGGAGATCCCCTGTCGCCGCTTCTTTTTATCTTGGCAATTGATCCCATTCAGTAGATCCTATCCAAAACAACAGAACTCGGGGCGATTTCCAAGCTCCACAGCGGAGCGGCTCGCTCCGAATTTTGATGTATATGGATGAAGCTGTCATTTTCCTCAACCCTTTGCGGGAAGACGTCCAGGCCCTCACTGACATTCTTCAACGCTTTGGCACGGTCACTGGCCTCGTTACCAACCTGCATAAGTCACAAGTTGCCTCGATCAGGTGCCAATCGATCGACCTTGAAGAAGTTTTGGAAGGCTTCCCTGCAAAGCGTATGAATGCGCATTTCAGATCTACAGCCAGTGTTTGATAAATCATGGGGCGAGTGACAGGTTGGAGAGGAAAGAACTTGGGTCTTGCAGGACGAACAACACTGGTCAAATCTGTCATAACGACGCAACCGATCTACTTACTGACCGCCTTAAAGGTCACAAAGGGGGCTCTAGAAAGACTGGACAAGCAGCGCTGCCGCTTCTTCTGGGCTGGCACACAAGATATCACGGGAGGGGGGAATATAAGGTCAATTGGACAAGGACGTGCTTGCCAACCAAGCAAGGAGGCTTAGGGGTGTTGAACCTGGAAAAATTTATGAGACCTTTGCGTCTGCAGTGGTTGTGGTATGAGTGGGCGGATCCATAAGCCTTGGATGTGACTCAAGACGCCTTGCGATGACACTAATAACGCTCTATTTGCGGCAGCGACGAGGTAGACCGTAGGAGATGGCTGCACATCACGCTTCTGGGACTCGCTGTGGGTAAATGGACGAAGGCCCAAAGACCTGACCCTACTAGTCTACGCAATGGACACGAACAAAGGGAAGTCCCTGCGTGAAGGGAAGGAGAATGATGCTTGGGTGGGAGACCTGAACCTACAGGGGAGCACGCCTATTTTGTTATAGCTTATTCATCAGCTTGTGGCCCTTTGGATGGCAGTTCGCAGTATTCAGTTAATTGAAGATCAATCAGACCAGATTGCTTGGAAACTCACCAGTCATGGGCAATACTCGGTGTCTTCGGCCTACCAAGCACAATGTCTAGGAGCTCCCAACTCTAGCTTTGACTCAATCATCTAGAAGGTTTGGTCTCCAGGGAAGTGCAAGGTTCATGCTTGACTTATTATCCAAAACAGGGTGTGGACCTGTTGATGAGAAATTTTTCTCACTCGCTGGCCTGGGAGATCCGCTTAACTCTAGTGCAGGTCCTTCTCGGCTACCTATGCTGTTCAAGGTGTGCCAGTTGGTTTGATCTGTTAACCAACAAGAAAAATAGAGATATGTGCGTTAAGTATTAAGTTAGATCCTACTGGATCGGCTGTAGGAGTCAACCTAAATATATATGCTATTCCAAAGTGTATTTAAACTAAGTGACTAGAATAGATCAGCTGTTGCCGAGACAGTATTAGCCACTTAACCCAAATATACCACAGAATAATAGATATATGCTTTAACAAACTTAGCCAATGTCATAAGTCCAATTATAAATCGGCTAATACTTCGATTTATCTTATGAAAAGATATTGATCTGAGCTAAATACACTAAACCTAGATCAGTCGGTTGTCGGCTGTGGCTGACAAACTAATTCTGGCTTAGGGCATTTAACTAGAGCATGATCTTAATATAAGAGGCGGTTTTAACAATCCTGATAGCAAATATCAAAAGAACATTAAAACAGATAAGGCCGGCTGAAACCCCGACACTGTCTCTAAGCAAAATACATCTAACCGAATAGATCATTGAAAGCTCTAAAAACGACTTAATAGTTCAACACTGATGCAACATTAAGTATAAAATGAACAATCTGATCTACTGTAGCTGATGTAAATACCTCGAGACGGTGGATATAGCATATAATCCTAACAACCTTTAGATCTAGCTCTATCGACTGCCGATTCCTGACAGAAGTGAGCCGATGACGAGACAGATCTAAACATTGTCTAGATTATATGAGATATATGATAACTAGCGCAACATAAATCATCGAATTTAGAGTGTCATAGCGATGGAAGCACTAAATTCAATGAGATACGCCACTAATGACAAACATTTACCTGAACTTGGGGATCGAAACGATGTAGCCCGAAGCCGGATCAACTGTTCGTCTGAAGAAAAAGGAGGCGATGCGCCAAAGGTTGTATTGATTGTGATATCTTTTTACATGGGTCTTGGGTCCTATTTATACACAAGATCAACAAAGACCGCGCTAAACACGGCTGCAACTAACTACTATATCTATACGACAAAAGCGCAGAAAGCAATCCTTTGCCGCCTTTACAATAGGATTATCTCTAAACAAATCTCTAATTTACATACACTTGCCGTTGCAGGGCTTTATCCCTAAATGCCAATATCTCTAATGCGCAATTTGGAAATCGAATCTTCTATTTTATCTCTAAATATCTGCATCAGAAACGGTTTTATCTTCTCTGAACTTAGAATCGACCATCGGTTGTTCTTGTCCGATTCAACCTTAGCCGACTGGCTTCGTAGCCCATCGCATCTTAGCCGACCTGGCCTCTGTTTCTCCGTCAAACCAGCCGATCCGATTCTGCTTCAACTTCAACCAGGACTTAGGGATTTGGTTACCAAATTTAGCTGTTAACACATGCCCCCCAAGTCTGTGATATGAAATGTCACGGATTTGTTGCCCCTTCGAGTTTCTGCTCTTTTCTGACCTAATCCATTTCGACTGCCAAAAATATCCCTTAAATATTCCTTCCCTCTTACCGAAGCGGCCACGCTTTCATTTTCACCATCGAGCACTCCGCAACCAGCTTTCTCTTCCTCTCCGGTGATCCCTCGGTTATCTCGACAAGCTCGGCGATTCCGGCAACCAAAAGCTCGAATCCACCCCGCCGATCCCGATGGCTTCTTCCACCGCCACTGCGTCGCCCGCCGCTGCCACTGAGTTCCCTGAGGTATGCCCCAATCGGCTTAAAATCCCCCTTTCTGTTCTTTCCTTTCCCTTAATTTGCATTCTAGGGTTCTTGATTTGTAATCTCCTCCCCCTTTTTTTGACTGTAGGACATGTCCCATCAGATCGCTATTCCTAGTCTCACCCAAGAGAAAAGATATTTCCTTGGCCCTATCGGCAATGCTGATCCAACTGATATCATAATAGCCGAAACCGATAGGATGCCTTACAATATGAGCAAACCATCTTTAAACCATTGGGCGAGCACCTTTAAGTCATGGCCGACCACGGATAAGCCTTGGATCGAATGGTACAAGAGAGTGCAATTGGCTAAGCAAGCCTAGTGGGGGGAATCAGGGATAGCCCAGTGCTTGGCTCTGTCCACGACCAATATGGAAAAAGATGAGCCCCTCATGTCGGCCGCAACCTACTTTTGGAACGATACTTTCAACACCTTCATGTTCCAGCAAGGTCCCATGACCATAACCTTAGCCGATGTAGTTATGACAACCGGGCTGGACATCTTGACATCGGCTAATCCTGGAGCTCTTAGCGGAAAGGGCCAACATCAGTTCAAGACAAAGGCTATTGGTGGATGGAGCGGCTACATCGCCCAGAACATGAAAAATGGACCAGTCGGTCACAGGGAACACCACATTCCTTATGATGTGGCTGGAAAAGTTTGTGTTCTGCGGCTCAAGCTATGGGCCGACTGCCAACTGGCAGGTCGTAGCCGAATCTCTAGCCGATGGAAGGAAGCTTGCTCTGGGCAAATATCTCCTCGGCTATCTGTACCAGACTCTCCATCAGGCTGTTGCGAAGATGGCCGCCAACTCTTCTATCAACACTGGCAGCCCCTGGTGGTTCCTTCAAATCTGGCTCGTGTTGATGACCCAGAAGACAGTCAGTCGGCTACCCCTGACCGAAGCCCGTTTCCCCCGCTTGGAGCCGATCGAAGATGACGACGGCAACGAGGTCACCATCACCAGATGCATGAGCTATGGAGAAGCGGCAGCCACGCACGCGGGTTCGAGGCAATCGGCTGATCTGCTGGCTGAGTGGTTCGCTTCTCTGTACGATGGGCTCTCCCACGACAACCACAGTTGGTACTTCTACCAGGACAGAGCGTTGTTCAAGCTGTCGATCAACTTCGACTTGGAGGAGATCAACTTAGCCGACAACCCCAAGTACAGAGAGTTGTTCATTGCCGCTCTCACCCCTTGCATTCTGCCGATCGGGATCCATCAAGGCCGATTAGTGGCCAAGAGTTATGAGTTTTACTATCCCGTGTCGGCCGCCAGGCAATTTGGATTTGGGCAACTGCCCATCGGCTGTTATTACGCCGATAAGATCGAAACCAGGGGGTTTGTGGACCAGGCCCTCATCATGCATCGGCTGCTAAACATAGCTGGTCCCCCTCTCAGCAATATTGGTGAGATGGTGCTGGCGTACAAGAAGAGCGCAACCTACAACCGCTGGTGGACCGAGATCAAACAACACATCTTCCATCACCGGTCCTCCCACTACATCAACTCGCTGCTCCCCAAAGAAATCCCTTCGGTAAGTTTTGGACTCCAAATTATTCTCCTTCTCACATCATCGGCTAACTTAGTCGGCTAACACTTGTCTTCTTTTGCTTGCAGGAAACTGAAACAGAACGGCCAGCGGTGAGCAACTCCGGGATTCCCATCGAGTACCGCCTAGGCGTTCTATCGGACGAAAGTGGCCCTGCCCCGTTGGCGATCGGCTAGGACACGCCAAAATTAGCGTCCTTGCTGCACGGGCAGATGCGCGAGCCGATAGCCTAGAAGAAAAAAAGCTACGCCTCCCGCAAAGCCATCGGCGACGCCTGCCCCAAAGAAGAAGAAAAAGCCGATCGCGTCTGCCGACAACCTTACTTCAGTGGATCCGATCATCGAGCAACATCTTGAGGAAGCCGTGGCCGACGCAGAGATGTTGGCGGCCGTAAGGGCAGTGGCCGACTCTGGCAGTTTGAGCCTTCAATCTGTCAGCCCTCCAGGCGATAATCCGCCGGCTTCAACTCCTCCCACGAAGAAACGACTGGTAAGTCTTCACCTTATCGAGCTTGGCTTTAATATGATATCACTCCGTATTCAGCCGATCGTCCCTTTTCCAGGTTGAGAAATCGACTGGCCACATTCTGCGCCGTGCTCCATCGGTAATTACCTCTTTCGGTTGCGCCTCAGCCCACGAATTTCAGCCGGCTTAACTGCTAATACTTGTCTTTCTTTTGCAGCCTCCTCAACCTCCATCGGCTGCCCCCCAATCATCGAGCGAGCGTGCAACGTCGGCCGTGGGTGACCAAGGAGTTGGAGACGCCCCAAAACCAGCCGAAGCCGAAGCGGAAGCCGACCCAGTGCCCGCGACGAAGGTAAGTTCACTGTAGCCCTCTTTCTTGCAATATCTTGAGCAATCGGCCATTTGATCCAACCTCACTGTTCCTTTTGCGTAGTCTCTGGCCGATCTGCTTTCCTTCGACATCAAGGAGTTCCTTGGTGAAGACGAGGGAGAGGCGGCCAGTCCCAGCGAGTCCCCAACCGACGAGCTCAAGGAAAGGCTCGAAGATAAATGCCGTCGGCTGGACATCAAAATCGACAGGCTCGTGGAGGAATGTGGATCGGCCAGGAGCCGATTCTTCAAAATCGAGGGCCAACTCCCAAACGACCTAGCTGCCAAGGTCTCGGCTGCAGTCTGCATCGACATACACTGGTCAAGGCTTGGACGCGCTATGCAGCGTATAGCTGAAAGGCTTGCCCAAGTCGACATAGCCGCCAAGATCCAGGACACGGTCAAGACTGTGGAGGCTGAAAAGGTGAAATTGAATGAGTTGGCAGCCGGTCCAAGCAATTTCTAGGTTCGGATCGCTAACCTGAAGGAGAAAGAGGCCAGCTTGATGAAGCAACTGGAGGATTGCCGCACCGAGATCGCCGCCGAGGAGAAAGCATTGGCCGACTTGCCCAAGATTACTGAGGATCAAAAGGGCAAGTTGACAGCCACGATCAAATATTTGAAAGAACTCCACATATCGGCTAAAGTGCTCCCCGGCTCCAATGCTGAAGATCAAGCCGTTGTCGACGAAGTCAATGCGATAAAGGCCGCGGCAATATCGGCCATAAACACATTCTTGGCTCAATAGCCGATGTAATAGATAGCTTGAATTTTTACAATCGGCTTCGGCCCTCTGTGAATACTTCATATAACTTGTTAACTTCTGAAACACTGTTTGTGAATGAAATCGGCTTCTGCCTCATGTATTGTCTTTAAAACTCTTATTGACCGCCGATTACGATGACTGTCGATGACGACGCTCGAAAGCACCTGATTCCTATAATAATGCCGATTACGAAGCCCGAAAACTTCTTGCTGTCCACTTTCTCTGTAATCGGCTTGAATTTTGTATGTGTATATGCCCCCTAGTTTGTTGATGTCTTAGATGTCGACAAAATTATGAACTGAAGTCAAATTTCACTTTGTTGTAGTCGCTATCGGCCAATAGCAGCCGATATAGAAATTAGGGGGAAAACGTGCCATAAAATGGCCTAAAGACGATGCCTGATTGAAACAGGACATCGGCTAGCACGAATCGGCTAAGCAAACAGCCGAATCATGAGTTGATCCATACACTTGGGTAGTATTTTTTCAAGTATTTTCCATTAAGAGCCCTTCCAAACACTTCTCCATCTAAACCTTCCAGCATATAAGCTCATTTAGAGACGCATCTGTGGATCTTGAAAGGCCCTTCCCAATTTGGTGACCACTTGCCGAATTTATTGTCCCTGGATCCAATCGGCAGTATCAATTTCCAAACGAGTTCACCCTCTTCAAAAGATTTAGGCACAATCTTTTTATTATAATGCCTGGCTACTCGTTCTTTATCCCTCGTAACTTTTTCCAAGGCCCTCATCTTGGATAAGACTAAGTCTTCTGATTTGTCCATCATCAAGTGATAATAATCGTCGGCTGTGAGTTGATCCTGTAGTTGAATGCGCCTTGAGCCGACGACGCTTTCCCATGGTAGCACTGCCTCATGCCCGTAGACTAGCTTGTATGGAGGGACTTGAATGGATCCATGGAATCCCATCCGATACACCCACAGTGATTCGGCTAATCGGCTCTGTCATTGCTTGGGGTACGCAGAGATCTTTCTTTTGATCAATTTAATCAAACTTTTATTTGAAGCTTCAGCTTCCCCGTTGGCCTGTGCATAGTACGGCGAAAAATTAAGTAGCTTGATCCCCATGCCGTCGGCAAACTGAACAAATTCGTCTGATACGAATATAGATCCCTGATTCGTTGTAATTGTTTATGGGACGCCGAATCGGTAGATAATATGTTCTTTAATAAACTCGATTACGTCTTTAGAGTCAACTTTCTTTAAAGGAACTGCTTCCACCCATTTTGTAAAATATTCCGCTGCCACCAGAATAAACTTATGCCCTTTGCTTGAGGGTGGATTGATTTGGCCGATCATATCAATGCCCCATCCTCTGAATGGCCATGGTTTGATGATTGGATTCATAGCCGATGCTAGCGCTTGTTGTATGGCGCCGAATTTCTAACAATCCTTGCAACCCTTGTAATACTTGAAACAATCCTCCAGCATTGTCGGCCAGAAATATCCTGCTCGTCGAAGTAGCCACTTCATCTTATAAGCCGATTGATGCGTGCCGCAAATCCCTTCATGCACCTCTCCAATAGCAACTTTGGCTTAATCGGCTCCCAAACACTTAAGCAGCACACCATCGACCGTCCGATAATATAGATCTTCATCGAGCAGAACATATCTTAGTGCCTTGTATCACAGTTTCCTTGTAGCCGATTGACAGAGGTTCTTGAGATAGTGGTAGACCTCAAACCTCCAATCATCGGCTGTCATTGCAGCGACTTCTATCCCAACTTCTTTTATCATCAGCCTGTAGCCGGATGCCCCTTGAGCTAAATCATTGGCTTCAATATTCTGTTCTCTGGGGATATGCTTCAACGTAACCAGCCGAAAACCTTCCATCAATCCCCGGGATTGTTGATAGTAGATCATCAGTGCATCGTTTTTGCATTCGTACTCTCCTGACAACTGGCTGATGACCAACAGTGAATCTCCCATTATTTCGATGGCATCGGCTTCAACTTCCTTGAGTATATGCAATCCTTTAAGTACGGCTTCGTATTCGGCTTGGTTGTTTGTAGTTTGGAGGTTTTGGAGGTTAATGGCGAAAGCAAATTGAAAACTTCCCCCCTAGGCGAAATAATGACCAAGCTGATGTCGCAGCCATTGGCGCAAACCGAGCCATCAAATGTCAATGTCCAAGGCATGATTTCTACTGAGCCGATTGAGTCATTCCTGTGCTCTACGATAAAATCGGCTATAGCTTGTCCTTTGACTGCCTTGGGTGCCTGATACCTCAAATCAAACTCTGTTAGAGCAAAAATCCACTTCCCAATTCTTCCTTTCAATACTGGAGCCGATAGCATGTACTTAACTACATCGGCTTTACATATTATTGTGCACTCGTTGGATAGCAGGTAATGCCTTAACTTGGTACATGAAAAATATAGGCATAGGCATAGTTTATCCACTGGTGAATACCTTGTTTCTGCATCTAGCAGCCATCGGTTGAGATAGAAGATAGCCTTCTCCTTGCCCTCAACCTCTTGGATTAAAACTGAGCCGATTGACTTGTCATCGGCTGATAGGTACAGCTTGAATGGTATCCCTTTTCGTGGAGGCATTAAAACTGGAGGGGAGCTTAAATAATCCTTGATATTGTCCAAAGCCTTTTGTTGCTCTGTCCCCCATGTGAATGCTTGATCGGCCTTCAGCCGAAGCAGTGGTGTGGACGGCTCCATCTTTTCTGAAAGATTGGCTATGAATCGCCTGATGAAGTTGATTTTACGGATCAAGGACTGGAGTTGCTTCTTGTCCTTCGGAGGCTGGATCGTCTTGATAGCATTTATGCTCCTTGGTGTAACCTCAATTCCTCTTTCATGAACAAGAAATCCCAGGAACTGCCCGTCCGATACGCCGAACACGTACTTCAGCGGATTCATCTTCAGGCCATATTTTCTTGTCCGCTCCAAAACCTGCCTGAGATCGGCTATATGGTCCTCTATCTCCCTGGACTTGACAATGACATCGTCGATGTAGATCTCCACCAGAGAGCTGATCATATCATGAAAGATGTAGCTCATGGCCCGTTGATATGTTGCCCCAGCATTTTTTAGCCCGACCCATTCATACAAGCCGATCGCCCCAGGGCACCGAAAGGCAGTTTTGTGAATGTCCTCTTCGGCCATGAAGATTTGATTGTAGCCTGTGTTGCCATCCATGAAGCTGATGATTTTGTGGCCTGACGCAGCGTCTACGAGCAAATCGGCTATGGGCATTGGGGCGGCGTCGGCTGCTCGTGTTGATCGGCCGTCGATCAGCCGATTGGGCAACGGGGCGCACCATGTTGATTGGCGCGGCTTGACTTCCAGTCGGCTCTCCTTCTGCATTGACCCCTTTCAATGTTTCGGCTAAGCTGTACGTCATTCTACGCTGTCGATCAGCTTGCCTAGGGCCGGTTTGAATCATGTTGATTGGGAAGGGGTGGCCATCTACCTTCATCGGCCGATTGGAATCGACGAACTTGAGTTTTCCGGCTTCTATTGCCGATTGGATTTGCTGCCTGAAGACTTTGCAATCGTTGGTGGAATAGGATGTGGAGTTGTTCCACTTGTAATATTTCTTATTTTTCAGTTCTTCGGCCGATAGGATCACGTGGTTCTCGGGGAGCTGGATCTATTTCTCTTTGAGCAGTAAGTCAAGAATCCTATCGGCCTTGGTGATGTCGAAGTCATATCTTTCCTCTTTGACCGTTTTTAGCATCCACTGGAAGACGATGGCTTTTTGTTCTTGGCCCATTCGGCTGTCGCCACCTCTGCGTCATCGTCGTTGGAATCGGAGTCTGACTCAACGATGACTTGCGTTATATTTTTGACGGCCTTCCTAGTGTCCTGAAACCTTTGTTCATGGGCCGTCACCTTCTGCGCCAGATGTGCTAGGCTGTCAAAGTCTTGAGCGGAGAAGCGCTCGTGGATCGGCGCGATCATGCCATGAAAGGCCAAATCGGCTAGCTGAGCATCCAACAACACTAGGCTGTAGCATCGGTTTTTCATCTCTCTGAAACGCTGGATGTATTCTTGAACTGACTCGTTGTGTTTCTGCCTGACATTGGTGAGGTCCAACAATTTCATTTCATGGTTGCCGGAATAGAAGTAGCTGTGAAATTGTTTTTCGAGATCGGCCCAGCTCTAAATTGAGTTGTAAGGTAATGAAGAGAACCAGGTAAAAGCCGATCCCGAAAGAGACAGGGAACAAGCGGACTCTCCAGGCGTCTATAGTCGATGCTTCGTCGCACTGCGCCAACAATCGGCTGACATGCTCATAGGTTGACACATTGTCCTGTCCTGAGAACTTTGAAAAGTCTAGGATTTTGTATCGGTTGGGCAATGAAATCTGCTCGAAATGCTCCGGATAAGGATACCGATACATGTTCCCTGAGTCTTTTGGTTTGAGGCCGAATTGGTCGCGCATGACGTCCGCAATCAAATCGGCCCAAGTCCGGTTGTCCTGCTGTATCGGCTCATATTGATCATATGGCGTGGGTGCTTGCCGATACAGTGGTGGTGACGTCTGAGGTCTGTAGTGATGATCTTGGCGGCCTCCTTGATACTAGTAGTGGAGTGGATGATCAGCAGGAGACGGTCGATTTGCTGGTGGTGGCGTGGGTGGACATGGAAACAGTTGTCGACCACCGGTGTTGTACTGTCCATCCAGGCCAATCTGGGCAATCGGCTCTAACTGCCGATTGTCGCCGAACATGTTGGTGATCTGATCCTGGGGCAGCGGTTGCTGTCGGTTCAGCATGGTGATTAGTGGTCTCGCAGCCGATCCTGACGGATTCGGCTGATTGAGGACCCCTCCTGG
The DNA here is from genome assembly GCA_019925245.2 of Oryza australiensis. Lineage (NCBI taxonomy): Eukaryota > Viridiplantae > Streptophyta > Magnoliopsida > Poales > Poaceae > Oryza > Oryza australiensis. Next base: position 3,238,827 of record JAIFGZ020000440.1, on the reverse strand, counting down.
CGGCCCTGGTTGTGTTGGCGATGGAATCGGCCGATTCTGGGTGACCAACGTCCTGTAACCAGGAAACATGCCGTCTGTGAAGTAAGTCGGTCCCCGTTGTAGTTGGTCGGCTATCTTGGCGTCGACCACAGTAGCAATCATGGTGTTAAGAGTGTTGACAAGGATGCTACTCTGGTTGACCAGCGCATGATTGACGGCCGAATCAATTCGGTCTTGCAAAGTATGCACGACCGAATCGTCTTTTCCTGGATCGGCTCCTCTACCTTCTGTTTGCCCTTTGACCCATTGGAGGAGGACACCTTGAGCTCGTCCATGCTGAACTTACTTTTGATGTATGGCTTGGGACCTTGTTTGGGTGAAAGACTCTAGGTAGTTGGACTGGAGCTCTTCTACCATCTTCTTGTAATCGGCTTGCTGTTCACCTGATAGCTGCTCCATCTTCACAGGCACGACGTTGTCCTGAGAAATGCTGGGGCTCTTGGAGTCGACCATCTTGTCGGCTGCGTCGATGCGTCCTAGCCGAGTTGACAAAGAAAGTCCCACTGGGCGTGCCAAGAAGCGTGTTGATGAGAAATTTCTCTCACGCGCTAGCCTAGGAGATCTGCTTAACTCCAGTGCAGGTCCTTCTCGGCTACCTATGTTGTTCAAGGCATGCCAGTTGGATTGATCTGTTAACCAACAAGAAAAATAGAGATATGTGCGTTAAGTATTAAGTTAGATCCTACTGGATCGGCTGTAGGCGTCAACCTACATATATATGATATTCCAAAGTGTATTTAAACTAAGTGATTAGAATAGATCGGCTGTTGCCGAGACAGTATTAGCCACTTAACCCAAATATACCACAGAATAATAGATATATGCTTTAACAAACTTAGCCGATGTCATAAGTCAACTGTAAATCGGCTAATACTCCAATTTATCTTATGAAAAGATATTGATCTGAGCTAAATACACTAACCTAGATCAGTCGGTTGTCGGCTGTGGCTGACAAACTGATTCTGGCTTAGGGCATTTAACTAGAGCAAGATCTTAATATAAGAGGCGGTTTTAACAATCCTGATAGCAAATATCAAAAGAACATTAAAACAGATAAGGTCGGCTGAAACCCCGGCACTGTCTCTAAGCAAAATACATCTAGCCGAACAGATCATTGAAAGCTCTAAAAACAACTTAATAATTCAACCCTGATGCAACATTAAGTATAAAATGAACAATCTGATCTACTGTAGCTGATGTAAATACCTCGAGACGGTGGATATAATATATAATCCTAACAACCTTTAGATCTAGCTCTATCGGCTGCCGATTCCTGATAGAAGTGAGCCGATGACGAGACAGATCTAAACATTGTCTAGATTATATGCAATATATGATAACTACTGCAGCATAAATCATCGAATTTAGAGTGTCATAGCGATGGAAGCACTAAATTCGACAAGATACGCCACTAATGACAAACATTTACCTGAACTTGGGGATCGAAATGATGCAGCCCGAAGCCGGATCAACTGTTCGTCTGAAGAAAAAGGAGGCGATGCGCCGAAGGTTATATTGATTGTGATATCTTTTTACAGGGGTCTTGGGTCCTATTTATACATAAGATCAACAAAGACCGCGCTAAACACGGCTGTAACTAACTACTATATCTATACGACAAAAGCGCAGAAAGCAATCCTTTGCCGCCTTTACAATAGGGTTATCTCTAAACAAATCTCTAATTTACATACACTTGTCGTTGCAGGGCTTTATCCCTAAATGGCAATATCTCTAACGCGCAATTTGAAAACCGAATCTTCTATTTTATCTCTAAATATCTGCATCAGAAACGGTTTTATCTTCTCTGAACTTGGAATCGGCCATCGGCTGTTCTTGTCCGATTCAACCTTAGCCGACTGGCTTCGTAGCCCATCGCATCTTAGCCGACCCGGCCTCTGTTTCTCCGTCAAACCAGCCGATCCGATTCTGCTTCAACTTCAACCAGGACTTAGGGATTTAATTACCAAATTTAGCTGTCAACAAGACCTCAGATGGGCTTGAGGCTAAGGGGTTGGCGAAACAATGGAGTCTGCCCCCTGTGCCGAACAGTCCAAGAAACGGCTCTCCACCTCATTGCCGAATGTCGCTACTCGAAAAGAATCTAGTCTTCTATTGCTAGTTGGTGTGATACCATCAGCTACAACCAGTGTGCTGGGGGTGGCTCAATCAGTTCTAGACTGGTGGAAAAGAAGGACAAGCACCATGGGAGTACCCAAGAAGGGTTTGCGTACCCTCATCCTTCTCGTCGTCTGGAAAATATGAAAGGAAAGAAATCAGCGAATTTTCGAGCATAAGGGATCTACAACGAGTTACCTCTTCGTCAAAATCAAAGACGAGGTCAAACTATGGACGCTAGCGGGCGTTAAGCGGTTGCTAAAGTTCCTACCGACCAGTGCTTAGCTAATCCGTATCTGTATTTTTCTTTGACTTTTTTCGTCCCTAGAGGTTGTATTTACTGCTGCTATTTTGAATGAAACAGTATAGTTTCATGCCGTTTTCCTTTTTAAAAAAGAACCTGGACACATACACATATACATTGCTAGCTGGACTTGCTGAATTTCTAAATATATTAATCAGTACATAATATAAAATACGCATGTGATTAGATTTATATTTGTAAGTACAAAATACCGTCAAATAGGTTGCTAAAAATCATATGTATGCTTATATAATAATGTATTATCGGAGAAGAAAATGAGCTGGGCAACTTCTGTGCCAGTTTACAATATGATATTTCTGAATTTTCGGTCAAATTTTGAAAGTTTTTATCTCAGAGGTATTTTTGTCACTATAACAAAATTATACAGTACAAAGGGGACTAACTGGACGTCGACGGCAAATCGTAGAAGTTAAACAAAAGATGGTGGCATATTATGAAAATGAATGAAGTTCATAGCAGAGTGTGAATCTAAATTAAAATCAGTGGTACACGATAAATTCTCTCTCACAATAATCATCTTTCCAATTACACCCAAAAACATGGGCGGACTCAGGTTTCTCACAAGACCCAGGCCAACCCATGACATTTTGGCCCGATATTTCACTTACATGGTGAAAATTTGCTGGGTCTAATAGTGTTTGTTTTCTAGGCTCGGGCCATGGCCTGGGAGTGTGAGGCCTGGGTCCGCTCAATATATCTTTCAAACATATACACTACACTTGAATACGAGTATACTTTTTAACATACCATTAAAAAGATGAATATCAACGGTAAGTCTCCTGTGATCCTATTGAATGTGCCCCTGCACAATCATATCGGATTGGATTTCGTCTTTAATGGATATAGTCATGTACTCTCATGTACTCGGCCACTGACTCTACCACCGCAGCTGTAGTGCATTTCTAGTCTGGAATAAACTGATCGTCTTGCTTCTCATATGTGCCCTGATTAACGATGGTAGAGGTGGACGTTCGGTTATTCGGTTATTGTGGTTAGGTTTCATCGTTTTTTTAAAGCTCGGTTTTTAATCTAGAGAAGCCGAAGTATTCCTAAAAATGCTATAAACCGAACTACTTTGGTTCGGTTTCTCGGTTTTACCGAGTAAGCCGAGAAAAAATTGTTGTGCTTGTTAGTTGTTACTACGCCTTAATCTGTGGCACGCGTGTGGCACAGGAAGCTTTGCAAGATTTTGGGTCACGATGGTAGTTTGAACTGGCCTAGATAGGTTATGGGCCTTTGTGGTTGGTGAGATGTGTTGAAATTAATAGGCTTTTTCACCGATGAAAGGGACTGGACATTAAGGCTTTCACATAATTAGATAGGATCACAGTAGTTGATCGGTTTTCTCTTTTTCTCGGTTTTCAGAGATAAAAACCCAATCAAAGAGACGAAGCCCGAGCTAGGGAAAAAATAAAACCGAAGAGAACACTAATCACCGAACAAACCGATAATTCAATTCGGTTTGGTTCGGCCTTCGGTTTTTTTGTTTTTATGACCATCTTTAATGATGGGTAATGATATTTTTTTCATATCTGCTTTTTTATTAGCAAAAGTATTCATGCGTTATAATGGGATTAGGATAAGGATCTACTCGTCCCACACTTCGACGTATAAATCTCAAATATCTCAAAATTGATGTAGTGTCATCTATGCATGTGTCAAGTCCATGCCCTTTATCAAGATGTCTAAGCCCATTTTTGAAATTGAGGATTTGGTTGTTGATTACAAATTATGATGATATTTTTTAGAAAAGGGAATATATTAATATTTCAATCGCTACATTGATAGATGTATAGAGCTGTTCATTATTACAACTAGAAATAGAACAAATCAATGAAACTCAAAAATAAAGTTTTGATCCATAACCAATTGAAAAACAAAATAAAACTCTTTAAAACAAAGCAATTCTATTAACAAATCGGCATCTGTGTTTGGCAAACACCTCCATAGCCACTCCTTCAATAGAAACACATCCCGTCTTTATCAAATGGTGAACCTTCTCCTTTTGTAGAGCTGACCAAAGTCTGATCCAATAAGTCCCTTTGAACAAAATCTGCAAATAAGACGGTGCTGATGCTCTATTAAACACAACATCATTTCTGGATAGCCAAATTGCCCAACATATAGCACTCGCCCTAACAAGCAAGTATGGTTTCAATTTCTTAGTAACCCCTGTTAACCAATTTGTAAAAAGATCATGCACACTAGAAGAAAGTCGTATATTAAAAGACACATGAATAATCCGTCATAGAAAACTAGCAACATGACAATCAAAGAGTAAATGTTGAATTGATTTATTCTCAAAACAGAAACAACATTTTTTATCTCCCTGCCAATGACGTCTTGCTAGATTATCCTTCGTTAAAATGACCCCCTTATACAAATACCACAAAAAGACTTTTATTTTCAGCCGGGGCTTAAGTTTCCATATCATTGAATTGTAAGGCAAAGATTGTATCGACACTAATCTTTTATACATAGATTTTGTTGAGAACTGTCCATTTTGATGTAACCCCCATCTAAAATGATCCCTTTGGTCCGACAGCTGAACTCCAGCAACCATAGCCACTATTTTAAGCCACGCTTGCAGGTTATCCCCCACTAAAGATCTTTTGAAAGCTACATTCAAAGACACTGTAGACAAAAACCGTATTCACTAAAACACTTTTCTTCCTCACAATACTATACAAAGCTGAAAAAATATTCTTAAGAGGTCGTGTCGTAATCCACGCATCCTAAATTATGATGATATGGGCGGGAGGAACTGAACGGAGGACAAACCGGCAACGAGAAATCACCAAATACCTTGCCCCTTTTGCGTCACCTCCCTGGGGAACAAAACTCTCCAGTACGCTACAAGCATATCCATTGTCACGATTGCAATTTCCAGATCAAAACATCTCCTAGGAATTACTAGACCACACACTAACGCTTGACCTACGGATCAAATCACCAAACTAAATTTTGGTCCTAGCAGTTGCTTGCACAGGAATCGAATTGGACGCAAGCTAGTGAGTGGACGACGCGCGCACGCGGGGAGTGAATCAGATGCAAGCAGACGCATGCACGCGGGGCGACATATCAAAATTGGGCTCGACCAATCGGATTCGACGGATGAAAAAGTGAGTACAGGATTTTTTTTATTTTTATAATTAAGATAAAGATAAAGATGTATCATTTCAGCAAATTTTGGGCCAAAAGTCCATTCCTTCCTTTCTTTTCAGCCTCAGCCCAATCTGCTGCCTCCTACTTTCCTCCATCCGTTCGACCTGCTTCTCTTTGGCCCAGCACACAAGTGGAGCCACGGACCAAACTAGCATAACCGACTGTCTTCTCTTGCTACCAAGCCATATTATGCCAAAGCCGATCATTTCCATCAAATCCGGCTGAATATTTCTCGATCTCTCAAACTTAGTTGAGGGTTTTTGATCCACTTGATCTCATCTTTTCGTTTCTCCCGAAATTGGAGTGAATCCGCATCCAAATCATTGTAGCCCAATTTTGCAAAACTCATGATAAAACCTAGCTGATTCCTGTCATTATCGGTGTCGATCTCCTCCTCTTGGGCCTATAAATAAGATCCCTTAGGTTGGATTGGACTCAAACGAGCGAGCGGACAACACGCACATGCGGGAGTCTGAATCGGATGCATGCACGCGGGACGGGGGCGACATACCAAAATTGGGTCGGACCAATCGGACTGACGAAAAAAATGAGTATAGAATCATCTCTAATTTTTATAGTAGGCAAAGATATTCAAAACAGCTCTTATTTTTCTCGGGATGTTACATCAGTTTTTTGAAAGAAAAACAACATGATAGTGCTTTTTCATTAAATAGAGAAGGAGAAAAATACAGCCCTAAGGCAAAAGGAAAAAAAAAGGAATAGGAAAAACAACCACCCACACACTGACATCTCCAAACACATAGACCCAGGAGAAGAAGACTAGCACCAGATCGGCCGCCGCTAAGCGTGACCGGCCGCCACTAGGCCAACAAGGGGACTGCAGCCGAGAATGCCCAAGACCCACCCTTAAAACCGACACGAAGCCCCGCTCTATCCACATCTTTGGGGTTGAGGGAGAGAGGGTGAGAGAGAAGAAGGAACCACTCTCCCCCTAGGCCCTCTGATGTGGCCATCTTGCCGAAACTAGGGCGCCGACAAAAAAGGACTTGACGCTAGAACGAGCTTGAACCGGTAGATCGGGAGGTTTCGGCAAGGGGTTGCCTAGACGACGTCTCCAAGGAGAGAAGCGACGGAGCACCGCCACCGTTGTCTGTCGAGGTCTCCAAGAGAACCAGGACTGGGTTTTCACCCGGCCGCCCGCTAGAGGGGACGAGACGGCACGACAACGCCCTCAGGAGGGGGAGTGACGCACGAGCGACACCGTTGCTGACCCGGCCAAAGCCGGGCTAGGTTTTCACCCGCCGTACGTCCCTTGCCTATCCACAACTGCCGCCCCAGAGCTCCATCACCAACTAAACCTCTGTCGGCGTGTAGGCACCAATGCACCGACGCTCCCCGCCGGCCAGTATCCGCGCGCCGCCACCGGCCGCTCCTCGTCGTGCCGCACCATCCTCCAGCTCCGCTTGCCGTGCTTCCCCGCGCTGCATCGGGCTCCACTGCCGGCGGTGGCACCACACACAGCATTGGCCTCCACTGCATCTGCCCTGTTGTCCTCGTGTCGGCGCCGACCTCCTCGCCGCCGGTAGTGCCTCCTCTGCAGTATGGAGAGCGTCTCCTCTGCGGGCAAGGTCGTCGCGCGGGAGCTCGTGCCGGTACCGGAGGCCGGAAGCCCATCCGCCGAGGCCGAGAACGTGGTGACGGCGGCGTCCCCCTCGCCCTCTACCAAGAACGTGGCAGTGAGCACGCACACGCCGGGTCCACCGTCTCCATCCCATGCGACGCTTAAGCCTGGCTCCATCCACGCACCGGATCTGCAACCGCGCGCTTCGCTTCGCCTCGCGCGGCGAGTTCACCGCCGGAGGCCGCGCTTCGCCTCCCCGCGCCGACCGCGCGGACCCGGACTCCGTCTTCTACGGCCGCGCTCCACCTCCAACCTTACGCCGCCGCGCCCGCCGCCGCCCGCGCCCGTCCTCACGCCGTGAGCTAGCACCCCAGCCAGGGCCGGCCAAGGACGGCCCACGGATGGCCGGATCCGGCAACGACGGCGCCGGATCTGCTGCCCGCCTCGCCAGGAGGGCTCACCGCCGACCTCCCCTACAATGGACGCCGTGCCTCTACTCTCCCGTCCTAGTGACTCTCTGCCGAGAAGAGGCCCCGCCGCCGCTATCCTGGCTCGTCCGCCGGCTTTCCGGCGATGAACTCCGGCGGCGGCGAGGTGGGGGACGAGGGGGAGGAAGGGCGGTGCGGCGCTATGGCTCGCCCCGTTGTTGCCTGCGGGTGAGCGACGCGGGGGGGGGGGAGAATTCCGGCAGAAGTAGAAAATGTTACATCAGTTATATTTGTGGTAACAATGGATATATCAGTTTCCCATTGGATTTCTGAAAGAATCACAGTACCATTTGAGTGAGATACCTGAACGTACTAAAGCTGACCGACACAAACGCACATGCGCATTTCTGACAGCGAACTTGCTTTGATCCAAAGAAAAATCCTTTTCCCGGGCATTAGCTAAACAAGTTCTTTCGTTAATACCGGCTGTGTCATCGTTGAGCCAGAATCACATCTGGGTTAACAACTCTGATGTGCAAGTTTTCGTTTTTCAGGCAACCGGGAGTCATGGTGGCCACGTATGGTGGTCTTGGGCACCACGGCTCTGGTCTCTGTCCGTTCCGTTCCATTGCTAAAGGGAAACCATTGGATCCAGTTGTCTCTTCCGTGCATACAGTTTGTGCTTTTTTCTTGGTGCTGATAGGCAAGTCCTCACCTACCAAGCTCGATCGATCAAGTCTTTTCTAGCTTCCAGGTTGACAGCTTCTTGGTGTCAGATTTTGCATGGCTTCTTCTTGCAATTGTACCCTGATTATCCTCCTTAGTTTTGATCTCTTTTCTCTTTCGAGTTTGCCTAGTCATGCATGCAAGGTTTGTTTTTATATATCTGAGTTTTTTTGGGTCTTAACATAGTGGTAGCAGGTGAGCAGGGGGCTTTAGTGCATTACTATTGCTGAACAACGTTCCACCGGTGTACTTACATTACATGAGTATGCCGTGTTATTATTACATTAGTAGAAGAAGAACGGCTCACCTTTCTCTTGTTAGATCATGGCTCTTGCTGACTATTGACTTGACCCGTTGCTGTCGTCGTACCCATTCAAAAAAATAAAATAAAACACAGTTTTGCAGGCCAGTTTTCTTGCTTAAAATAGAGAAATTTGGACTAGTGTTGATTGCGTAGTAATTCTGCATAGAGATTGAATGAACAGGTCTAATGTTCTTTGATGAATGTAACAGTACAAAAAATTGTACAACTTCTTCTACAAAAGAGAAAAATTGGGTTTTCTAATTTATGGCTTATAGTTTATTTTCAAAATTCTAAAATATTCAATCTGAATGATAATATGAACTGTTTGAGAAATCAGAGATGCTATAACTACCTATAGTATGCTTCAACTGTGAACTCATCTGGAATTCTGGACAGTGCACTGGCCACCAGAATCCGACAGAAACCAGAGGGCCATTTGTCATTCATCAGGCAGAATCTTTGCAACTTGTTCAATCAAATATCCCGGAGGATACAGTTCATGCTTGCAGCCAAAGAGACATCTATTGGGACAGTAGAGGCGGCAGCAATCACGGGCACTGCTCAATATTGTAGTACATCCGCTTGTTTCCCCTAGAGCCGATCGCATGTTTATCCTCTGTTTGGCATCTACATTTGCTCATTTGCACTTACTGAACTTGACAATTTTCTTGTGTAATCTGTTCATGTCAACGTTGTGGTCACAGCCTATGGAGTACCTAGCCACAACTTTTTTCTGACAAAGTTTTTTCTTTATGTCGAATTGAATGTCCAAAACCCCCATGATCGTGAACTATCTTGTATCTTTCAGGTTGTATGATTGTAAGACTATACTGCAGTCAAGAACCAATTTTTGCATTGATTGAATGGACTTCAAAGTTCAACCAAATTGGTCGTTTTCAAAGAACAGAGATTAACACGTCTTTCAGGATCAAGGTAGACTGCCTGTGTGTGCTTGATTAGAGCAAGTTGGGATGACTACTTGACTAGTATTCTAATCGAAATGCACCACTATTTTGCACTGAGAGTTGGTTGGTAAATGTCCAATTCATCGTGGCATAATATCAGCCCAACATGGTGTTTTGGTTGCTCTCTCTGACAGGTCCATTTTTACTTCTTTGAATTCCTGAATCTGACATTTTTCTCTTTAAGTGGAGCTTCAGTATGGCATCAGTTAACCTTTATATATAAGATAGTTTTTACCATGACTGTGATTTCATATCATACTTTACATCCAATTTCTTTCCAACTTTCTTGTAGTCTAGCCTGCTCCAAGTAAAGCTACAAAATTCGCATCAAACGAGCACAAAATTAGATACAACAGCCGTGCGATTCTCGCAGACGGCATTGTTTATTCTCAACAAGAAAAGATGGATTTGTTTCGGTTTGGTGATATAACGATGAAATGCCAAACAACAACTGCACTTGTCTGTTTCACTCGGGGTGGACTGATGACATGTTACAGCTGGTTGGTTCTGACTGGTGTCATCTCACCTTCTAGAGGCATAACAAGAACTACCTAACAAGGCGTACAAAACAAGCTTTTATCTTTCGTTCTTTCTCTGAATCTACTGCTAACCACTCTCATCACCAAGTCCCCAATAAAGTTGGTTACCCGTAAGAAAGAAAATATGAGATCCTCTCATGAAAAATGAAAAAACTAGGAGCAAAAAATATGGAAGAAAAGATCGACTACTTTCACCTTTGAGAGCTGTGTGTGATATTTCTTTTCTTCAGATAATGGAAATGGTTATCATGACTGGTTGCAATGCATTTTTTCATCAGTCATCAGCAATGGCAGTTCCCAGCTTTCTACAACCACCGCGATTTGACTCGACGATTCTGCAATGGATATGGATATCGGCTTGATTCAGTTTTAGGTGAGAATTAGATGCTAACAAGCAATTAGCAGGTGATCGAAGCTGAGGTCTAGCTAGGGCTAGATACGTCCCGTTGATATGCTAGATTGTTATTCCCCCTGGTGCGCTGGAAGTCCTTGTTGTTTTCTGAAAATTTCAAGACATGTTTGACGTGCAGAGATGCATCATTGCATCCACGGACAGTCTTGGTCGAATCAATCAGCGGCGAGATTAATGTCGCGTAAACTTGGATATTGGTTTTGTCCTGATAGAATCATGGAATCTATAAAAGTATCTGGTCATTCAAAAGTAGAAGCAAAATGCTGGAGCTGAAATCATGCGACATATATATCCATAACATTGGTCATCAGTCATCACTCGTTGATCACAGGACAGTAATATAATGCCACAGACACAAGTGAATAAAATGAGAGAGGAAAAAGAAACATATCACGACGATAAGGAGTACGTTGCTTCCTCTGCCGGCCGGCGAGACAAACGCTCAGGCACCTAAACGATATGGATTGATTTTGCAGTGGTCTGATGCTATCAGTGATGTTGCCATTAACAAATCTGCACTAGCAATGGTCTTCCGGATTGCTAGCTTAATGCTTAATCAAACACAGGTCATGTGTGTGAGCTAGTTTGACGTCTTCCCCTGAGCTAGCTCAAGGGAGTAGAGGCGGTTTGTCCGGTTACATGCTTTATTTTTTTCGGTTTAATTCCACATCGCATGTCGTTAATGATCGATTTAGAGTGATACTAAAAAGATGGGGAAAATTCTTAGCCATCATATTAGTGTTTTGGTGTGTGGTCTTGTGGGGCCATGCTCAATGAGACATAAGCTAAGATGCTATTCAAATTTCGTGGAGTAGAGAAGGCCATTCGTAGTTAGCCAAGTTATAAATACGAAGACTTGGAAGTGGGCGAACACTTGACCCAGCGGGCAAATATATCATGGACGAACACTTGACCCAGTGGGCAAATATATCATCTTCGGTTTCGCGTACGACTGACACCTTTTTAAGCACGTTCAAGTGTGAACCAAATTCAATTCGTCTTACTGAACTCCTTTCTCATTTCAATCCTAGCATGCTTTGGATATTAGATGAGGCTACTTGTTGTGTATTGAGTTGGACTCTTGAACTCAATTGTTACATCTTTACATAGAATCGTCTCGCTAACCTTAAGCACGTTATGTGCAACCTGCAGCAATATCTGAAGATACATCGTCATAGAGAGTGGTAGATGTCCTTGAATGAACACGCGAAGGGACCTGTTAGGGTGAAAGCGCGCATGTTTGTCTTAGACTTGATAGGCCAGTTAAAACGTCCTTTAATGTCATAGAGATGAAAGACGATGAACAATTGAGAGATTAAAGGAGAATAGACTTGAGTTATTTAGGTAGCTGGAAGGATGGAGACATAGAATATAGAGGATAGAGATAATTGATTGATTTTGAAGATTGATTTGGTTATTTTGTTCAATCGGCATTAGCTCCTTATATTTATAGAAGGAGCAGACTTGTTTCTCAGGATCTCTCACGTTTAATTATGTTTAGAAACTAGTTAGAACTTTAAACTCAGACGTTTGATCAGTCACTGGTCAGACCAGCCCTATGACGACGGTTAGACCAATTTCGCGTGACAATCCTTTTTATAAAAAAATTTTGGCCACATTTTTTATTCTTACTCTGGGTATTAACACTACATGCATCGATCCTTGATGCATGCAGAGATGTACTCCAACAATTTTGAGGGGCTTTAATCGGGCTCAATTGTTACTTTTTCGCCGGACCAACTCAATTATGAGTTATATGCATCCTTCGTCATCGTCATCAAGATGTACTCTGACAATCTTTCGGGGAAATTATCAGTTACATGCATCCTTCGTCATCAAGATGTACTCTGACAATCTTCCGGGGCTCTCCACGGCTGTGTTTTAGGGTCTCTGAAACTCGATGGGTGTACTCACTCTTCTCTTATCTAAAAAAAGCAAACACTACTGTCATTTACGAACAACATAGCTGAACACATTCAACGAGAAAATGGATATTAATACATTTTTTTCTACAAAGAACACATATTATGTTTTCTTAATTTTGTCTAGTAAGATAGCTCAAAAAGAACCCTCCACATTTACTATGGAGGCTGAAAATTTTCACATTAATATGAAGAAAGAAAAGAAAGGGAGTTAGACCATTAGCTTGTTCTGTTAACAGGGGTTAACAGGGGGTAAAAATAGATCGAATTTAGATGGATAGTAGTCATATCATATTATAAACCATATTTTTAAAACGGACTCAGAACGGATGTAGATAGTATGTGGATGTTGTAAAGATAGATTAAAAAGAAGGCACCATGTCCGTTCTAGAAGCTAGAAATTTCTATATTAATAAAAAAGAGAGATAATAATCATCTGATTGTGATAGATCTAAATTAGTGGTATAGATAGGTTGATATAGTTTATAGAAAATATAATTTTATCTATAAAAACTAAGGTTAAAAGTTGTATATGAAATTCAGTATGCCTTTTAGAATCCATTGATATAAATTACAATTAAATTTATGTAATCAAAAGTTAAAAGTTGTAGACCAAATCCAATTCTATTTTATGTATCTAGCGATCTAGCCCCTTGCAAATGCAAATGTTGCATGGGACAATCAGTAGTTTGCATAATATAATGAGAGATTTTACGATCTCAAAATCTTACACTAGTACCTCGAAGTATACAGTATCTAAACATATCAAATTTTTATAATAAAAAATATGATACCTCATGATACCTTTTATACCTTTTTAAGAATTATAAATTATACTTATATGACCATTACAGTTGGCTTATGAATGGCAATACCATTCAAGGCCCCAAGCCTCCAACTACTCATTTGCTTGCAAGCTTGAACCTGGCAGTTCTTAGAAATTTTGGCATTTATAATTTTAATTTTTAAAGATTTACAAAAATAATTTTCAGATTCAAAAACTTGCAAAACTAGTCTCTTCCGCCCTCGAGAGGACGGGATTTAAAAACGTCCTCCCGAGGGCGTTTTATCGAGAGTGGACGGCCGTTGGGTGTCGTCTGCCGTGCGCGTGTAATTTTACATTTTGCCCCCTTTCCGCCCTTACGAAGGGTGTTTTTTCACTGTTCATTTTACTGTTCACCACTGTTTACTGCACTGTTCATCACTATTTACTACACTGTTCACTACTCACTGTTTATTACTGTTCACTGCATAGTGAAAAAACGCCCTTTGTAAGGGCGGGAAGAGGAAAAATGCAAACTTACACGCGCGCGGCGGACGGCACCCAACGGCCGTCCACGCGGTCAAAACGCCTCTAGGAGAGCGTTTTTAAATCCCGTCCTCCCGCAGGGCGGGAAGGGACTAGTTTTGCAAATTTTTGAATCCGAAAATTATTTTTATAAATCTTTAAAAATTTAAAATTATAAATGCTAAAAATTCCAGTTCTTAAAAGGTTTGCCCATATTTTAATCTGTCTATCCTTTTAGGAGTTTAGGATATGCACGGTCACACTACATGCAGTGTTTCATATCAGTTGATCTTTCTTTCAATTTTCTCTTACTCTATATAATATGATCATTCAATTACAAGTTGGTATTCAGATTTAAAAATTTTTGTCGACTAAGACACGAATCATATTTCTCAACTGATACGTACGCAATGAACAATATTAGAACCAAATTAATAAGTTACTAATCTTTTTAAGACAAAATGAAGGAGCTCTGCCGTTTTTTAGAGACAAATTAAGCTACTAATCTAATCAGCTGATCAATTAGCAGTGAAGAAACAGAAGTGAATCTTGGGCTGTTTTCAGGACTGGCTGACCTTTGGAGGTCCATACTACTAATACGTCCCAATCCAAAGTTGTTAATGACGTCTTGCCTCTCTAGAGCCTCACCCACCTTGTTGCATCATGCACGCATTGTGCGTATCAAATTAGACATCTATAATCGGCGTTTGGTAGCCTATCCTGTACATGGGTTTGTACAATTGGATCGATTACCTCATACATAACCACTGCGTCGGGCTATTGGCACTGGCACACCGCCGTCCTACAGACTAAGGGTTTTTCCAGATAAACAAAAAAGGTTTTTTTTGCGTATAGTTGACCGGCCCGCCTGTCTCTAAGTGTTTAGATCATCATTTTTATATGCGAGTGGTCCAACCATACGCGAAGATATGTCTTTGTAGGCGGTCCGCTTAACGCGACCGCGCGCGAAAATCGATCTTTCCGTGCAGACCGCTTAACCCAATATTTTTCACTATTAATAATCGAATTTTTGAATGGTACGAGTGCGAGCTAATTAAGTTGTCGTTATTTGCACATATAGAAACTTGCTTTGTAAAATAAAAAAGACATGAAGTGAACACAAATATAATATACATATGTACATAGACATATCAACATGTTTTTTTTTGTCTCGCATATGTACAAGTGAACACAAATACATGGTCCTCACAACACAAAATTTTCCAAATCAAATAGTTTATTTTGACATCTCTAATTTTCCATATCACAAACAAATCACAACATACCTAAATTTCACATCTCACAATATAACATCTCTAATTTGCTCATCTCTATTTTTCACATCTCTAATATTCCACATCTATAATTTTTCACAATATAAAATCTCTAATTTTCACAACTTACAAAATACACATCACAAACAAATCACAACATACCTAAATTTCACATCTCACAATATAACATCTCTAATTTGCTCATCTCTAATATTCCACATCTATAATTTTTCACAATATAAAATATCTAATTTTCACCTTACAAAATACACATCAAAATTTGCACATCACAAAAATTTTGACATCTCTAAATTTAACATCATTACAAATTTGCACATCACAAATTCACACACAATGCAAAAATTCACGCACAAATTCACTGCGGTTGTTAGGAGGCGGCGATAGTCTGGTAGAGGAGGCGGTCGATGTGGAGTCCGCGGCGGCCGGAGTGGAGGAGGCGGCCAGCATGGAGTAAGCGGCCGGTGTGGAGTAGGCGGTGGCTGGTGTGGAGTCGGTGGTGGCCTGCATGGAGGAGGCGACATGGAGTCGGCGGTGGCCGGCATGGAGGAGGCAGTGTCCAGCGTGGAGGAGGCGGTGACCGGTGTGGAGTCGCCGACGGTCGGTGTGGAGGGGGCGCAACATGGAGGGGATGTGGTATGGAGGAGGCGGTAGCCGGTGTGGCGGTCGACGGTGATGAAGAGGTCGACGAGGAGGTGGCGGCGACGCGTGCAATATTTGGGCAGCCTAGCGACACTAGGGTTCGCGGGCTTCGGGACTTGGAAATTTCCAGGTCCTATGCCCGCCTTATATAGGGGCTGATCATTGCGTGTGGTCGGCTTAAGGAACCGCACGTAAAAACAATATTTGCGTGCGGTTGCCTTAAGCAGACCGCCTTGGAAGATGTGTTTGCATGCGGTGTGCTTAAGGACCTGCACACGAAAATGATCTTTGCGTGCGGATGACTTAAGTAGCCCGCACGCAAAGATAATTTTCAAATATTTAGCTCATATAAAAAGGAATTGCATAACTAATTGATTATTGCTTCAAAATAATGAGAAGTGGCCTAAAAATATTTAAATACCTAAAAAATATTTAAATACCAAAGAATATTTAAATACCTAAAAAATATTTAAATTTCAACCAATTTGATCGCGACAATACATGAACTCATTACAATCCATATTTACACATTGACTTCATAAAATGTTAAGTATAATACATGCACTTCCAAAACCAATTCATTACAAAAACAAACTACCATTTCACAGTCTAGACAACACCATCCACCCACATAGACAAAAACTTCTCTTCATCAAGGGTTCTCTCTATGCGCTTGATCTGCTTAGGAAGATCGATGAATAACGGTACATCGTCATATTGGTTGGAATCTGTCGCATCTTCATGTATATGACTTCTAAATGGTTTATATACATATGTGATACTGTTGTGTGCTGATATGAGTCAAGTTGGTGCGAACTTGTACTCGGTTATAGAGTTTCTTTGTTGTTCATGTGCAAGTGTTGCTTGAGACCATGGGAGTATAACCAGTGATGGATCGGGATTAGGCTTTGGACAAGTTGAAGTCCAGACGATCAAGGATATCATGCGGGATGCTCAGGCTAGAGAACAATGCACGTGGAGGTGAAGGTCTCTATATGGTATAGACATGGTGTTGTATGCGTATGGAAAGAGGAGTTAAATGTGGATTGGAGTCCATGTTTGGAAAGATTTGAGTGTGGAGCTGTATGGGGATGTTGTTTTCCTGGTTTGTGGGGTTTTCTATGTGATTTAAGAGTCCTAGTCTAACTAGATTCGTGGCTAGGGACAGTCATATTTTGGGTATAAATAGAAGAGGGGTTGAGGCTAGAAGGATATTGACTTTTTGGGAGAGAAAAGTTAGGGTTTACTTCGAGGCCTCGCTTCTAGTTCATGAGTTAAGAGAGGAGTGTTTTATATGCACTTTGTAAACACATATTGATGCAATATAGTTAATCTACTTTCAAGAGTTTCATCATTTTGTGTTTTTCTGGATCCTGATGGTCAGACCGGCATCAGGCAAAGCGGTCTAACCGGTGGCAGGCAAGCAGTCAGACCAGTAGCGGCGGCAGGCAACGGGCAAGTATGAGCAAGGTGGTGTAACTAGCGAAAATACAACGGTTTGACCAGAGGCTTGTAGACGCTCTGACCGGCATTGATCTGGTGGTCTGACCGACGCAACTTCATCAGGTTTGAGGGTTCTTTTTTATTTCATAAAAAGATTTCTTTTTGTGTGTTACTACCATTCAGCCCCTCTCTGGTAGGCATAGTTCTTTTATTCAATCCTACATGATATTGACACGTTGCACAAGCAACTAATCAATTTTGCATCTAATTAAACATTTTGTTAGAATGATGATAAAAATAATTCTCTCTAAAAAGAGGGAAACACAAATCAAAACTATGGTGAAAAATAATTAGATAATTGTCATCGATTAATATCTGATAGTACTAAAATGTATAGCGGAGTCCTGATGCGCTTAGCCTCTCTTCTGACAGTATACAAAAAGGTATCCTGTAATTAAGGAAATACGCCAGATAAAGAAGAAAATTATCTTTTCAAAACAGAAGGTGTCAGAATCCTAGTCGGGGAAGGTAAGGATTCCTTAGGCCCGTATCTTGTGTTATCTCTCTGAATTCATACTTGGAGAAGAAGGAAATCTACGCTATAAATACAAGGCACCTTTGTCCAGGGAGGGGCGTCGAATTACAAGCCATAGACAAAGTCATGTCCAGAAGCAATCCGGAGGAAGCCAACGTAGTATTCGCCGAATAGATCTCGTCGGGCCGTTCTTGACAGCTTCTAGTCGGCGGATTTGTCTAGTTGTCCTATTCCCCATTGTACTCTGAGTGGTATTCCCATTCATAATGCATATAAACCAGAGTAGGGTTGTTACTTATTTGGAGGGCCCAAACCAATATAAATCCTTGTCATTTGTCAGCTTGATCCAATCTCACATACACCCTGGTTCCAACGATCCCCATACTCTACAAATACCATCTTCGGCTATAGTCCATTGAGAGATATAATCTAAATCTAGTTGACTAGACTAGAAAAAGGAAAATTCCATTGATAGAGTTTGCTTGATGTGGTTGATGAATTGGTCTTCAAGATCGATCTCCTTGATTGGATGAATCGTATATGGTTTTGGTGTTGTTGGTCGTTTGATTTTGGGCTCGATCACTCGATTTCCTGATATCTCCCTCCTGGGCCATATATTTACACCCCTAGTCTCGTATTTCTCAGGGATTCAAAGAGACAATCTTGGTATCATCCCAAACAATCTTGCTTGAGACTGAGTAAGTCTTCACAATTTGATGAAGTTAGTTTTGTATTTTTTTTATTTGCTCAAGAGATATATCTGATTTAGGGAATCCTTCCCGTATACACATTGGTATATTTCGGCATGACCTTAGGCCCTAACTGACCCTTCATGGACGAACCTTGCAGAGGAAACCTTAGGTTTTCAAGGCATTAGGTTCTCACCAATGTTTTCTTTACTCAAGTCGACATTCTCGTTACACTTTGTTGATCCCCGCTTTCGTGGTTGCTTACAGGCAGTAGGTATGCAACACTTGCTATTGGTGCTAGGTTGTTTTTCATGTGTTTTGTGTCAAACTAAGTAAAAAAAGGTGATACTTAACTCTATGCATGTGTAGTTACCATGTAAGACAGTTGCAGTCCCAAAAAAAGAAATGTGGGGGTATAATTTCTTACAGAGTCCTTCAATTAATGTCTATGTTTCGGCCTTAGTTTGATAAATTAATTGTAGTTCCAATTTTGTGAAAACCATGTTATATTGTTGCAAGGTGGTCAAGAAGTCACACTTCTTTCTCTTGTGGCTCCATACAGTCTTCTTGTGGCTAAGGCTACTGTGCAAACAAGTAACCCTAGCACATTGGTAGGTGGAACTACCTTTGGTGCAAGATTCTATGAAGTGGTTGTGAACTCTGTGATTAAAACGGATGTGGTGCTTCCTCGTCCATATGGGAGCATGTTGACAGTCGTTAAGTACCAATTTCGACCGTCAACTACCTTAACAAATAAAGGGAGAACTAATATTTCCTACACATATATTAGTATTAAATAATGTAGTACCACTTATCTTGGAGAAATATTATGTACGCAGGGATTATACACTAAAGTGGAGGAGAAATGAGCCAGCATGCAAAGAAACACACGTACAACGAATCAAGTGCGAACACACAGATCGATGGGCCCACAAGTCAACTCAAACCGACCTGAAGTGGGGCCACACCATCCTAAACTGCCATAGGGGTCCACATGTCAGTCCCTGGTGAAAGGCGGTTGAGAGGGGTGGGTCCCAGGGGTCGGCCGAACCGCCATGTGCGTCTGTAGGATTGAGATGTCGACTAGAGGGGGGTGAATAGGCAATTTAAAACTAAGTGACACTAATTTAAAACTAACCTAAGTTGCTAGGCTTGGTGGGAGATGAGTCTAACTAAGCAACTAAGTTAAGTTTTGCAATCCTAGGGTGATAGTGGCTCAATTATGTCTCTACAAATGTAATTGCATAAAAGTAAATGCAATAAGTAAATAAGACAAGAGACAAGAAGTTTTTCATCGAGGTTCGGAAACTCGCCGGTTTCCTAGTCCCCGTTGAGGCGAGCCCAACTCCACCGCTCAACAACGAAGCCACCGCACGCCCCCTTTGTCAAGGAGTGGGCAAGGTGGGAGCCGGCCCACGGAGAGGACTACCCAAGCCTCGATCACTAGGGGTAGTTCTTCCTTCGCTCGAAAGGTGGTGAACTCCAAACCAATCACAATCCAGCACCGGGCCTCCTCCACAATCTTCTCGGAGAGGTCACCGGGCAACTCCTCCACAAGCCGTCTAGGAGGCGACAACCTCCAAGAGTAACAAGTAATCCCGTGACTTGGAGATGATCAAGTGCCACACTAGCTCTACAATGAAGCAATGCACTTGGCTCTTGGCTAAATCAATTTCCAAACACACTAAGTGGATGAACACAAAGCTCAAATGAGTGTGAGAGAAGTGCAAGGGTGTATGCAATTGAAGAGAGTGCCAAGAAGAAGTCCCTTGCAGCCACAAGGGGGTTATTTATACCCCACACCAAGTGAAATAGCCGTTGGGGTCAAAAGCCTCCAACCCTGCTGCCTGCCGGTCAGACCGGAGAAGGGTGGCCGGTCAGACCGGCCTTAGTTGCAACGGCTAGAAAACTAGCTGTTACAGTGCAATCATTGCTCTGACAACAGGGGGTCCGGTCAGATCAGAGGCCAAATGGCTGGTCAGACCGCCCTCGGCTCGGTCAGACCGCCATCGGCTCGGTCTGACTGACTGCGGCTCTGGCGGCTCTGGATCGCCAGCCCGAAGGGGATCAAGGAGGTAGATCAGACCGGAGGTGTATGTCTGGTCAGACCGTCACAAAGGGCCGGTCAGACCGCTCAAGGACTTGCGGTCAGACCGCACTCAAGTCCCGGTCAGACCGGATCAACATCCACGGTCAGACCAACCTTGGTCACAAGGTGAAGAAATTGAAGTTGGAATGCAAGTGACCTAATGTGACATTTTGATCATATCTTTGCTTAGGCCATTACCCCTCTTGATAGTACGACAAAGCTATAAAAATATTCTATGAAATTTGATCGCCCAAACTCCTGGATCAATAAGAATAAATTATAAATTTTACCGTCTTCAATCTTCTTGCATTGTGCCATCTCAAATAATCCTTAGTAATTATCTATGCACTTTTTATCATGTGAACCTGACTCAAATATATGAATCTCAAAAGCATCGTTAGTCCACAATTAGCACTCGTCATTAATTACCAAAACAAATAACGGGGCCTAGATGCTTCAATCTCCCCCTTTTTGGTAATTGATGACAAACAACTCACAAAAATAATAGGCATGAATCATGAATATAAGCTCCCCCTAAACATATGCATAATGAATACAAATATCAACAAGGCAAAAGATTTTTCCAACGAATGACATGTGACACAATAAACATCCATCACAAGATATCCATAAAGATCATCAATCCATAAAAGTTCTCTAGGCTATTACAAGACCACGAAGGGCCTAGAATCTCAAAAGAGTTCAACAAATGATAAAGAACACACAATAGATAATAGTAATAGCCCAATACATAGATAAATAGCTCTTCCACCTTAACCTACTAAATAGGAGGACTAACCTCACTAAATCTAGTCCCAACCCACCTAGGATGTAAGAAAGAAGTTTGGTCTTCTCCCCTTAGGTAGACTTCTCCCCCTTTGGCATCAAGGACCAAAAAGCATCATTCTTGAGGAGGAGAAGGCGAGCGAGGAATGGGATAGTGAGAGGAACCGGAGTGCTGACGACGAGAATAGACATAGGCGTGAGAGCTCTCCAATGAAGTCATGCACCGATCCAAGGAATCCACTCGATTTGATAATTTCCCCACATTGGCATTTAAGCTGCTCATATCAGTCCTTAGCCCCCTAACATCCTCATACATGGCCTCTTGCCCAGTGCTCAACCTTGCCATATTGTCATTAAGGGAGTGAATGACATCTAGCACTGGGTTAAAATAATCCTGAGGGGCATGCCAAAGTAAGCGAACTGAGGAGTGAAATAGGAATCAAAACCTTGAGGAGGAGGAGGTGGTGGAGGTGTCGCACTTGATCTCGCGCCATGATCAAACTGTGGTTGGCGCACTCTAGGAACACGAGGAGTGCTGAGCTGAAGACGGGGCTTGTATTGCTTGTGTTCCTTTAGGTTGTTTCCAGCACGTCCAAGCTTCTCCTGAATTATTCTCATGATGTATGGTACATAATAGACTCATTGACCAAAGGTGCCCTTGGGATAGCGATCTCCTGCATCATAAGGTTGATCACATCGAACTGATGACCCTGGAGGATTGCATCAATGACATGTCAAGCTACTCCCCTAATCTCATCATTGTTACCACATCTAGGGAGAATGGTAGCTCGTACTATCCTGTTGACCACACTGGAAATAGTCCTTAGACCTCCAACCCTCCCATATGTGTGTCACCCTCCAGCCTCATAGAATTGCTCAAGATCATCTATGGAGAAAGGATTGTGAGCGTGCTCCTCATGCAAATCATCCCCAAAGTCAAAGTGGATGTTGAGCAACCTTCAAAATTCTCTCCTTGAGATAGAGCATTGAAGAGTATCTGACATCCACTTCATCTGAGAGAAATCCCCTGCAACCCACACTGTGGCATAGAATTGACGAACAAGCTCTTCATCATAATCTTGCTTGAGGGTCACAATCCGGTCAACGCCTACTGTCTTGAACATATCCTGCAAACACTCAAACTCCTGTGTGTCATTTATGTTTCTCCAGGAAATCCATTTATGCTCAGCAAAGGCCTTTCCTCTATAAACTTGCTCAAACACCGACTTTTGGAAAGCGGTGTGGAACCTTGGGTCAGTACAATCTCTATGCCTTCTAAACTGATCATGATGTCTGAGAATGGCGTACTGAGTTGGATTTCTCATGTTGAGCACAAATTGGATGGCCGGGTCAACCTCCATCTCATCACCACTGTCCTCACTTGCATTTTCAGAATCTGCCGCTTCTTGCTCTTCCTCACTTTCGGAACCACCACTTGGAGCATATTGATTTTCACTGGACTCATGCTCACTTTCTGAGTCTTGAGGTTGACGACCATGGTGAGTACGAGGAGGCATTTCTGAAGGCAAAAGATCAAAGAGTGGATATTAGCAACTAATTTAGAAATCACATGGAAGTGTCGAAATGGATATTCGCTGCCTACCGGGGACGGTCGGACCGCGGCCAAGGTCGGTCGGACCGATGGCTGCGCGGTCGACCGACGGCATACGGACGGTCAGACCGCAGGAGTGCCAGCGGTCAGACCGCCTGCCGACACCGGTCAGACCGCCGGTGGCAGTCAGCACATATCTTCTAGATTTTTCACATCCACAAAGTGAGTCTAAAAAATGTGCTAAGACTAAGGTTTGTACAAGGAGCACAAGGAGGTGTCTATTTCATCAAGAGATTGATATAGAGGGAGAAACTCCCCTTAGCCCTTAGAGATGAAATAGACAAAATTAAGAGCACAAGAGAGGGGAGGGAGATTACCGGTTGTAGGAGTTGATTTGCACGAAGATTAAACCCCTAAATTGTGCACAATCAAAAACACCTCTTCCTTCATCTAGGGTTCCAATCCATGGATCACAAAATAAATAAAAACCCAATCTAATTCATGGAATAGAGAGAGGAAGATGAGGAGATTCACTTACGGTGTAACCGGAGAGAAATCCGCGGTCAAACCGGGGGGAATCGAGAGGGATTTGAGTTAGGGTTTGAGGGAGAGAGAGATGAGAGGATTTTCGGGTTGAGGAGTGAGGAGATAAGAAGGAGAGAGAAAAAGCTGGGTGGAAGAAGAAGGGGAAAAAGTTTCGGGTCCACCTGATCAACCGGTCTGACCGGTGCTATTCAGACCGCCGCACCCGGACGGTCAGACCGCACATATAGCGTCGGTCAGACCGCCAGACCCCCTGCCGGCTGTGCACAGACCTTGCACAAGCCGGCAACCCCACACAAGGAATTCCAATAAAATTTTAATTTTTGAGCAATTTTGAAATGTATGAGTTGAAATATTGCTAACTAACCATAATCATTAAAATTTATGATGATTTATAACTTAACTCACTTAAGTGCTAGAAAGTGACCTTTTATGGTCTATAGGGTTTTTACGGCAAATTGATTTCCAAATATCTTTTGGAAGATTTAGTTTTTGAAATTGATTTGAATATCAAAAACATTTAAAGATGTCTTCTCTACCAACTTTGTTTTGACACTTTTCTCAAAAACCTTCTCAAACTCATTTTGGAGATAAAGCTCATTTTGGCTAAAACTAAAATCTAGTTTCTTCAAAAAGAGGTCAAAATGACATTTTTCAATCAAACTCCATTTTTCAAGAAATGAAAGGCTTGGAAAACATATAGTGAACCTTTTTAAGCCTTTTCCAAGAGAGAGTTTTCAAATTACTTTGATTTTACAAAAATTTTGACTTATGTTGACTTGAGCATTTTGAAAGCTCTACTAGCACTTGCGTTTGATTTGTTCACATATAAGGAGTAGTAGAGCACATGAAGAAATGCAAGACTCCCCCTTAATGTGATAAGCTCCGTTTTCGCAAAGAACAACAAATAACAATAAACCCAAAGAAAAGAACAAAAATGAAGCAAATAAGCACAAATAGCAACCATGGTGCATAATCTCAAGCGACATTTGAGAAATCTATGACATTTAATTCATTCCTCAATTTGCAAAAGCGGGTTTCATCAAGAGGCTTGGTAAAGATGTCGGCTAGTTGATCTTCGGTTCTTATGTGGCTAATGACTATGTCACCCTTGGTAACATGGTCTCTTAGGAAGTGATGACGGATGTCAATATGCTTGGTTCTAGAATGTTGGACCAGATTGTTGGCTATTTTATGGCACTATCATTGTCACATAGGAGTGGTGTTTTGGTGAAAGATATACCATAATCCAACAAGGTTTGTTTCATCCAAAGCAATTGTGCACAACAACTACCCACCGAAATATATTCCGCCTCGGCGGTAGAGAGGGCTACGGAGTTTTGTTTCTTGGATGACCATGATACAAGGGATCTACCAAGCAATTGACAACTACCGGATGTGCTCTTTCTATCCACTTTGCAACCGGCATAATCCAAATCGGAATAGCCAACTAGCTTAAATTTAGCACCTTTTGGGTACCACAAGCCAATAGTTGAGGAATGCTTTAAATATCTTAGAATTCTTTTCACGGCTACTAAATGACACTCCTTAGGAGCGGCTTGAAACCGTGCACACATGCAAACACTAAACATGATATCCGGCCTAGATGCGGTAAGGTAAAGCAAGCTACCTATCATGGAACGATAAAGCTTTAAGTCTACCGGTTTACCTCCCTCATCAAGGTCGAGATGCCCGTTGGTTTCCATAGGTGTCTTGATGGGCTTTGCATCCTCCAAGCCAAACCTCTTGAGTAGATCCTTGATGTATTTGGTTTGGCTCACAAACGTCCCATCCTTAAGTTGCTTGATTTGAAGTCCAAGGAAGAAGCTCAATTCTCCAATCATGGACATCTCAAATTCCCTAGACATCATATCACCAAATTCCTTGCAAAACACTTCATTAGTAGAACCGAATATAATATCATCAACATAAATTTGGCAAACAAAGAAATCATCACCAATGATTTTTGTGAAAAGGATGGTGTCCACTTTTTCAATTTTGAAATCCTTTGACAAAAGAAAATCTCTCAATCTTTCATACCAAGCTATAGGAGCTTGTTTTAACCCATAAAGAGCTTTTGAGAGCTTGTAGACATGGTTAGGATTTTTAGGATCTTCAAAGCCGGGTGGTTGTTCAACAAAGACAAGTTCAGCAATTTCACCGTTTAGAAAGGCACTTTTCACATCCATTTGAAATAACTTTATATCAAAACATAATGCAAATGCAAGAAGGATGCGAATTGCCTCAAGTCTTGCCACGGGAGCAAAAGTTTCACCGAAGTCCAAACCTTCAACTTGGGTGAAGCCTTGAGCAACCAATCTTGCCTTGTTTCTCACCATCAACCCGTTCTCATCTTGTTTGTTCCTAAAGACCCACTTTGTCCCTATGACATTGTGGTCTTTAGGTCTTTCAACCAAAGTCCACACTTTGTTTCTTGTAAAGTTGTTGAGCTCTTCTTGCATAGCATTAATCCAATCCGGATCACCAAGAGCTTCATCTACATGTTTTGTCTCAAGACAAGAAACAAACGAGTAATGTTCACAAATTGAAGCGACACGAGATCGAGTTTGGACACCCTTACTAATGTTACCCAAAACTTGGTCAATTGGGTGATCCTTGAAAAGAGCGGTGTGTATTTTTGGTGGAATAGGTGAATCTTGTGCCTTGTCTTTCTCCACTTCAACTTGAGCTTGACTTGGCGTAGCGAAAGTAGATGGCTCATCTTGAGTGAAGATGGATGGCTTGTCTTCCACTTCAATAGGCTTGATGTCTCCAATAGACATGTTCTTCATAGCTCTCATCAAGCCTTCATCACCTACATCATCCAAATTCTCGTGCCTCTCTTGGGAGCCATTAGTTTCATAAAATTGAACATCGGTCGTTTCTTCCACAATACCTTTGCTCTTGTTGTAGATCCGGTACGCCTTGCTATTTGAGGCATACCCTAGAAGAAATCCTTCATCACACCGACTTTCAAATTTGGTTAGTCTAACACCCTTTCGGTAAATATAGCACTTGCAACCAAAAACTCGAAAATATGCAACATTTGGCTTCCTCCCAACAATTAGCTCATAGGAAGTCTTTTTCAAGAGACGATGCAAATAAAGCCTATTGGTTGCATGGCATGCGTTGTTTATGGCTTCCGCCCAAAAGGAATCGGAAACACCATATTCATGGAGCATAGTCCTTGCCATCTCAATAAATGTACGATTTTTCCTCTCTACTACACCATTTTGTTATGGTGAGTAGGTAGCGAAAAGTTCATGCTTAATACCAAGATCATCACAAAAGTCTTCGATGTTGGTATTTTTGAACTCGGAACCATTGTCACTTCTAATTTTCACAAGAGTGCAATTAAACTCATTTTGAGCCCTTTTTGCAAATTTTTTGAAAAGCTCGGCAACAATAGACTTATCATGCAAAAAGAACACCCAAGTATAGCGAGAATAGTCATCAACAATAACAAGACAATGACTATTTCCTCCAATGCTCTTACAGGTTGTTGGGCCAAACAAATCCATATGCAAGAGCTCCAATGGCCTAAATGTGGACATGATACTCTTAGAAGGATAAGAGCATGCAACTTGCTTGCCGGCTTGACAAGCACTATAAAGTTTATCCTTCTCAAACTTCACATCTTTCAAGCCCACAACTAGATCACATTTTGAAAGTTTGCTTAATTGATGCATACCAACATGAGCTAGTCTCCTATGCCAAAGCCAACCCAATGAAGTTTTTGCAACTAAACAAGTTTTCAAATTTGCTTCACTAGAGTTGAAATCAACCAAATAAAGATTTCTATATCTAAAACCTTTGAAAACACAAGACTTATCATGTAGACTAGAAACAATAACTTCTTGTGGGAAAAATGTACATGACAAGCCAAGATCACAAATTTGTGCAACCGAAAGCAAATTGAAATTTAGTGATTCAACAAGAGAAACATTTTGGATTGATAAATCGTTGGAGATAGCAACTTTACCTAACCCAATTACCTTTCCTTTGCTATTATCTCCAAAAGTGACTTTTTCTTGTTGATTACCTCCTACTTCAAATGTGGTGAATATTCCTCTATCACCGGTCATATGTTGAGTGCACCCACTATCTAGCACCCAATGACTCCCACCGGTGTGATAGTTCACCTACAAAATAAGATCAAGCTCTTTTAGGTACCCAAACTCGTTTGGGTCCTTGGAGGTTAGAGATCAAGGCTTTAGGCACTCGAATGACATTATTTTTACCACCAAGTATAGGGGAACCCACATATCTAGCAATAATATGACCATCATGAGCCTTCCTAAGCATAATAATGTGAATGAAACATGCATGTCTTAGATGACTTGCTACCAAGGCAATCACTTACCAAATGCCCAACCTCACGACACTTGGAGCAATACTTACCATTGCTCTTGACAAAGCGAGTGACACAGTAAGAGGGTTTTCTACCCCTTTTTTGAGTGAATCCAAGTCCTTCCTTGTTAAGGATGCACTGTTTCTCACTCAATATTTTGTCAAGAGTACTCTTACCCTTAAAACATCTTTTCAAACTCTTGTTGAGCTTGGCGACTTGCTCCTTAAGCTCATTGTTCTCAACAACAAGTGAAGCATCATAAATAGAGACACAAGAGCTAGAGCTAGAGCAAGGTATATCCATGAGATCATCACAAGAAGTAGAGATGCTAGATGATGCAACATGAGTAGTATGACAAATAGCACTATCATCAAGCAAATCACACGATATGCCAACATAAATTTGAGCTCCATATTGAGTAGTGGAAAGAAGAGTGTCATGAGCTTCCTTAAGCTTCTCATGAGAAATGGTGAGTTCCTCATGAGAAGCCTTTAGCTTTTCATACAAGACCTTTAAAGAAGCATGATCCTTATTTAGGGCCTTGAACTTGACAATCTCCTGATAAGCATGGAGTTCCTCAAACATACTCACAAGCTCATCATAGGAAACATCATCACAATCATCATCGCTTTCACTATCAGTAAATGATGTTACCTTAGAAGATCCCTTTGCCATGAGGCAAAGTGGAGCGAAGAGTGATGGAGCCTCCTTGATAGAAACTACGGCCATCTTCTTTTTCTTGGAGCTTGCATCATCATCACCTTCTCCTTCGGACCCGGAAGAAGTGGAACTCTCTTCATTTGAGTCCCATTGTCCAATGAAAGTCTCAATCTTCTTTACTTCCTTTTTGAGCTTCTTCATGAGCTTGTAACCTCCACTCTTCTTCTTAGATGATTTGTCTTCATCATCATCATTTAAAGGACACTTGGAAGCAAAGTGTCCCTTCTCACCACACTTAAAGCATCTCAAGTTGGAGAGAGTCTTGTTGGGTCTCCTATTTCTTCTCCTATTTGAGTTAGAGCCCCTTCCTCTTTCCTTTCTTCTTCCCAAGACATCATTGAATCTTCTAGCAAGAAGAGCAATTTCTTCCTCCAAGTCATCATTTGCTTCATAAACTTTGCTCTTGCCCTTGTCTTCCACTTCGGCTTGAAGAGCTATGCACTTCTTGGATGGAGAGGCTTCCTCCATCTCCTTGTTCTTCAACTTGTACATGTCATTTGTGTTGATCTTTCCCAAGAGGCTTGGGGGTGTCATCCTTGACATGTCGGAGTTGATAAGCATGGTGACAAGAGTCTCGTACTTCTCCGGTAGAGCCCTAAGCATCTTTTGGGCAACCTCAAGATCAGTGTAAGTTGCCCCAAGCCCCTTGAGATCATTGACAATGACATTAAGCCTTCCATACATGTCATTCACACTCTCATGAGGCAATATGGAGAATGTCTCATATTTGATTTTGAGAAAATGAAGCTTGACATCCTTACATTCACTTGTGCACTCATGAATCTCCGCCAACTTATTCCAAATCTCATAGGCGGTCTCAAGATTGCTCACTCTATC
Organism: Oryza australiensis; assembly: GCA_019925245.2. Classification (NCBI taxonomy): domain Eukaryota; kingdom Viridiplantae; phylum Streptophyta; class Magnoliopsida; order Poales; family Poaceae; genus Oryza; species Oryza australiensis. The sequence continues at coordinate 3,209,538 of JAIFGZ020000440.1, read as the reverse complement.
AAACTCTTCTTGGCTCAAGGAGCTGAACAACACATTCATGGCTTGAGCATTGAGTTGAAGGTTGTGGTGATCAACCTCCGTCAAGGGTGAGCCGGTGATAGCAAAACCTACATTCACAATACTCCAAATATGAAAGCTCATAGCTTTAAGGTGAGTAGACATTTTGATTTTCCAAGTGGAGTAATTTGTGCCATTAAACATGGGAGCCTTTCCTACATGGTTCACCTCGTTCGACATCTTCTCTCTAGGCGGTGAAGCCCAATCAAGAGAGACCAAGCTCTGATAGCACTTGTAGGATCGAGATGTCAACTAGAGGAGGGTGAATAGGCGATTTAAAACTAAGTGACACTAATTTAAAACTAACCTAAGTTGCTAGGCTTGGTGGGAGATGAGTCTAACTAAGCAACTAAGTTAAGTTTTGCAATCCTAGGGTGATAGTGGCTCAATTATGTCTCTACAAATGTAATTGCATAAAAGTAAATGCAATAAGTAAATAGGACAAGAGATAAGGAGTTTTTCACCAAGGTTCGGAAACTCGTCAGTTTCCTAGTCCCCGTTGAGGTGAGCCCAACTCCACCGCTCAACCACGAAGCCACCGCACGCCCCCTTTGTCAAGGAGTGGGAAAGGTGGGAGCCGGCCCACGGAGAGGACTACCCAAGCCTCGATCACTAGGGGTAGTTCTTCCTTCGCTCCGAAGGTGGTGAACTCCAAACCACTCACAATCCGGCACCGGGCCTCCTCCACAATCTTCTCGGAGAGGTCATCGGGCAACTCCTCCACAAGCCGTCTAGGAGGCGACAACCTCCAAGAGTAACAAGTAATCCCGCAGCTTGGAGATGATCAAGTGCCACACTAGCTCTACAATGAAGCAATGCACTTGGCTCTTGGCTAAATCAATTTTCAAACACACTAAGTGGATGAACACAAAGCTCAAATGAGTGTGAAAGAAGTGCAAGGGTATATGCAATTAAAGAGAGTGCCAAGAAGAAGTCCCTTGCAGCCACAAGGGGGTTATTTATACCCCACACCATGTGAAAATAGCCGTTGGGGTCGAAATCCTCCAACCCTGCTACCTGCTGGTCAGACCGGAGAAGGGTGGCCGGTCAGACTGGCCTTAGTTGCAACGGCTAGAAAACTAGTCGTTACAGTGCAATCATTGCTCTGACAACAGGGGGTCCGGTCAGACCGGAGGCCAAATGGCCGATCAGACCGTCCTCGGCTCGGTCAGACCGCCATCGGCTCGGTCTGACCAACTACGGCTTTGGATCGCCAGGCCGAAGGGGATCAAGGAGGCCGGTCAGACCGGAGGTGTATGTCCGGTCAGACCGCCACAAAAGGCCGGTCAGACCGCTCAAGGACTTGCAGTCAGACCGCACTCAAGTCCCGGTCAGACCGGATCAACATCCTCGGTCAGACCGGCCTTGGTCAGAAGGTGAAGAAATTGAAGTTGGAATGCAAATGACCTAATGTGACATTTTGATCATCTCTTTGCTTAGGCCATTACCCCTCTTGATAGTACGGCAAAGCTATAAAAATATTCTATGAAATTTGATCGCCCAAACTCCTTGATCAATAAGAATAAATTGTAAATTTTATCGTCTTCAATCTTCTTGCATTGTGCCATCTCAAATAATCCTCAGTAATTATCTATACTTTTTATCATGTGAACCTGACTCAAATATATGAATCTTAAAAGCATCGTTAGTCCACAATTAGCACTCGTCATTAATTACCAAAACAAATAACGGGGCCTAGATGCTTCAGCGTCCCCCATCTCCATCTTCCATGTGGCAACGTCTCTACCCTCTCTAATGACGATTATGGCTGCACCGACTTCTACATCCGCCATACAACCGTCATTACAAGGATATAAAATAGAGGAGGCATTCTCACTTCACAACACACACTCAGGAAGCAATTCTCTCTATCTTACATTGTATTCTCTATAGTATTAGTGGAGTTAGGCTTAGAGTAGTCTTTGGTTCTATAGTCTTCTCGAAGATTTTGGTATGTCTTTAGTACTTTACTCTTCTTGTAAGACTATAGTTGAATTAATAGAATTATATTCTTTTATTTAATTATGTTCATAGCTCATATACTATTTACTAGTTATGTGTTATATGATTAGTTTATACTTTAATTATCTTACTTCACTTGATTAGGCTAGTCGATCTATGCTAGGTAATGGTCCAATGATCTTAACAGGTTGCACTAGTTCTAACTTGTCCATTCGGAGGGTGGGAGTCCCGAGGGAATTAGTGACATTATTTAGTAACGTAAGCATGGTGCTTAGGTTAGTTAAATACCGTTGGATGCAGGTATGCCCTACGAAAGTGAGGTAGGCGAGAGGTAATGACAGCCCTGTCCGTCCTCTGTATTCTTCCATGTTCGGATATGACGTAAAAGTTCGTAAATGACATAACCACACCGGCGGACTAGCAGAGAGTGGTCTCTCAATAATACCTGGGTGCCTAGAACTAAGCCCTGGCCTTGTAAGCATGTAATTGTTAAGTGTATACTAAACATGATTAATATAGTAGTACATATAAATCGTAGCTCTCTTTTGTTCTTGTCCACTATCCATTATATTATTATAGTGATGAATCTCTTGTGTGTCACACTACCCTATTATTATTATTATTGTTAACCCCTATTTAGATTTTGGGTATATTAATTATAGCTTTATTACAAATATATAATCAAACTCTTGACACCGCCGCCTTCCCTGTAGAAAAACAAATACGATATCCTTGAAATACACCTCGGTGAAATGGTACAGCGGTAGTGCTGGCCAAATGGGCCGCCCGACATGGCCCGGCCCGGACACGCCCGTGGCACGGCACGCTACGGCATGGCCTGTTAGGCACGACTCCTGTAGCGGACCGTGCCATGCCGACCCACGTGCCAAACCCCTGGCCCAAGCATGACCCACGGGGTATCCAGGCCATGCCATGCCGGCACGGGCCCGTTAAAGGCCCATGGGCCGAGGTCAGCCTGTTGACACTGTTCGGCACTGTTTGGGCCCGTTAAAGGCCCATGGGCTACAGTAACCTACTAAGTACTTGCTACAGCAACCTGCTACAATAGCCTGCTACAGTAAACAGCCGTGCAGTGCTGACCCACGAGCTGAGGCACTGGCCCACGCATGGCACGGGCAAACGGGCCATGCCGGCATGGCCCACAGGTCGGTGTGTCGGGCCGAGCTACAGTACATCCATGCTCAGGCAGGCCCAGCTAGGCGCGACCTATTTGGCCAGCGCTATACAGCGGTATCCATGCGCTTATGGATTTATCTATGACCATACAGAATGCCAACAGAGCATACAAATAATGGCAGATACTTTTGGACGATCAATTGCTTGGCCACGCACTCATGTAATGTAAAGGACTGCTACAGAAATAGCTATAGGTGTCAGTTGGAAAACACCCATAGGTGCCGGTTGGGAAACCAACACCTATTAGTCGACACCTTTGTGGTTTTCTTAAAGGTGCCGGTTTAGGAACCGGCACCTTTGAGGTTCCATGATCCAAAAAAATGGCTTCATGCATCAGCTCGAATCGAGCCGATGCATCGAGCAGCTCTCCTTCAACCCAATGAGATCAAAGAACACATGAACATCAACAACATCCAAGAACAAATGAACACATAAACATGAACATGAACAAATGAACACACGGCGCCAACATCCTACTCCACTCCTTTCGTCGTCCCGGATGAAGAGGAGAGGAGGAGGGCCGAGCCTCCTTCCCTCCCGCTACAGCCACCGCCACCTCCTCCTATCGGATCCGGCGGAGGAGAGCGTGCGGCCACCGCCGACGCCATCGCCAAGGCCGCCGCTTCCCTCCCGTCGGATCGACGGAGGGGGAGGGCATCGCCCTTGCCACCATCGAAGCCCGCCGCCTTCCCTCCCGCCGAGATATGGCGGAGGGAGGCGCGGCCGACGCCGCCATCGTCGCGAAGGCCGCCACCTCCTCCCATCGGATCTAGCGGAGTGGAGGGTGCCGCCCGCCACCCGCCACCCGCCGCTGCTCCTTGGGCACATCGCCTGCCACCGTCGGGCCGCCGTCGCCAAGAGAGAGGGACCAAGAGAGAGGGAGAGAGGGGAGAGTGTGAGAGAGGGACAGAGAGAGAGGCATTCGATCTGGATTGACATTATCTCCTTGTCATGGGCCTCGCCGGCTCGGCTCAACTTCTTGTCGGCTCGGCTCAAATCTTAGGTCCTAGTTTTTTAAGAAAACCGATACTTATAATATATTATATGTGTTGGTTTTGTTAAAAAATCGGTATTAATAGTATAGGTGCCGATTTTTCTTTAGTACTGGCACCTATTATTGTTTAAAGGTGTTGGTTCTTTATTTTTTAGCCCACGAGAGGTGAGAAAACATCAATAGGTGTCGGTTTTAAATAAACCGGCACCTATAAGCCGGTCCCTATGAGGGTTTTTTAGTAGTGAGGCTAAATTATTTGTGTTTTTACCTATGTGATTTGCATATGTACTACTAACTCCTATTAACTTTTTATAGATCAAGTATGATGAAGATGTAACACTACTAACTCGGTATCAGTCAGGTATGCACTCTTGTATCTGATTATAGACACTTTCTAATGTTGAGAATGCTTCACTCATCAAGTGTACTGTTTTACTTCCTTTCAAATTCTTCCGATTACTCCAAATATTCACTGATTGTCAACTAGATTGAACCTTAACAAAAATTAAAGCCAGGTGACTTGTGCCTTATATGGTACTTGTAATATGTTGTACTTGTAGCAATCAGTTACTTAATCATTAGCTGTTGTAATTATGCCTTCTCCCTTGTATATGTAAACCAATACCATATGAATGACCTTTTTGTGTTGTATATAGACCCCTTATGCATTTTATTTTTTCAGGTAATGGTAGGAGCTGAGCTCACCACATGAGTAAAGACTTTGGGAGGTGGAGGCTCATGGATTGCTGTCAAATCTTTTGAACATATCTAGGTGTAGCATCATTGGTGGACCTAGGATTTTAGGTTTGGGTGGGCCGAGGACGACGATGACGAGACGAGGGTCAGCGGGGGTGGTTTGAGTCAAAAAAATTAACATGTCACATGTATAATGGCCAATATATATGTATAAAATTTATTGAAAGACACTAACAAGGACTATTTAAAACTAAATTTGATACAAAGAAACTAAATATGATAAAAAACTAACCTGACCTCATAACCATAAAAATATCTATTATATCCTCTTCATTCATTTTTCAAAAATATATGCTCGATAAACATAACTAGACAATCATCGATGAGACATCTTCCATAAACAAAAATTACGCATGACGGGGAAGGGAGGTCCGGGTGGGCCACCTTTTGGGTGGGCCGCGGCCCACCCGGACCACCCTGTAAGTCCGCCAATGTGTAGCATGTGGTATATTTTGTACGTGCTTTAAAACTATGACATTAAAGTGGACCTAAATCTAAAGTTATATATATTTTGGTTAGGAGAGCTATATTGTTATCTTGGAGATTCTATTTTGGTAGGATTAAGATATATAAGATCATCGATTTATGGTCGTAGATTTGATGTATATACACTACTAGAGAAAGCCACACTAGTCCCGGTTCGTAACCCTTAGTAGTCCCGGTTGTCAAACCGGGACTACGAATCCAGACTAGAGATGCATCTTTAGTCCGGTTGGAGCCACCAACGGGACTAAAGATGGCGAAGCCACGTGGCCGGCTGCCATCTTTAGTCCCGTTGGTGGCTCCAACCGGACTAAAGATTTTTTTAATTTTTTAACTTGTCCTTTCGCAATACTGCCTACCTATATATATATCATAAACGATAAAATCAAACATCACCAAACATATCACAAAACATACATGTTCAAATCACAATCAAATACAACAATAAAATCATAAAATACAGATCAAATACAACATGTATACCTCACAAATCAAAATCTCATCTCATCAAACATCAAAAACATCAAAAAGAAAAAATAAATCAGATCTGAACATGCAAGGGGTCGCCGCCGCGCGGCCGCCACACGCCCACCGCCGGCACCACCCTCCGCCGCCCGGCCGACGCGCCCGCCCGCCCGCCCGCCGCGCGGGCCGCGCCGTCGCCCGCGGGAGGCCTCCGCCGTCGCTGCGCGGTGCCGCCGCCGCACGCCCGCCGCCGGCACCGGCCGCCTGGCCCGCCGACGCCGCCGTGCAAGGCCGCCGCCGTCACCCGCGGGGCCTCCTCCGTCGCTGCGCGGTGCCGCCGCCCACCCGCACGGGGCCGTCGCCGTCCGCCCGCCTTGGTCCGCCTGCCGCCGCCACAACAAGAGAGGCGCTAGAGGAGTGAGGAGAGGGGAGAGGGGATAGATCTGTGCGGGAGGAGAGGGGAGAGCAGGAGGAGAGGGGAGAGCAGAGAAAAAAGTGAAGTCTGGAACTCTGGATAGATCTGTGATGCTTTAATAAAGTGCGCGAGGACCGAGAGCACGCGCGGGAGGACCGAGAGGACGCGCAGACTAAAATATTTTTAGTCCCAGTTGGTAAGATCAACCAGAACAAAAGCAGACTGAAATATTTTTAGTCCCGGTTGGGACAAAAGATACCATTTTTAGTCCCAGTTGGTGTTACCAACCGGGACTAAAAATGGTTGGCGCTCTGACAGCCTCTGATAATATTTGAACCGGGACTAGAGATGATCTTTAGTCCCGATTCGTGACACGAACCGGGACTAATGTTCCTAGAAATTCGTAGACTTTTTAAACCGGGACTAGAGATCTCTAGTCCCGGGTGCAACTCAAATCGGAACTACTGTAGTTTTTGCCACTTTAACTAATGATGGTTTTTTTAGTAGTGATAGTGGAGACATATGAGCACACTTCTATTATTTTGTGACGTGGGATTATGGATCTAGTTATGAAAGTTATGGTTAATGTATTATTGCTGATGGATGCCACAAGATTTCCTTCTACCTTGTCGATGGCATTGAGGTGCTTTACTACGTGTCTATGAATGAAAACTGGGATAGCATTGATGTTCTTTATGCATGTCTCTATGAATAAAAGCTGAAGGCACAGTAACATCTTGTGGAAGCAAGCATCACACAAGTAAAATAATTTCCATGGTATTTCAATTTCTTCAAACAAAATTAAGAAGTGCACAATATCTCCTGGGAATTTCTAGCAAACAATCTGCCAGGAAAACAAAGAATAAGGGCAGACATCTGCCGGGAGAGAAATGTCTGTCAAGGTGTATTTGTCTATCGGAAATTATCTCGTCTGCCAGAAAAAATACTGAACTACCGACACCGACGGACATTTGCCGCTAAAAGGGAAGTATGTCAGTAGATGTTTTTCTCGACTGCTGGACCCCTGGCAAATTAACTGTTTGGGGTACGTAGTAGTCTTTCCTGATAGACAGTTTGTCACTGCTAGTTATCCCAACGAATCAAGTGTTTCTCTACCTATGTCATGTTGCAATGAAGGTGGAATGCTTATATACCGATGCATTTTGACATCTCATATTTTCGGCAGTTTACTTAGCCTTGTTCGTCTTCAGCGCATAAATACGAGAAAGATGTATAGCATCTATAGGATATTGTGAAACATGATTCGATTATGCAAGTGGTTTAATATACACGAAGAAATTTTGAAACAGAAGGATCAGAACTCGCTGACAGAAAAACAAAACAATGCCACTCTTTTTTACACTATTACAGTAACTATTTTTTCTAGACGAGGCCTATAGACGAGCCATAAGTGGTCAGTCCTCACGGGTGACCACAAGCGAAAATGTTGTATTATCTGTACGGTTCACTTAAGCAACCGCACGCGATAATATCCCGTGCGTTCCACTTAAATTGCCCGCACGGGATAATTTATTTTTCCGTGCAGTCTACTTAAACGATCGTATAGGATAATCTATTTTTTCGTGTGGTCCACTTAAGCCGTCCGCACGCGATGATCACTACTGCCTATATAGGTGTGCACACGGGCTCCAAAATTTTCTAACCCCCAACGAAATTTTCTAGATCTCGCCGTGGCTTCCTCACCGACCCGCCGCCTCCGTCGCCGTCGGCCTCCTCCGCCGTCGGCCTCCACCGTCGCCTCCACCGCCGCCGGCCTCCACCACCGCCTCCACTGACCACGGCCGCCTCCTTCACCGCCGGCCTCCACCGCCGCCTCCACCGACCGTGGCCGCCTCCTCCATCGCCGCCTCCACCGATTGTGGCTGCCTCGTCCACCGTCGGCCTCCACCGTCGCCTCCACCGACCGACCGCCTCTACCGCCATCGGCCCCACCGACCGTCACCTCCACCGCCGCTGCCGCCGTCGCTTTGTTGTAAAATTTGTTGTAAAACTATACATGTGAAATTTGTTGTAAATTATACATGTGAAATTTGTTGTAAAATTGTGATGATGTAATTTTTTTATGTAATTTGTGATATTTGTCAATTTAATTATATTATTCAATAATTCAACAATATATATATATAATATAAGATGGATCTATCTTTCCGTGTGGGCCACTTAATATAACCGCACGAAAAGATCTATTATCCCGTGTGATCATATTAACTGGCCCGCACGGGATAATAGATCTTTTCATACGGGCCTCTCAAGCCGTCTGTATGGGATAATAGATCTTTTCATGTAGTTAGGTCGTCCGCACGTAAAAAATTAATTTTTTTAGACCTTCTTACGCGTGTGGGCTATCTTTTCGCACGAAAGGATACCTTTTAGTCCGAAAAAATGATTCTACGGTAGTGTTATCTCGTGCCAAATGTATCAAAAGTACTTTTTCTCTCTCACGAACCACAGAAGCACCAGTGCCCAAAAGAACAAAGCTTTTGGTTCGGTGTACTCTATTTCTCTTGGTTATCTCATATTTATTACACCGACAATAATCTTTAAAAGATCACGCTGCATGGCCTAAACTAAATGAACCATCAATAAATAAACGGTTAGAATTTATCAATGGTCTTATCTCTATATAGTTTACGTGTAAGTAGCTAATCTATAAACTTATTTATAAATCAAAATAAACAAATTTATGGTTTATTTTAACATATAAATGGGTTTTATGGGTTAGTCATCTATATTCTTAAATAGATAAAAAGAAACACGTGGTAACAAATTTTTTTATACTATATATTTTTGTTAAAAATAAAATTACGCCGCTGAACAGCCGTACTACTATATGATGAAGCCACGAGAGGCAATCCATCCATGTTTCATTTATGATGATCTATGTCGCTACAAAACTCTACTTCTTGTCTTTGTCCGAGGAAGCAAAACGGTTCATGAGCAGCAGGCTTTTTTGATAGAGCTAACTTTGGATATGCTATGCACATGCATGGATATTGGATATACATGCACGAATTTCCAGGCTCTCGTCAGCTCACCGATAGGTTCTCTTCAGCATCTGTCTGAACTTTTTATGAGATTAGAGAATTTCGTTCAAATGTTTATATGAGTAAATTAATTATCTTAATTTTTTATTTTCCTAATGTGCAGATTATGTTCATATTAATTCCATCTCAAAATACGTAAACCTCTATTTTCAAGCTGGACGAATCAAGTTTTCGAGTGCAGAAATATCGAAATGTACTATTTGTGAAATAAAGGAGTTTCCTGAAGCTTGAAAGGCTGCCCATGGTTTCTTCCTCTCTGAGTAGAGCATGGAAATGGAAACATTTTAGAAACTACTATACCTGTGTAATTTGAAGAAAATTTTCTGTGTGCTTATGAGTCTTCACTCAATTCTTCCCATGCCTATGAGTTTTTAACTCATCCCTTAGATGCCTACGAGTTTTCGTTTTCATCCATTCTATCTAAGTCTGTCAATTAACCACTAAATCTTTTCAAAACGACTATATTGTACTTTTATATAAGTGCTAGATTAAAAGACATTAATTTTTAAGATGAAAACAATTACAACTCAAATAATCATAAGTGGTCTAAATTTTTGAACCCATATTTAAAAACCAAAACTTAAATTTAGAATGAATTTTAATTAACTTTGATGGATTTATACAGGGTGATTTCACCTCTTTCTATATATAATCATAGAAAAAAATTCTTAAAATTTGGTTGAAGTTTAAGAAAATACAAGTTTATGTTTCTAAGAAGAGATAGAAAAATGGTGATTTTATGTGATTTTCCTGTTTGAAATTCCATCAAATCTGATTGCAATTTATTTGAAGAGAATTTATTTTTTTGGTTTCATTTCTTGTTCCCTTCAGTTTTATATAACTGAAGTCTTTCACCTTGATAATTATATTTTTATAGCAAGGTACCACTTATGTATGAATGAATGGTAATATAGCCATTTTAGAAAAAAAATATAATGCTCAACTCAAGATCAACTGATGGAATGGATATAGAAATGATCAAAACAAGAAGTTTAGCATATGTAATGGATAAGACAAAACTTAGAGACACTTAAAGATAAGTGAAAACTTGGAAGCAGCACATGGAGTTTTCTCATGTAATTTTACATTTTAAACTGTTAGATCCCAAATCATTTGACCCCTCTCTGTTTTCATTTGCTCATCCCCTTCCCCCACCCTCTCCCTACTCCCTCCTTGACCCCAACCCTGAAACCTAACCACTTTGGAGGTCGCGGAAGTTTGCAAGAGGTCATCGCAATTCACAAGAAACCAAAAAAAAAGCAGGAGGATGTTGGCACAATAATTGTGAAATAAATTAGAAGGTTATAAATTCACATGATATTATTAATTCCTAAATTTCTGTCAAATGTCATGTGAAAGATGAAAAGGGAATTGTCAACTGTTAAATCATGCACACATACTCTGCTTCCAGGAGGCTCATGCAGATACTCCTAAGAAGTAGTACTGTCTGTACTGATGAGGATTTGTGTGACCCAACTAATCCATTGTTCATGTGGTTGGCAACAGGGCTGGTGCTGCAGGTTCCAAGAAAAAGACCAGCTTTAGGCATCACATTTCTTCAAAATATGGTAAAAGAAAGGCATTTGCAAGAAAGAAAGAGATGAAAATGAGAGAGACATAAACCATGATAGCCGTGATTTGCACGGTGCCTATGGCACCTCGTTACTCAGTTAGCGTCAGTCCGTTAAACGGTGGTTTTCACAACAGAGACGTTAATCGTCGGCTCCAAAAGCGAAATCTTGCTGGCTTTTTAGGTAGAAGAACGAGGCCTTCAATAATCGGACTAATTAACGTCCCAATTGCATCTTTTTCTTTGATTTGATTAATTGTTGTCTACTTAACACACGTTGAAAACGGAACGAGTATTAAAATCTCAACTCCTCCCTCAAAAATATCCGTGTTTCACTTTTCAAATTCAAATCTACGTATGACACTTAACCACTAAATTTACAATCACACATTGTGAAAACTTACAAGCGTGTGATATTATGAATTTTTTTAGCAATACCATATTTAAATATAGTTTTGCATAATATATATATATATTTTTAAGAGGTGTGTTACGGTGGTTGTTTGGTTTCTCCTGATTACTTCATTCACCGATTTATCCTGACCATCAAAAATTATGTAATGAATTTGAATTAAATTAACATGCTTAAGGATATTTAAGTAATTTGTTGTTTTTTCAACATAGGTGTCGAGCCCAATTGTGCTGATTCAAAAAAATCACCCGTGTCGTGCCCAGGCGTTTTGCGTCGTCTTCGCGGGCGCTGCCCTAGCAGCGGCGGCCAGGCTGCCACCGCCGCCATCCGTATCTTGTCCGCTTCATCCGCCACACCACCGGGATATAAGCGTGTCAGCAGCTCCGGCAGAGCCACTCGGATCGGAGAGAGAAATGGAGGAGCTGCGAACGCCACGGGGGCCACCGCCGAGATGGGGAGGAGCCACGCACGTCGCCGCCGGGATGGAGTCGCGACGCGAACTACACGACCACCGCCGTCTTCGCCATCGGCATGAGGAAGGACCCGCGAATGCCTCCTCCGTCGCCGCCGCTGCCAGGATGGGGAGGAGCCGCGAATGCCACCTCCGGGATAGGGATGAGACATGAACGACACGGCCGCCGCCGCCGCGATGGCGATGAGCCGCGAACGCCGCCACGGCCGCCGCCACGGCCGCCACCGACATGAGGACGACCTGCGAACGTCGATGCCGGGATGGGGAGGAGCCGCGAACGCTGCCGCCGGGATGGGGAGGAGCCGCGAACGCCACCATCGCCGCCGCCCGCATGTCTCTAGCTCTCACCCTCTGATATGTCTCCTCACTGTTCACACGCTTCATGGCATTAGACAAACAAGTAGACGACATCCGTTCTGACCAGATTAATATGTGAAATTAATATACTATCCAGTACTACTTAGTTCTCTTAGTTTCTCTTGGTTACTTCTAGTTTCTCTTAAGTTTCTTCTAATTTTTTTAACGGTGATGGACGGACTTTTTTTCAATCACCATAAAAGTTCTATATATTTAATCAATACAACTTACATGTATAGTGGCGAGCTTAACCGTGAGGGGGAAAAGTTAGATACCACGAAGAAGCCAAGTATTAATAATATTAAGGAAAATGTAAGCGCACTTACAAATTGGCCGTGGATAGGTTGGGAGTTGGACGGCTGCCCCTGACAACTGCATTAGCGCAACTCTATAGCTAAGTCAAAGAATTGAGCTTTTAACTAGATGTACTAAGTGTAGAGGCTAGAGATGTATTTCTCATCTTCCATTATCTTTAAAAACAATCTTGATTTGAGCAACTATCACTACTGAAGAAACCATTTTCGATTGAAGTGACAAAATCCACAATAATCTCGATTTGTACCCGAGACTAAAGATCATCTCTAGTCCCGGTTTAAAAAGGCAACGGATCTCTAAGACCTTTAGTCCTAGTTCATGTTATAAATCGGTACTAAAGATCATCTTTATTCCCGGTTAGATTCTTGTCAGAATCTGTCAGGCCAACGACCATCTTTAGTCCTGGTTTGTAGCACTAACCGGAACTAAAGATCCTATTTTTTGTCCCGATTGGTGTTACGAACCAGGACTAAATACGAACCGGGACTAAAGATCATTTAGTCCCAATTTGTAACACCAACCGGGACAAAAGTGAATGTGTTTATTTTTTAACTGAACCTAATAAAAATATGTAAATTTTGCTACACGATTCAAATGGCCTAAAATTAATTTGAGAGGATCTGTAATTTCAAAGAGTGTGGTGTTGTGTGGGGGTGGGTGATTGAAGATAGAAGAAAGCTTTAATTAATCATTACATTATAATTACATATCATCATATTGTTATTAACTAATGATTCTCAATATATAAAATTTTTTGTAAAATTATTTTGGTGATAATATACAAATCGAAGGGATGTACAATATTGCTAAGAACATTCAAACCCTGGCTGTCACGTCTAGTTTATATGCGTATAACAAGTTTTACACGCATTGTTTCCGTTTCGTTCTCTAACTCGGAGTCGGTTTTTAAAACGGTCATAACTTTCGCATACGGACTCCGATCGAGACGTTCCATATATTCAATGAGAAAAAAATTTCGGATGCATTCGTCCGCTTCGCCACGTTCGGTGATTTTATTTTGTCCAAAAAAGCCTTAGAAGGTTACCTTTTCGAGCCCGAAAGTTTTTTTATTGTGAGCGTGTCTTCGAATTTTCACTAGCCACATCTTTTGCTTTTTTACGCTAAAAATATAAAAAAATAAAACAAAAAATTCAATTTTTTCAAAAAAACAAATTCGAGATGAATATGAAAAATAGAGAGGGGCAAAAGAGGAATAGTATCTAGAGAGCATGTTAATGTCTCGGATTATCTATGTTTGATTAAATTTTAATATTATTGTTTTAAACCTATATTTAATGAATTTAATTTGGTCATATTTACTAATTATTTAATTGTTAAGCCTAACCGGGACCAAATAAATTTGAAAAAATAGCGGAAAATTATCTTTAGTCCCGGTTGGTGGCACCAACCGGGACTAAATATGAATTAGAAATAGCGAGAAATTATCTTTAGTCCTGATTGGTGCCACCAACCGGGAGGATATTTAATTTTTTGCCACTCTTGTAAGATTTCCGGGATCCCTCTCACAGCTACAGTGAGGTGAAGTAGCAAAAATTTTGCCATCCACCTCTATAAGGATGGCAAAAAATTAGATTGCCGCCAACCGGGACTAAAGATGAATTGAAAATAGCGGGAAATTATCTTTAGTCCTGGTTGGTGACACCAACTGAGACTAAAAATTCAGGGCTATATATATTCCAGCGTGCATCGTCTTCTCCACCGATCCAACACTTAGCATATTTTTCAGATCTCTCTCCCTCTCTCCCTCTCCCTCTCTCTCCCTCTCCCTCTCCCTCTTCCTCTCTCCTCGGCAAGCAAGGGGAGGAGATGACGGCGGGGGGGAAGGAGGTGGCGGCAGCGGGGCACCATCTCCTCACCGGCGGCGAGCGGGACAAAGGCGACAGCGGCGAGCGGGACAAAGGCGGCAGCGGCGAGCGGGAGTCGACGGCAACGGCGAGCGAAAAATTGATGTTGTTGTTGTATTTTGTTGTATATATAGTGTGGATGATTTTGTTGTATATATGTGTGAACAAATTTGTGGATAATTTGTTGTATATATGTGTAAATTTTGTTGTTGTATTTTATTGTATTCGATCGTTGAAAAAATAATTTCAATGTTGTTTGCATATCTATAACTATCTATAAAGCAAGTAGTGTTTCCACTCAATTTTTGTTTTACCTGGCTATTTTGCAGAAAACCCCTTGAGTTTTTCCGAAATTAACCCGCAATCCGCCTGGCTATTTTTTAAAAAACTCAGTTATACGTACAATATAGCTTAGCTTAACTACTTAAAAAATCTATAACTTTTCGATCATCAAATCATTTTTTTCTCCAAATCTATAAAATTTCCGATCCGTATAACCTCTCGCTCCATTGTTATCTCACTTTCCTCACCTCCAGCAGGCGAGCCCGACTTACACGCCTCTTGTGTCGCCGTGCATTGCCCTGAACGACGGTCGAGCACACGCTGCACGCGTGAGCTAGCGTGCCGTCATCAATATACATGCAACTTGTCCTATTCATCAATATACTTTTCTAACTAATAATATCCGAGTCATAAATATTTTAAACTTTTACCAAATTTCTAATCGGTTTAAAGTATCAGTAAGTCAATATCTATGTTCATTATATTTTTGACTTAATTTGATGAAATTAAATTAACTTAGACTAAATGTCTATCTGATACTATTTCTTAATCAAGGTCCAGTGGTAAGTTAAAGATACCATTATTTTCAAAGTTATATATATGTATATATATAACTATCTATAAAGCAAGTAGTGTTTCTATCCAAAATTTTTGTTCGTCTCTGGTTATTTTATAGAAAACCCCTTGAGTGTTTATAAAATTAACCCGCAATTCCAATGCTGAAAAGAAAGAGAAGGCTTGGATGAAAAAATGACCTCCTATGTCCTTCTCTTCCGTCCCCATCCACGCCGCGCCCCGTCGTCGCCCATGCGGCCCTCCTCCCGTCATCGCTCGGAGCTCCCGCGCCGCCGCCTATACCTTCGCCCTCCGTCTGCTTCCCTCCCTGTTTATAAAATTAACTCGTAGTCCCAATGCTGAAAAGAAAGGGAGGGAAAGGGAGAGCTTGGATAAAAAAGATCTTCTGCGTTCCTCTCTTCCGTCCCCATCCGCGCCGCGCCCCGCGCTACGCCTACACCCCTCCCTTTCATCGCCGCTCGGAACTCCCGCGCCGCCGCCTGGACCTTCGCCCTCCGTCTGCTTCCCTCCTTGCGTTGTCGTCCCGTTGCAACGTACGGGTATTTTGCTAGTATATATATATATATGTTATGTGTTATATATATGTGTTATGTATTTACACATATATATATATGCATATTTACATATATATATATATATGTGTGTATAAACTAGCAACAGCAAGCTAACAGCATGAGCAAATTAAAAAAATTAAAAAAAACTCTGATCCCGGTTAGAGCCATCAACCGAAACTAAAAATGTATCTTTAGTCCCGGTTATTTAAATCGGAACTAAAGACAAGGGGTTATCAATCGGGACAAATGTGTTGTTCTTGAGCAATATATAGAGATAAAAAATAACTATTATCATTTGAAACAACCGTTGTTTACATACTAAAATGGATTTACTAACCTCTTAACTTTATAGAAATGAATTAATAGCAAAAACAGAAGGGCCGTCACTCATGATAATCTTAAAGTCACTGTCTAGACGTGTATCTATTTTAAAACGACTTTTTTCATGTAGCCACCTCTCCGCCATCCCTTTGTAGGACAACATGTTTTCTTTGGTAAGAAAACATGTTCTTTTGTGACAGAGGAAGCAATTTCATTGTAAATCCGACATATTAGATACTCTAAATATTGAGATCAGGGATATAAAATATTTTCATCATCAAAAACATATATAAGAGAGATTAACTACTCACGTACTTGGGTCTTGGCCTGCTTCGCCTTCGCTAATGGTACTTCCTGTTCCAACAGATAGGAACCATGTCAATGCTGGTCTCATGTTTTTCAGCTGCTTCCGCAGGCAAAGCCAGACCTTAGATAGCCCTGTGTAGTGGATACAGCCAACATGTTCAGTGCGGATCAGCTGCAGAACTTGGATTTGGCCGGAGCCCTGAAGTGGAGCACCGATCTAGCAAACGAACAACACCGGTTTGCTCACCTCCATAGCCGCTCGAAGACAAGCACCAGCCCAAGGTGTTCATGTGATCCAACGTACAAAGCCCTGTCCCTCCTTTCCTAGTACCACACGTTTTCAGGTTTCAGTACGAGCTAGACAACACCGGTTGCAGCAGTGGCGTTTTGCCAGAAACCAAAATGGAAGGTGATTTTGTTTGTGTAATAATGGTGGAGTTTTTATTAGATATTCAGAGACTGGCTAATGACTGGGTAATAACTGCAAAATACCTAGGCTGACTGATTATCTCCCACTTGGCCTAGTCGATTTCAGTGTTTGTTAACTTGCCGGCCGGCTACCATGACTGATTGATTATTCCGTAATCTGTAGCTAATCAGATCAGATACGCTAATACGGCGCAGTAGGCAAAGGGAGGACAAATTCCACAGGCCCAGTAGCATCTTCTGTCACTCACTCACTAGCGTTATAGACCAGACGACTCTCTCGCTGTCAGTCCTAGTGAAACTGAAAGCAAAGAAAATCCCATCAAAGAACTTGACCGTGATTATAAACCCCAAGTAAATTACATAACCATCCAAACTTGTGATGATAGATTGGTTCGTTGAATTCATGCACAAATTTAACCAAACCAGTTAGTTAATTTGAATTCTTGAGGTTATTTGCGTGAGTAATCTGAGCCGTTCGATCACGCGTCGCCTCTCCCCGGATCACACGACACCCACCGTTTGCCTACTTTTATCTCCGTCCTCTTGGATTGGATGCGTCCGACACTGAGGCACACCGAATCCCAACCACCATAGCCGCGCGCCGAGCTCTAAACCTCAGCTTATACAATCGCCTCACCTCAGCGAAGCAGAGCAGAGCAGAGGCGGAGATATGCTTCGAGGACGGCGAGGTCAGGAGCAGCAAGAAGCGAGGTAGCGGCAGGGAGACATGTGGACGCCGTCGAGGGGGTCGGCGAGTGGGCGGCGGACGACGGGGCACCGCCGCATCGCGGACTATCTCGCCGATGACCGGACGGAGGCGTCGGAGAACGGGTCGTTCAACACGGCCTACAGCGACGAGTTGTTTGCGTCGACATCCGCGGCGGGCGGTGGTGGTGGTGATGGCGTCGGTGGAATGCTGCCGGCGTTTCTTGCCGACCAGAGTGACCTCGTGGAGGTGATGCTGGAGCTCGACGAGGAGTCCATGGTGGTGCGGAGCGTGACGCCCACCGCTGGGGCGCTGTACGGGCCCACGTCGTTGCCCGGAGCCGGGAGTGGCGCCGCGCAAACGCCGGGGAGCTGCCGGAGCCTGAGCCGGTGCTCGTCGACGTCGTCGCGGATACGAAAGAAGTTCGCGTGGCTACGGTCGCCGTCGCCCGCACCGGAGCCTCGCGCCCCCACGCCGTCCGCGCCCGAGCAGCCGCCGCGGGAGGCGGCGATGGCCGCCCGCGAGCGGCGCCGCATCCAGGCGCGGCTGAACCGGTCCCGCTCCGGCGCCAGGCGCGCCCTCAAGGGCCTCCGCTTCATCAGCCGCACCACCGGCTCCGCCGAGGCCGCCGAGCTCTGGAGCCGCGTCGAGGAGCGCTTCAACGCCCTCTCCCGCGACGGCCTCCTCGCCCGCGACGACTTCGGCGACTGCATCGGTAGGCAAACATCAAGCTCTCTCCACCCTATCCCAATCCGTCTCCATGGCGCTCCGAGCGATCACGCGGTGACGGCGCGGCATTGGTGCGTGCAGGGATGGAGGACTCGAAGGAGTTCGCCGTGGGCATCTTCGACGCGCTGGCGCGGCGGCGGCGGCAGGAGCTGGAGCGGATCAGCAAGGAGGAGCTCTACGACTTCTGGGTCCAAATCTCCGACCAGAGCTTCGACGCGCGCCTCCAAATCTTCTTCGACATGTAGCTAGCCATAATCCAACCAAATTTCTTTCAAATTTTTTGTGCGTATTTTGATGATTTATGAACGAGTTTCTTTCAGGGTGGATACCAACGTGGACGGGAGGATCACTAGGGAGGAAGTGCAGGAGGCAAGTAGACTTAATTACACTTACTTATTACTCCATGATTAACTTGTAAACCACTGGACAGTAACATTTTAGAAGCTTCCATTCTTGTTTGCCTAATGACATTACTACTGCCGTAACTGTCACTCTCACTCTCACAGCATTGCCACTGTCAAAAGTAGGCTACACAGATGATTAACTTCACTGTTAACTAATGTAATTAATTAAATTTGACCACAGGTGGTTAAAGTTTTGATTTTTTTTTTACAGCTGATCGTGCTGAGCGCGTCGGCGAACAAGCTGTCGAAGCTGAAGGAGCAGGCGGAGGAGTACGCGTCACTGATCATGGAGGAGCTCGACCCGGAGGACCTCGGCTACATCGAGGTGAGGATTGCTTCTGCCTTCACTGTATTGTGTCCGTACAGACGTACGGTGCTTAAGCTTGACTCGTCGTCTCCGTCGACGGCGTGGTGCAGCTGTGGCAGCTGGAGGCGCTTCTGCTCCAGCGGGACGCGTACATGAACTACAGCCGGCCACTCAGCAGCGGAAGTACGGCGCAGTGGAGCCAGAACCTCGGCGGCGTCGGAGGCAACGGCGGTGGCGGAGGGCAGCAGGGCGGGCAGGGACAGGGTCCGTCGGATGGGAGGAGGAGGGACTGGAGGCGGCGGTGGAGCCCGCGGCGCGCGGCGGCGAGAGCGCAGGTGGCGGCGGAGGAGAACTGGCGGCGGGCGTGGGTGCTGGCGCTGTGGTTCGCCGCCATGGCGGGGCTCTTCGCGTGGAAGTTCGTACAGTACCGCCGCACGCCGGCGTTCCGCGTGATGGGGTACTGCCTCCCGACGGCGAAGGGCGCCGCCGAGACGCTCAAGCTCAACATGGCGCTCGTCCTCCTCCCCGTCTGCCGCAACACGCTGACGTGGCTCCGCTCCTCCTGGGCCCGCTTCTTCGTCCCCTTCGACGACAGCATCACCTTCCACAAGGTAGGTACTTCTCCTCTTGAGTTTACCGGCGGTGGTTGGGAGGTCGCCGTCGGAGTCGGAGGTGGAGACGCCGGAGTTCGGGGAGACGACGCGTCGCCCAATGATTGGGCAGGCGTCTCCATCTCTGCCTTGCGGGCCCGGGTGGGCCGCCTCGGATCTTCTGCGGCTCGGCCCATGTGGGGCGGTGCGACTTTGGGGCCGTGTAGGTGTAGCATACTTTGGACTCCTAGTGGACCCCACCAAAGCGGTCCAATCAGGGTGGCGTAGCCGGGGAACCCGCGGGTACAGAAGATCCCCGACCCGGTCACCTCAGGGTCAAAGCGCTGGTCCTTCAAAAGTCTCCCCGACCGACAGGGCTCCCACTGTCAGGTGGGCCACCGTAAGCTACCCGCAGGGCCACGTGTTTATTAAGTTAATCTCCAGACATATAACGGTGTAAATGTACTTAGGATCAAGGTGGTCAAGATCGGAACAATCGTTTTCTTCCTGACATTAGCAATTTCAAATTTACTGAGGTTTTAAATCGTTATCATAAAACTGTCGTTACAATATTATAAAACTGTCATCATAACTCTCAATAAACATTATTGTAATATATAATTATTTATAAATTAATTTTGATTGCTTTGTTTTTTTTACGCGACTACTAGAGCAAAGAGGGAGGCTAAAATTAGCACATTGTTTGGGTTAGTTGCTAATTACAAAAAGGGAAATAGACTTTGAGGGTGATTTACAAATAAACTTAAATAAATACAAATGTATAATTTTTTAATGTTGGAGAATTAGTCCTTATATTGTGAGTCTCTGCATTGTATAAATGTATATAACTTTGTTGAAGCAAAGATCAAATTTTATTTTATTATCTGAAAAAATTGCAAAAAGGAAAAAAACTTTGGCAGATCATCGCAACGGCAATCGCCCTGGGCATCTGCACGCACGCGGGGACGCACCTGGCGTGCGACTTCCCGCGGCTGATCAGGTCAAGCAAGGAGGAGTACGAGCTGGTGCTGTCCAGCTTCTTCGGGGCGGAGCGGCCGACGTACCGGGGGCTCCTCGCCGGCGTCGAGGGGGTCACCGGGATCGTCATGGTGGTGCTCATGGTGGTCTCCTTCACGCTGGCGACGCGGCCGCTGCGGAAGCGGGAGGCGCCGCGGCGGCTGCCGTTCCCGCTGGGCCACCTCGCCGGCTTCAACGCCTTCTGGTACTCGCACCACCTCCTCATCGTCGTCTACCTCCTGCTGCTCGTCCATGGCTGGTTCATGTTCCTCGTCACCAAGTGGCAACAGAGGACGGTAAGTAAGCTACCTTGTCACGTCACCTTCACCTTCGCTATCAGAGCTTAGGTTTTTTAAGATTATTTATTAATATTGTTGAAACAGTTTATTTGTTTCGTACTTTAAAAACATATTTTATAAAAAGAACTTTCTTCTACTATATTTAAATATTTAATTTTCTCTATAATCAAACAGATAGTTAATATTCTGTTTTAAACTAAGCCTCAAAGCCTCTCACTAGTTGCATGCGTCTTTAAATAAGATCCGATTAAACTCTCAAAACCTAGAATAACATAGAATAGTAATAGTTTTAAAATTACTTAGTTTAAAAATACTAAAGTGTTATGTATAATTATATTCATCTTCGCAAGAGGTATTATACTTTCATAAACTTATTAGATTTTATAAACGAGACCTCTTGTATAGCCATGTACATCTTTACCGGTTTGGACGTTAGATTTTAATTTATTATTAAAAAATATATTTTATAAACTTATTTTGATATCCTTAAAAAAACTATCCTAACATGAAATAATAGTCAAAATTAATAACTTTTTAGTCTTCAAAATTTGTTCTAAATATAACAACTTTTTCATCAATATTATTTTTAACTAATCACAACTTTTTATCATTTTAATTTTCTACCTACATTCTTTTTTTAACCAATCATACTTTTTATTTTTCTAATATCCGTATTTAATCCTAAAATTTTTTATATTTTAGGTTAAAGTTAGTGTATGTTTAAAATTGTTAAAAAAGAAAGAGTCAAATGCCACGTACTTCTTACCGTACAATAGATTCTTTTTATATGGCCGCGTGGGGTAGCTTTCGTGAGGGCGACATTTTCCCGGTTTGATCCTTCCAAAAGGTTGCAATTGCACGTGTTTTTGGTTCTAGCATCGATCGTTTGGATGTGCTCTCGCCCTCTCTTTCTCCTTTGGTGGCTTGCTTTTGTTATCCATTTGTTTGGGTCGTCCTCCTCCTGGTCCTGGCTGTTACGGTGATGGGCACCTCGGAATAGGAGAGAAATTTTAGTTGGAAATTAAGGGACAATTGACCTCTTGGGGGGCCAAAATCATTGCAAAACAGAAAAAAAAGAGATAATTTGGACATTACACCAGAAATTATTTAGTGACAATGCGAGGAGAGCATCAAGAATTCAAAATTATATTTTTTTAGGTCATTAGGGTGTATGTCAAGTACGTCGTTACACAGGCACATCAATTTATTTTTGGGTTGGTCCATGCTTTGGACATTTGGACATGAAGAAAGATATGTAGACCACCATTGCACTGTTTCACATTGCTTTCCTTGGAGGAAAAATGACGTGTGCATAAATGTTAGTGGAGCCCACGTACATGTGGGTCCGGGATGATTAGATGCATCTCTATCCGTGTCCAGATAGTCTTGAAACCACTGTTCAATATCATCTTGTTTTGAGCCTGTTTACCTGATTATCAAAAACAGATTATTTGCTTCAGACTTTTTTTATTCACCAGGTTATTAATTTACTCCACGCTTTGAAAAATACGTTTTTTTGAAAAAAAGATTTTTCTATCCTTTAAATTTATTTATTAAAATATTTAATTTATTTTATAATATGTAATAATTCATTCAATAATCTGAATCGAATTGGGGCTATCTAATTTCATCACTAAGATGTTAGATCGATCCAATCCTTCCTTTCATAAACATGGCCACATTTATTTATTTATTTTAGACATTGTTTCTACGAAGGAATTGTGTATAATCTATTCGTGCTCACCGTACCGTGCCTAAGCTATAGCTCTTGCACGGAACGTATAGTGATGGTCACGGGGTGTTGACGCCGGCGCACGCACAATTAATGTCCGGTTGGTGTCGCGTTCGACTCAGACCGGAACTCGACCGAAGCAATATGAAACTGTCCAGCATTGAGGGGTTTGATACGCCAATTAGTCATTTTCAGATGCCTACGCATCAATTGGGATGTGTGCGTGTGTGTGTGTGTTTGGGGGGTGTTTTCCAAATACCAAGCCTAATCTGTTGTGGCCATGAAATAAAGCATCAGGCAAAATCATGCAAATCAGCTTGAGAGATGAAATCACTGTCACACATACATATATAATATATATATTTTTGGATCACAGAGAGTTTTGTAGGGGATAAATACTAGCCCATTGGATATTTTTTTGGATCTGCAGAGAGATTTTTATAATGGAAAATGCTAGCCCATCAATTGAACTACTCGATTACACCATTCATAAAAAAAATCAAACCTGACTATAAATCTGCATAAATGCGTCAGGATTTGAGTTTTTTTAACGGAGAGGTACGTTAAAGTTATAGTGACGGGGGATTTCTTACCGGCATTCATTTGTAGATTATGATTGAGTGTAATCTGCTAGTGGTTTTCTTTTAAAGCATGTCTGGCATTGGTTGGTTTTAAGGCATACAGACTTTTAAAACAACAGGAAACTACTTTAATTATTTTATCAACATTTCTAATTTGAGCACATGGAAAACACCTATAAAAATTTAGCGTTATCTTCCACAATTATAATGGTCAGTGGCATTCACAAATCTGCATTCAAAGCCATGACCTTTGCCATAGCCTTTTGGGTAACACTCCTCTAATCCCTTTTTTGTATTTGTTCTTCCTTTTGGAGTGCTACATTTGCCAAAGCCAGGGGTTTGTTTTTTGTTTTTGTTTTGTCTTCCAACAACCACATGGCTAAACAGCACATTTTGATTTGCATCAGTCACAAATAGTATGATGAGTTAATGTGGTGTACTCCAAGCTCATGGTACTTGCATAGCTGGAATAGATTCATTCACATTTGCCATGGATTTTTTTTCCAACTTGGTTGACTTCTGCTACCCCTAAATTCCTCAACACTAATTAATTCGGTTTGATGCTTCTGCGCCTATTCAATCTGCCATATGATTCATATGAATCCTGTCCTTTGCCACATGCATCTTGGCTACATACTGTTCAATCATTGCTGGCAACACAGGGCCTTAGTTGTACAGGGTCACGGATTTGGCATCTAGAAATCAGTCATTAAGAAAACATAATCAACTACTGAAATGCAGAAGAATACATACTTTGCACTCAACATCTACGACTGCCATTATTTAGGGCCAACGTATGGCAATGAACAATCCAATTCCAACACAATCTGCGCTATCTCATCGACGCTGAGGTGTCATATCCTGAACATAAAAAACCCACAGATTTGGAGTTCAGTATGACTAGATTCTGCACTCTTACAACTTTGCAACCTCACATGTAGAGCTCATTGTGAAATTTAGACAAACTTCAAGTAATCTGAAGTTAACACAGAGTGATCTCTTTGGCGATATTCAGACATGGATGTACATTGCTGTGCCATTGGTGCTTTATGTCGGTGAAAGGACGCTACGGGCCTTCAGATCCAAGGCTTATGCAGTAAAAATCCTGAAGGTAACTGAACATCTGAATGCTCATACATTTTCTGAATTTCCAAGCATTAATCATCACTCCTTCAACGATAAATTGTTCTTAAAATTATTAGTTGGTTGGATGCCAAACCAAAGAAGGTTGTATAATTTGCATTCAGGGGCATACACTGATTAGGTTTGGTGATCCATTTATATCATGAGAATCTTGAAGGCGACAATATAGTATGGGAAATAGAAAGATTCAGGATGCATGAAAGATAATGGCATGTGGACGGTCAGATAAGGTTATGGGGTTAGGTCATATTGGCATTATGATATTGATGATTTTATAGGCCTAACTAAGTTTCTATCTCCTTTTAGGAATTTGCCATCACAGCCTATCCATCTCAAAAGTCACACCATCTAATGATGAAACCAAATGAGACAAAAAGAAGGATATAGCATATAAACTATATAAGAGTGGCATCTGTTATCATTTTGTTTATTACTAACTCCATTTGTCTCAAAATATAGCTACTTCTGCCTATACGGTCCAAGTGTATAGTCAAAAGTAATTATATTTTGAGATAGGTATAGTAGTAAAATATGAAGAATGAAAATAGGCTAAATTAGGTTCATGTTCTTAACTGAATTTGATCCACTCAGGTGTGTCTTCTACCGGGTAATGTGTTGACCATCACAATGTCAAAGCCTTATGGATTCAGATACAGGAGTGGGCAGTACATTTTCCTTCAGTGTCCAACGATCTCTCCATTTGAATGGTTCGTCTGCCCTTCCATCTACTGCTTCAGTCAGCCTTGCTCTGACTATCTACTACTTTCAGATAAGAGTAACTGATGTGTTCTTTCTTGTCCCAATGCTTCAGGCATCCTTTCTCCATCACTTCAGCTCCTGGAGATGACTACATCAGTGTCCATATCCAGACCAGGGGGGACTGGACGCAGGAGCTAAAGCGCATTTTCGTTGAGAACTATTTCGCGCCAAGTGTTCCGAGAAGAGCTTCATTTGGAGCCCTAGGCATGGCAGAACAGAAGAGGTCAATGAAATCTCCCTATCAATTGTCATTTCTGATCCCCTAAGAGTTAGCTATGAAACTGAGCACTCTCTCATCTCTTCTGCAGTCCACCAAGGTTGCTTGTAGATGGCCCATATGGCGCGCCGGCGCAGGATTTCAGAAACTACGATGTTCTTCTCCTTGTCGGTCTCGGGATCGGCGCGACACCTTTCATAAGCATTCTGAGAGATCTGCTGAACAACATCAAGCTGGCTGATGAGCTGATGGTAAGGTTTCTTTAACATCGGTAGGTTAGCTGGTTCCCTTTCCAGCATTCTGAAAGATACATCATTGCATTGATCCTCCCTTGTCTGAATTCTTCAGGATCTGGCAATGGAGACTAGCAGGTCTGACGACAGCGCCAACAGCTTCAGCGTGTCGACGGCGAGCAGCAACAAGAGGAGAGCGTACAGGACGAGCAGGGCACACTTCTACTGGGTTACAAGAGAGCCAGGGTCATTCGAATGGTTCAAGGGGGTGATGAATGAAGTTGCTGAAATGGACAAGAAGGTGATGCCTCTGCTCCCTGAACTAGTGTTGCTCTCCTTGCAATTTTTGTGTACTGATGAAGTGCCGATCATGCTTTTGCTGTTGCAATCAGGGTGTCATAGAGCTGCACAACTATCTCACAAGTGTGTATGAAGAGCGTGATGCCAGGTCGACACTGCTCTCAATGGTGCAGGCCCTGAACCATGCCAAGCATGGTGTAGATATTGTCTCAGGCACAAGGGTAAGGTTACTCTTAGTATGATGAATTTGCAATTGAAACAGAAATGGGTGTTCAGATCGATGAACAGACAAAACAACTTGAAGTAGATGATTACTGATGTAAAATGCATTATGTACACTTGGCAGGTCAGGACACATTTTGCAAGGCCTAACTGGAAGGAAGTCTTCACGAGAATTGCTTCCAAGCACCCCAATTCTACAGTAGGTAATATTCTGACCCAATTTGCAACCTCTCATCTCCTAGTTGTTTTCAAGCAACCCAATTCTACCATTTGTATCAAATGCTAGGCATCATGAAGAAACAACTGACAATCAGTCAATCTTATATCATTCTGATCATAGGAAATTTTCTTTATGCTCACAGGGGTATTTTACTGTGGGAAGCCCACACTAGCCAAAGAATTGAAGAAACTATCACTTGACATGAGCCACAAAACGACAACTCGCTTCCATTTCCACAAGGAGTACTTCTGATGGAATACAGAACACTCATGATTAAAGTAGATATTGATAAAAAGAATCAAAATTTTTTGCATAGAAGCAAACTGACCCTCTCCACCATTTGTAAATGTACATAGTATAATGCAGAGGGATAGATAGAAGCATTTTTATTAACAAAATTTGAGAGGGCAAAATCTTCAGCGTCCTCAGCCATCGTTTATCATAGATATACATGTATAGCCTATAGCTACTCATCAAATGCTAAGTATACAAGAGACTGAGGTCACCAACGTACACATCCACCAGCCTACTAACTGGCAGTGGCATTGCACAGTGATACTATATGGATCTTCAGTTGGGCCTTGGCTAATACACGGAATAGCAGACTCATAAAATATGATCGCGTGATCCTTAGTGCAAGCATATTACAGTTCTCTATATTTATTAAAAGAAATGACATGCTGTATAATTAGCATACCAGTAAAGAGCTGCTTATGCTTTATTTTGTACTTTGAAGGCACTTTGTATAGTCTTCACTTCAGTACGTGTTGTTCTCCACACCACAATAGCACAAGAAGAATTGCTTAAAAAAATAATGGAATGGATTGTCACAAGTAATAATGTAAACCATATCCACATATCTATTGAAGGTATTAAAGACAAAAAAAAACATTTTTAAGCCCTACAGTCCCTAAACCAAGGTCAGAAGGAGAAACAACAGTCTTCAGATAGTACTTACACCTATTTAAGGCCAAGGAACTTAATCCATTGCAGAGAAGAGCAAATCTAGATTCTTTTCCACAGAAAGGAGGCTACAGTTTAGTGATGAAGTATGCTGCGCCAAGAGCATCATGTGCGGAAATCCTCTGAAGAATAAATAAAAGCAGAAAGGTATTAGATTGTTTCCACTTTCAAGACCCCACAGTGAAAACAAAAAACTTAAGAATATTCTTCTGTAGAGAGTACAATTGATTCTCTTAATCATAGTATCAAAAACTGATATGAAATTGATATTAGCTGGCTCCACTGATATTGAATTCCAAATACATCATATCAGATTTCAGAAATTTAAATATTATTTATACTAGAATAATGCACACATGTACCCCAAAAGGTACAAATTAATTGTTTTCCAGTTCAAAAAAATGCATATATGATTTACATCAGATCAACAAGCGACCTGCTTACAGTGTTTTACAAAGGTTTCCTACAATTAACACACATATGTCTACACAACTCCACCCACAAATATCTTTGTAGTGAAGAGGTGAATCGAGGGTGGAGTGCACAGTCACTGCTTACTCCTTTCGAGCAGCATAGATATAGCAGTTAAACATAGAACCTTTCCTGAATGTGTTTGAAATGTAATAACTAAATATGTTTAAACTAACACAAGAGTTTCTAGAGCACATATAGGTGTCATTGACATTTTTGGAGGATCTGGTTCACATTAAATGCTTATCGATGGTCTGGTTTTGTTTACAAGTAATCAGTATCAATGAATATCTTGTGTTCTATAAACTAGTCCAAATCTTTACATAAACATATAGTAGTTTACATCTTACATGGTATAAGTGACCTAAATTGACATGGCTCTCAAGCCTCAACATCACATCATAAGTATTCTTGTACACTGAAACATAAGAAAGGGTAACATACCTGAGTAGGATTAAGGATCAACATGCGATCAATTAAATCCACCGCATGAGAGTCAAAGCTGTAGAAGAAATATTTTAACCACATTATTCGATTATTCTCAATCTCAATAGAAAAAGCAGTAACTACTGTTGATAAACAGAGAGAAGTGATAGCATAGCAGGTGGACTACTTGTGAAAAATATCTCGCAGACGTCGTTTTGTTGGGGTTGTAGGATGGATAGTCTTGTACAATGGCAGTTTAGATACTCCTGGCCAGTTTTCCTCATTTGGAAATCCACAGAGTTCAAATATTTTTGATAGCTGCTCTTGCTAAAACAACACACAAGCTTCTGTCAGTGTTTTATATGGAAACAGAACACAAACTGAAGACTGTAAATATCAAGCAATAATATATCTGAATCCAAAAGAGAGATTACACATTGTGTTGGCATGCTTAGTACTTATGAGGGTAGAGATCGTTCTTGGAGCCAAAAAAAAGTGTGCAAAAATGAAATTGGCATAATGTCATTTCACTATGAGGAAACATAACAAAAAAACAGCAATCAAACTCAGTAGTTGCTCAATTTCAAAATATAAGGAATACAATGTGTGCATGTGACATATTTGTGGAATGGCATTTTTCCAAATCCAAAGAAACATATATATCCTTCATAGATCTTTCTGATCATCTGTTTCAAGTGTACTATAGTACCATACATCCTTCGTCCCCAAAGTGCATGTCCAGGTTCATAGCTAGGATTGGGTTTTTTTTGGGACGGAGGGTTACAACTTTTGAAATGGAGAACAGTAGTAAAAGTAGAACTTAACTGAAAAAAAATGGACAGATAAGAAACATCACAGTGAAAACATCGTGCTATTGGCAAAAAAGGTTTAGTTTGTACATGAAACCATAAGTGGAAATATCAGACATTCAACATGCATTATTCAGTGTTAAAATACATAAAAGTTTACAAGGTAATTCAGCAATCTTATCACATTGTCCCAATAGCAGTAATAGAAATAGGAAAGCAAGGAAAAGCAAAGAAATGTATCATACCTCAGTTCTGCCAGGAAATAATGGTTTCCTCAATAAAAATTCTGCAAATATGCAACCAACTGACCAAATATCCACTGCTTCAGCATAATTTGTGGCACCAAGGAGCAACTCTGGGGGTCTAAGGGCAGTTTGTAGAATCAAGGAAGTTGCTATCAGCACAAGGAGATAGGAAAAATACAACGGTACAAGCAAACAGGTTGGGATTGGACAAGATGATATATAATAGCAGAAGTCCTCATTTCTTTATTAGACTTACCGGTACCATAGAGTAATCACATGATTTGTGAAACTTCCGTCTCTAGTGAATGGCCTTGCAAGGCCAAAATCGGCGAGCTTTAACAGCTTACCACCACCACTTATTAGAAGGTTAGCCCCTATAAATGGTAACAAGTAATCTGAGGGCCAAATAAAAATGATCACAGATATAAAAGTTGAAGATACATTCAAATAGAACAAACCTTTGATATCACGATGAAGTACATTGTTGACATGGCAGTAGTGCAATCCTTTTAACAACTGCTCCATATAATACTACAGAAATGGAAATACATCAATGAATAGGCTGTTCTTAAGAAGTTGACAACCAACATGTATCCTGCTTGGTGAAGCTTAATTTGTTCCAACAGCTTTGCACCTTGCATATAACTATACAAGAGAAACTGATCGAGAGAAGAATCTTTTGTTTTGGTAAACTTATCATTCAATTATAATCGTTACAGCAAGTTAAAGAGAAATTCATAAAGAAAAATTAACAAATCATATTTCTGCAGCAAGTATATATCAGTGAAAATTTTATTCTGTTGGAACCTGCAGTCCACGCTAACCATGTGAATTGTTGCATGCAATATTTTGTCCAGTTCAATCAGCATCAAGGCACAAGACAACACCCCTACCACTTTCCAACCTCCCTCATCCTAGATACCATCATGAATACTTCTTTGTCCTTCACATACTCCTCGCCATGGCCCTTGGCCCTCCTTGGTCACTGTTGCCAGACCTGGGTTCCTGCGTCTCCCTGGTTTCCCAATTCCCATAAATGTCACCATGGTCACACAGACCACAGATGGCCTCTCACTCTATTGCAATATTTATGTCGAATTCCCAAATCACCATGTTGGAAATTTGATATTTTCATTAGAAACCTCCTGACTTTACAAGTCGAAACCTAATTTGTTGATCGAAAATTCAGAAGCTCATTTTTGGAAGATCTTGAACCATTTTTGGAAGTTTTGTGATTTTCTTGTTAAAATCTCTCAATTTACCTGATGAAAGCTGAAAAATTCCCAATCCAAGTCAATAGCCCCTTTAATATTTAGCTCAAAGTTTCTTAGTCCAGTTCGAATGTACGAGAAGAAATGGGGCATCTCTCTAATACACATGGGATAGAAGAACTACATATGCTAGAGTACCTTGACTTGGGGTGGGGTACTGTGGTGCAAGACTTTCTTCAAATCGTGATCCATGTATTCAAAAACCATATAGATATCTCCCCTATACATGTAATCATCTGCAGATTTTTAGCATAGGTTATGAAAATTTTCTATGCATTGATCAATACTAACAAAAAAATGAGCAGAGTGAAAAATCTATATCTATACTATCTTAAAAGATAGTAGTGGTGGTGGTGGTTCTGCCACCACCATCCCCAACTACCATGTGGGGCACACGAAAAGTGAGGGAAGACTTTACATTTTTCCTATCCACACAATCAAGACCCCACACAAGAAAAATATGTTAATCGAATACCCTTATTATGGAATTTTTCATTGCTCTATGATATATTAGATAATAGGAATAACTTCTTTTAGAGGCTTTAAAAATATATAGAATGAACTGTTTTTTAAAAAAAAATCCGTTGCAACGCCATGGGCATTATGTTAGTTATTAAAAAAACAAATAAAACATATCAGCATTAGCACATCAATGGAGAATGTAAGAAACAAAGAATAGAGTAACTAACCTGATCCTCCTGCTCCATGTGCCGTACCTGAAAAATATTTACACATGGTTGGAATATGTGGTTTTTATACTCTTGGATATCTTGAAATTGCTAGATGAAATATGTTACCAGGAGATACTACAATCTCTTTCAATCTGATGATGTTCTCGTGATCCAGCTTTTTTAACAGTTTAATCTCGCGCAAGATTTGGCGTGGAAACTACAAAAGTACAGAGCAGTTTAGAGAAGTACAATGTTCTTCAATGAACATGATTGCTCATTAGAAAGAGCAGCCTTAGCTTTGTTGATATCATAAAGCTTACCCCTTCTTTGCCATCATCCAGTTTGATTTTCTTAAGCGCTGCTCTTTCTCCAGTTATAATATCCATAGCCTCAAATACCTCACTGAGATTGTTAGGAAAAAGCACAACAGTGATCATTAAGACACTTAGAACATAAAAATAAATAAATGTAGTGGTAAAACTAACGCACTGCCAACTTGGAGGCCAATGGTGAAGAAGGTAAATCCATAACAAAGTGGTACCACATCTAAATACTTAATATGTATTGTTCCTAAGGAAAATAAAAAGGAAACAAATGCTTGCAAACTGTGGCATTTATTTTTGGACTCAGTGAGCTGCAAACTGCAAACCATACTAGTGTGGCATAATCTGGAGTGCCGCCAATCAAGTGAAACATCATTTCTTCTGCACAAAGGAAAAAGCTATCTTGGGTTATTTTTTCCTTATGGAATATGGATGAAATTGCAAAGTCATTGGACCTAACAAGACAATATTCGAATTCACCCATCAATTACATGTCTCTAACATTCTTTACCTTTGCCTAATGTACTTCGGAAAATGAGATGTGGATTTTCAATAAACCTGCTTTGTACAGAACAAAGGCCTGGTTAAGAAAAATACGTTGTTCTCTGTTAAGAGACGGGATGTTTGGAAATAATCATTTAGTTTTGGTACTGTTGTAGCGAGCATTAAGATATGTCCTCTTCCATTCATCATGGTGAAAGGATAAATTAACTAGCCGTCGTGGATAAATTACAAGTTTTCATTGTTGCAGGTTAGTCAGCGTATATGCTAAATAACTAGCGAATTCAGAAATTAACTGCAAATGTTTCACGTGCAACATTAACCAACTAAACCTAACCGAAACCAACGAACCACTACATATTTGTAGAGCTGAAATGAAAAGGAGTAACTAAATATAGGGAAAACAACTAGACCAAAAATATTGCCTCGCATTCTGAAGCAAGCAATCTAGCCAGCAACAATTGACACAAAGCGCGCATTGAATTGATGAGGAATCGACCTCTCCCATTCCGTGGAATCACAGCCCTAACTAGGGGGTGAGACGAACATCTCGCCCAGACTACGATCTCAAGGCTACACCGCTACACTCCCCGCGGCTCAATCACGCCGCAAGGGGACAGCAATTCGCAGGAAACAGTTCATAATGCGAGCAGCGAGATCGAGGGAAGCGAGTAGGGGGTAGATAATCTCTTCTCTCCCCCCTCTTCGCGGCTTTGCTTACCCGTAGGTGCCCTCGCCGATCTTGCGGATGCGCCTGAAGCAGTCGACGGTGCGGGCGCCGGCGGGGGCGTAGTCGGCCAGGTTGAGCGCTCCCGGCGGCGCCTCCTCCCCGTCCATCACGCGGCGGCGGCGGGCGGCGGGCGGCGGCCGGCGACGGCAAGGCTAGGCAGGCAGCGGAGCGTAGTAGTAGCGGACCAGGAGGAAACGAGTCAAAAGCGGCCGACTTTTTCTTTCTTCCGCTCTGGGCTTGGGACGCTGCTGCCGCAACGCCGTCTCGAAGGCCTGTCTGGTAGGTAGTGGGCTTTACTAGGCCAAATGGGCTTGGTCTGAAAAGGTCGGTGGTTTTGGGCCGGACGAAGACTTCAGCCCTCTTTGAAGGAAAAAAAAGTATATTTGGTTCCCTCAACTATGGCCGAGTCTGATTTAGTCCCCCTGTAGTAAAACCAGTGTAAATTGGCTACTCAACAATTTGCAATCTGATTTCATACCATACTACTATACTACATGGCATCCACAGTAAACAAAGAAAAAATAAAAAAATATAGCCAAGACCCATGTGTAAGTGATCACCTTTATTTCTTCCTCCAACTATACTAGTCTCTCTTCTCTCTGTCTTGCATGCTCCTCTCTTTTCCTCTTTCCAATAAGCTCGCGGTCATCCTACTTAGCGGTTCTCATGTCTCGTGGTCCCGCCGGCAATTGTGTATTGGTTTTACAACAATAGTGCAAAATAGTGCAAGAAGGATCAACAAGTGAAGCAAATGGTATCTTGTGGGTCGGGTTGCCACCGTCC
Organism: Oryza australiensis; assembly: GCA_019925245.2. Taxonomy (NCBI): domain Eukaryota; kingdom Viridiplantae; phylum Streptophyta; class Magnoliopsida; order Poales; family Poaceae; genus Oryza; species Oryza australiensis. Next base: position 3,176,033 of record JAIFGZ020000440.1, on the reverse strand, counting down.
TCGGATGCCATTACGACTATGCCTGCTAATGGATTGAGATCCACCTCATATCCAAACCAACCCGAAAGCATAACATTATTTTCTAAACCTCACCCGCATGTCTTTTATATCCAATCATGTTCAACCCATAGGTTGAACCCACAGGTCATCCACAGGTCAATCCTTGGACTGTGTACTCATATGACATCCATCTATTATACTCATGACTGGTTCAATACACTTATACACACATACACACATAGGCTTTGCTTTCTCCACCGACAACACAATAGCTCAACAATAAGTCATTGGATTATAAGAAGAAAGCAGTTGAAACACTAGCATTCATCCCATAGTTTAACTTTCTAATTAATAAATTGTCGTTGAATTTGCAAATCTCTTCAACCAATATTACAGAGGCACCTTGTATAAAATCTCTTGCCAATAAATATTACATGAATAATTAGTTAATGAAAAGTAAAGCAACATATCATATTTTTTAAAATACATGCTACTTCTGTTGCTCCTCTTTCACACTCTCCACAACCAAAAGGTGGTTCTGCTCTCCTGATGTGATGCTCATTTTTCATTTGCTTTGATCTGTAATGCATCAACACAAACTTAGCTACTTGTCTGAAAGTAGACTATGCAAACTGATAATGACTAGACTGAAAAACTTTTAATATGGCCGATATTATACCTTTAATTCCCCTGTTTTTGACTCTATACATGCAATCTTTCACACAAACAAGTGCCTCAAGCATCTCTATTGTCAATGAGCTTCTTTTGTCTCCAAGAATCCTTCCTCCATAGCTGAAAACAGACTCTGAAGGCACGGTTCTAAGTGGAATTGCAAGAAAGTCTCGAGCCATAACTGCCAACACAGGAAACTTCTTGGCATTTTTCTTCCACGATGCCAAAACATCAAAATCCTCACTATCATCCCCACACACTTCTTCTAAATATGTACCAATCTCTGACTTGTGCGTATGTGCAACCTTTTGGTTTGACTTGAAGAGGGCAAATTCATGCTCAAGCTTTCTTTTGCCCAAAACCAGTGAGCCTACAACACTAACTCTCTCATTAGACTGTGACATGTAGGATGTACCCCTTCTTTTTGCAATTCCTTCATATACTTGAAAATATGATTTCATCTGCTCTAAAATAGAGTCCATCTTACTTTCAACATTATCCCCATGGAGAGAAACCTTCTCATAAAAGAAATCCAAATAGTCTTTTTTTCCTTCTTGGATCTAACACAGTGGTAATAGCAAGTGCCAAATTAAAGTTGTTAGGAAAATTTCCATCCCAATATTTTGCAAACTTGGCGTGCATAGGAGCAACCAATCATGCCAAAACATCGCTGGTTTGCTAATCTGGATCACTCAAAGCATGACGGATACAAAGAACCAAGGACAAAAATGTGTGTGCAGTTGGTGTCCTATGAGCAGACACTCCTCTATTAGTATCTTCAAAGGCCTTAAGAAATTTACATATTGATTTAGCATGCATCCATTCTTGGTCAATTGGTACAATTTCATAATTTTCAATGGCATAGCTGTTGAGGACAGCTTTGTGAGGCAATATTTCTCTAATCATCTTGAAGGTTGAGTTCCAACGGGTTGGTACGTCAAGCGTGAAACCAGATTTTGGAGGAAGACCTTTACTACAAGCAATTGAATTAAACGCTTGAATGCGTGAAGGCAAATGCTCAATGTACTTTAAGATCTCACGAATCTTATCTATTGCCGCACAAATCACCCTCATTCCATCTTGAACCAACAAATTAAGGATGTGTGCAAAACACCTCACATGAAAATGTTTACCTTCCAATACCAACTCATCCTTGAGATTTCTCACTAATTCTTGACAAGCAGCGGTGTTGTCACTAGCATTGTCTAAAGTCAAGGTGAACAATTTGCTACTCAAGATCCATTGAGTCAAGCACCTCACATGGCTTCTTCAATTGCAAAGCTAGTGTGTGGATACTTCACAGGCTTCAAACTTGTAATTTTATTTTTCATTTTAAATTCCGCATCAACATAATGTGTTATGACAACCATGTATCCTAAGTTTTGATTTGAGGTCCACATGTCCGATGTTAGGCATACAAGCGAATCAATATTCTCTAATTCAACATGTGATTCTTGTTTTAGCCTATTATAATAGTTGTAAATCTTGTCACGAATTGATTGATGACCCACAACTTTAAAGGTTGGTTGCAGGGACTCCATCCAATCATCCTAGTAGGGATCCTCAATTTTTTGGAATGGTATCTCAGCATGGATGAAATATTTGATCATTAACTCTTCAGTTTTTTTAAGATCAAACAAGAAACTTTCCACAGGTTGTTTCCTAACTGTTGCTATGAACCTGTTTCTAACTTCACCATCAATTAGTGGACAAGATTCACAAACATGGTTAATGAGATGGCTGGTTCCTGATTTCTAGTTCCTGATTTCTAGTCACTGCCAACATTAATCCACAATATTTGCGTTGTGCTTTTGGGGCACCATCTATCATAACAAGCTCCTGCTCAAAATGTTCCCACACTTTTGCTCTTTTACATGCTTGTGAAGGCAATTCATGCCTAGAACTATTGGTAGATGAACTTTCAGAATTATGCATATACATGTTTAATAAACATGTGTTCGACAAGATTAGAAAATTAATATTTACATTATGACTATAGCTCTGAAACCATCTCAAGAAGAGGCAAATTAACCCTCCATATATGCAACCAAAAAACTACAAAAATCAAACCAATTCTGCAACCCTTTGATCAATCATCGTGCATGCTCAACTCAAACCTAGTAAAAGAAACCAAAAACATGTACTACAGCTCTACAATTTTGGACAAAAGCATGAAGTCATGTCCTGCTTCGCTGCTAAACCCAACCAAGAAAGCAAACACAAAAGTAAGTACATCTTTGAACATCAAAACATCCAAAGCTGCCCTTCAAGAAACCAGGAAAAAACACTGTAACTGCAAACACATGAGTAAAGCAAGCTCTGGATATCAAAACACCCAAATCTGCCAATCTTTGCAGTATATACGAACTTCTACCAGTTTTCCTCCAAGAAACCAACCAAAAACCACCAAAGAACAACATTCAAAGAAACCAAAATTTGTTGCTAAACCCAATCCTTTCAGCAATCCTCTCCAGAACCAATCCTAGCTAAGAGCCGAGGCACATGGGAAGAAATCCAGTTGAGAAACACACGGCGCGAGGCGGCAATGCGTGTCGGCACCAAGATCCCACAGGGTCAGAAACCTACATGGGGAGAAGAAGAGGCAGTGACACTTACTGAGACCGACGACCGGGGTGAGGAGGCGTGGCACTATCGGCGGCGACGGCTGTGGCTGTCTCCTTCTAGCTTTGGCACCCAGACGTGCAGGAAGTAGTAGCCAACCCTAGCTAAATCTTGAGATCAAACCGAAGGTGGAGGTGGCGTTTTGTAGAAGTGGAGGTGGAGGCGTCACAGAGGAGGTAGTCGGAGGTGGCAAAGCTATGGTGAGCCAGCGATGTGGGCCGCGACGAGCCGGTGACAGGGATGGCGACAACGGGGATTGCGGTCGTGGGGATGGTGTGTGATTGTGGGGATGGTGTCGATTAGGGGCGTTTTGGGGCTAGTCCATGGACTCAATCCATGGATTGTCTCTGGTTGTTATTCCGCAGCCACTTCTGCCTAAAACCGCAATTCTTCACAGGCCAACCCGCTCCAATCCAAAATGAATACCAGCCCACTTGAATCCAGCCACCACAATCGAAATCAGCATCCAGCATATTTCATCGAATCAAACCCACCCCACTGGCAGGTTTAATTGAGACGCTATCAAGTTCCCCAACCTCACCGGCCCTTTGGCCTTAGCCTCTACCTCTGCGCTGACCCCGAGCTCGTTGCGAGTGACCGCATTGCTGGCATACTCTAGCCAGTGCCCCTAGCTTTCCCCTCGCCATCCCACCTTGCTTAACTTTGGGAGAAGCTCCCCTGGATCCGATTGGATCAAGCTCGTCTCCTGTAGCAGTAGGTGTCACCGCTGAACATGCCAAAAGCGCTGGTGCAGTCACAGAGGACTAGAATTTTGGGGAGTCACCTCGTCGTGATGTTGACGACGCAGCTCAGCTCGTACCCCTTGATGCATCTAGGGGTGGTAATGGGTCAATGCCCATGGGTTCTTTCACAACCCATCTAGCCCTGGTATATTTTTAGTTCAAAAGAATAGAAATTCAGCCCATCCCATTTTATATCCAGTCCTCAACATTTTGTAGGCAAAGTTGGGCCTTTTACCACCCCTAGATGCACCTCATACCACTATGGCTTGTTCCTCCCTCTCCAACCACTCCTTCTCGCCCTTTCGCTGCTCTCGCTCCCCTACTTTTATCCCCACTCTGGAGCTTCTCCTTGCCCCCTCCTTCCTCTTCTCGTCGGTGGCACTTGATGCCTAGGCCGAGTCGAGAAGGAGGCCAAGGTTCAAGCTTGACATCTGGGAGCTACAAGGACGGGGGTGGAGCAACTGCTCAGTGACAGCAAGCGAGTCAAGGAAGCGATTGTTGATGCAAAATCGGTCCTGTTAAGTGTGCCAAAAGATGTATTGACGTAGATCATGCGTGTGGCACATGAAGGCCTAGGAGATATACTTAACTCCAGTGTAGATCCTAAATTTTGATGAGATGTGGGTGTGTTAGTCAGTTTAATCCTACAACTGACAAGATAAAAATATGTTAATGACCAAAAAGCCGATCGGACAATAGGTCGATGTAGCAATACCAGCCGATGTCAATAGGGTATTGAACAATCGGCTATATGTCCCATATAGATTCTGACACTTGGATAAATAATGATATAAAGGGCAATCGGCTGAAAATAATGTAATAAAATAATGAAACATTCGGCTGATATTGATGTAACGAAGTAAATATCCAATGAACCAATCGGCCGATGGTGATATAGAATATTAGATGTAGGTTCGATGATTAAAACGTACATCGGCTAGAAGTCCGATGTAAAGATAACTTATCGACTAGCATTCCGATAAAACATAGCACAAATCTATAAACTTAGCAAGACTTAGATTATCAGTAGTAATATAGAAGATCAGACCCAACCGAGATAGTTCTAGATTATGTTTGATCAAATAAGCTAGATAAGCCGATAGACCTATGCTAACGTGATGGATATAACAAATCTATTTAAAAACAACATTGTGATTGTAGAGATATATTGACTAAGCCAGAAGATCGGACCAAACCGAGACAGTCCCAACTAAATCGATGCTTCTCTGAACACAATGCAATTAAAGATAGAATTAAAATATGAGGTAAGCAACGCTTGTGCTGATCGAATAGAATATCGGATGTAATCAAGAAAGTTCTAGCCTTGTTGATACAAGCAAAGTTGATGGAACTTACTTTTTTGCCGGAGATCAAAACCGATGCAGCCCAACTCGAAACTAAGAACTTGCCGAGAGTACAAGGTGACGATGCACCGAAAGTAATTATATTGATATGTGGAGATAGGTTACAAAGATCTCGGGTGTACATATTTATATCCATGGGCTGATATGAGTCCTGATCGGACACGACATAAACTTTCCTAAAAATAAAAGAAAAAATATACATCCTGACCGGACACTAAACAAAACTTCCTAAAGATATATCCTTCCTAATTAATACATAAATTAAGCCATCATGCAATGGTCTTCACGATTCCTTTTTGAACTCGGTCTCTTCTGGATAAACTTTTGGCTAATTGTGTTCTTTCCTTAACCGAATCCACTAAAGAATCTTATCAAATTTTGTTGGTAACAACGAGGGATGGTGGAGTACTACTACCATGGGTAGTGCTCCCATGCATTGTTGTCAGTGTTTACTAATTGAGCTGGCGGTGTGAGCCAGAGTTTGCTGGGGTAATGGGGCTGTTCAAGTTGGGCCGCTCTGATTGCCCTCATCACCCTTCGTGGAGGATCTACCCTAAGCTCGGTTGCCATCGCTGCTTTCGTCGTGAGTTACTCAGCTTCGCCTAGCTCCCTTCCATTGATTGGAACGAGGAGAGAAAATCGAGATAGAGAGAAAGGAGATAGACGTGGGAGAAGATATGATAGGTGAGACCCATATTTATTAATTTCTTCTATGCCTAGACTAACACGTGGATGCCATGTCGGTTAAAACCTTCATACCAAAGGGGTTAAATTGAGTCGTTTTAATGTTGAGGGATGTGTTCTACCTATTTTTTTAAGAGAGAGAGCAAAATTTGACTCGAGGCCTAATGCAAGGAGGCAAAATAGACTTTATCTAAAAAGCTAACAACTCCCTTATAGGATTTTTACATTTTAGACCTTTTCAAAAACTTGTTTTACAAATAGACCCCTTAAAACTTATTCTGAAAATGGACCCTTTTCGCGGTGCCAATGTTATTAGCACGGTTCCCCTAGCTTTCCCGGAGAAACTAAATCACTTATATGAAGAGGGACGATGCCTATGATCTATTTGTAAATATTTTTTAAAAAAGGATCTATTTGTAACAAAAAGGACCTATTTGTAACAAATAGGTTCACGGTACCAATGTAATTGACGGTGCGAACCTATTTGTAAATATTTTTTATTACACATAAGTCAATTTTCGAAAAAAAATTATAAATAGGTTCTCGACGTCAATGACATTGGCATCGACCCTTTTCATATAAGTGGCTTATCTTCTCTGAGAAGGCTAGGAGGACGGCATCAATGTCTTTGGTGTCGTCATGTTGGATCACGGTGCCAATATCGTTGCGCCGTGAAAAAGATTCATTCTCGAAATAAGTTTTTTTCAGGGATCTATTTATAAAATAAGTTTTTACAAGGGACAAAAATAAAAATTCCAGACTAACCGACCGGTCAAAATGCCCAAATTAGCATATTATAGAAGAAACACTTCTTTAAATTCTTTCACTTATTTATATGTCAAGGTCAAGCCATAACATTGATCCTCACATTCTTGTAGATCCTCACATTTGCGTAACCAAGGACCAGCAAAAGAAAGAAAGGATCGAAAACAACCGAAATGTAATGGCTTTGACGTTGAAAGCGCATATCATTATCATTGAATTCGAAATGGACATCAAACGTCGGCGCGCATGAACCAAACCGTCCATATATATATATACAAACCTACAAGAGCATACATACATATAGCCGCCAACCGCCATGGTGGTCGCGTTGACCTGACGATATTGCTTTGTTGGCATGCACATAACCTGCACTATATCTTGTATGTTAGTTTATACGAACTAATCGATCAAAGCCTCCAACTGAAATTCAAGTGCTTGACTATGTATCAGCAGGTCCACGGCCTCGTCTCCTTAAGCTCCTACATACATATTTGTAGCATATTAAGTAATTAACGGAATGCATGAAATTCTATCAACTAGTTGTACGTCTCTTCTGTTTTTCATCCGATAACTGAAAAGTATATATCGCAGATATCTGATTGTAATAGTATAACTGAAAAGTTATCCACAATAAAAAGGGAAATTATACATATGTCAAGCCATAACATCGATCTTATACTTGAACATGTTAGAAATTAATAAGAGATTGTGCAAACTTAATTTCCAGTGACAAATAAGGAATATATGCCTCGCAATACATGGATAAAGAGACCTCTTTTTTTTAATGAACAGGATATATAGAGAGAGCTAAGCCTTTGCAATATATGCATGCGCGAAATTAAATTACAATGACCAGCTACAGTTAGTTTGACATATTCCAAGAGAAAGGAGTCAACTTGCTCTAACTTTTGGAATAATTTATCGAAGTCAATCATAATAACACGGATGGTTAGGTTAAAAGCCACATGATAGCTCGATCTGGTGAAACAACCAACGACACTCTATCATGCATTTCGATCACATGCAACAGTGCAAGGCCTAATTAAGCACATGCATGCGTAGGGCGCATAACCAAAATGAACTAATTATGCTCTTAGGAAGTGGTCCATATGTATTACTTTATACATCCAGAGTGACGACGCATGGTTCTTTAATTTTCGATGACAGTATTTAACTATAGGGCAGATATTTAAGCACACGGTGCCGCGCATTGCCACACTCGCTTATTTTAATATACTAGCATTAATGATATTATATATATATATATATATATATATGCTATTCCACCTCCAAGGTATAGACTAGTTATTTTATAACCCTCTTTCTCTCATAGACCAAACTCATCTCCTACCCTTCTTCTAAGGCTCAAAACGCATCTTTCATCTTGATCAAAGGCTAATCAAAACGTTCCATACCGGTTAGACCTAGGTCAATCTGCATGTTGACTTCCCCATCACCCACCTCTTCTCAGCTCCGCGATAGTTACCGTGCAATAACACTATATCTTACATGCAGTAACAACGCTAAAAAATAGTTGAAATATAATCATGACGAATCTACTTTTAATAAGCACTTTTTCTAGCATTATGGTGCAAATGATTTAAAAAAGTAGTACATCATCTAAGAGATATTGCTCTTCAAAGATTGTTTTTTTGAAATTTATCTCTTCATAAGTAGTAATACTATAGCAGTATTATTACTATTTTCTGTTATATGTTACTACAATTCATAGTGTTACTGTAATAATATGTGGTAACAACCGAACACAGGTATAATACTTACCACCCACCTTGCACTAGCAAAGCTAAGTGTAAGTGATATATCTAGAATTCTCATATTTAAACAATGATATCTCTCACATCACATATTATAGTTTCGAACTGTTTGCACCATAATGCTTTAAAAAAGGCTCTACAAAACTAGATATGTCATGACAATATTTTAACTATATTTAATTATTATTACTGCATGTAAGCTATAACATTACTGTATGGAGGTCGTCCTATTACTGCACAGTTCATACGAAATGAGTATTCTACACCTGACCCTTGGAATAGCTATTCTACACCTCCCTTCCCTCAAGGGCCCAACCCACCTTCCCCTCTCTTATTTGGGCCCAAAACCCATCTCCCACCACAGGCAAAGCGTGATCAAAGAACAATCAAACCCGCTTGCTAACATTCCCTCACATTCACCTATTTAATGTCCTCGTCTCATATGAACGGTATAGTAACAGGACGACCACCATGCAGTAATGATGTAGCTTACGCGTAGTAACAATAATGATATATAGTTAAATATAGTCATGACAAATCTAGTTTTGTAAAACTCTTTTTTAAAATATTATGGTGCAAACGGTTTGAAAATATAATGTAGTGCAAGAGATATCATTGTTTAAAAATAAAAATTCTAAAGATATCACTTGTACTTAGCTTTGCTCGTGCAAAGCGGGTGGTAGGTCTTGTACATATGTTCAGTTGTTACCATATGTTATTGCAGTAATATTATCAACAAATTAGTAACACACTATATTACTGTAAAACCTATAGTCATTACTACACTCTTGTAGTAACACCATGATAAAATTATAGTAACACACAACAGAAAATAATAGCAATAATGTATTACTGCTCATGGAGAGGTAATTTCAAAAGACCAATCTTTGAAGAGCTATATCTCTTTAATGATATACTACTTTTTTAAATCGTTTGCACCATGACTCTAGAAATGTGTTTATCAAAAGTAGATCTGTCATGACTATATTTCAACTATATTTTAGCGTTGTTACTACACGTATGTCAATGTCAAGGATAAGACATACCTCCTATACTTAGGTTCGTGGTATACTACAATGCCATATACCTAAAGGTATACGGAAAGTTATACTTTAATTAAGGAAATATGACAAATATAGAAGAAAATTGTCTTCTCGGGATAGAAGGTGTTAGAGTCCTATTCAGGAAAGACAGGGTCTCCTTAGTTTGTATCCTATCCTAGTTCTCCGAGTTTTACTTAGAAGAGTAGGTGATCTACACTATAAATACAAGATTTCCCCGAGGAGAGGGAGGGGATTGGGTTACAAGCCATAGCAAAAGCCACTCTCAGAAGCAATCCGGAGGAAGTCATGGCCGTATTCGTCGAATAGGTCTCATCAGGCCGTTCCCAACAGCCTCTAGTCGGCGGATTCATTCAGTTGTTCTATTTTCCATTATACTCCAAGTGATGTTTCAATTCACAATATATAAAAATTAGAGTAGGATTATTACTCATCTTGAGGGTCCGAGCCGGTATAAATCCTTGTTTCTTTTCTGCTTGATCTATTCTCGTGTATACCCTGGTTCTAACGATCTCCATACTCTACAAATACCGTGGTCCGCGTATAGCCCGTCAATATATATATATATATATATTAATATATAAAACAATATTGAGATTTTTTTAACTTGAACCACTGCAGGGGGAGAAATATTGAGATTTGATACGTAAAAATAATAGTGTTTGCACTAGTTGGAGGAGGATCCACGAAGGGGTATACTCCTACATAAATACCAAATATTGTTAGTTGTTGAATGTTAATCTAATGGTTGCAAATATGATCGATCTATAAAAAATATCAAGAACTACTTGATGAATAGATGTCCCATTGTCAAAGGGAATTCGTAAAGAATTTAAAGTTCAAATATTACACATTGCATACCTTTCACAACTTTACGGCCGAATGAAACCCCATAAAGATGTAGAGGAATGCAATGGATGTTCCTCTACATCTTCAGTGGTGTAGCCATGATTTGTAGTTATGGTGGTCCATTGTCTAAAATTTTTTTAGCCGTGATAAATTTAACATGTCGGTACTCAAGTATATGAATTATAAAGAAGCTGCAACAAATTATTACAGAGATTATAGTTCGAACACCTACAAATTACGATATCAAATCTTCATTAAAAACAAGAAAAGTGTCGAGAACACCAGCCTAAATATTGACATAACACATATTGCTAAACCTCCATTTATGGTTGGCAAAAAATCCGCATAACTGTTGTTTCTATGCAGAGGCTTGTAAGTTGCATATAGTCCTTGTCTTTCTCAAACCAGGAAGCAGAATCTCCAAAATCAGCGGTCAATCATTATTATGCCGATCGAATTTCACGCATAACACCACCAGCAACTGATATCGAGTCTAAGCAAAAGATAATGCCGGAGAGTAATTGAGCTATAGATTAGTTGTCTATTTAGATCTTGCCACCACCATAACCATTGGAGCTGGTCCGACGAGGATATTGGATGCGGTCACGAATGTCACTACCAAAGATGCCACTCCCACTGTCGCAATCACCGAATCTTGCAGACAAAAATCAACCATGACCCGGGCTAGCCAATCATTATCGTTGTGGATTAGCTCGGCCTTGGGCACGGCAATCGCAGACATGAGCTTACAAAATAGCGGAGCCGATGCCGATGACAATGGGGAACATGAGGCGTGTGGAGGAGACGCAAGGTTGAAGTAATAGATGAGCAAAGACGAAATCGCCATGGGTGCCATGGAAAACGTGCTCTCTCCGTTCTCAAATTAATGACGTCTAGAATGTGTGCAATCAATTCTTAAATTTTTAAATCATTATAATAGATAAAAAATATTTGGATTTAATATGTGAAAATGGTCATAGAGATTTCTTATGAAAAAATACTTTCATATATAATTATATTGTTAATAGATTCAATGAATATGTAGTAAAAAATAAAGATGAAACATGTGAATTTAGACTACCAATATCCAAAGCATTTTGTACTTTGTAAAATTTTATCTTGTCAGCCAAAATATTGATTACTTCCTTTGTCCCAAGATATAGCTACCTAGGAGTGTTTTGGGGAATTAAAGATTGGGGAAAAAGGTTCAAAATACCCTCACTAATAGAACGTGAGGTGATGGGAATTAAGAATAGTATTGGTGAGGTGGAGGTTCCAAGGATTGGTGGGATGATGGGACCCACTAAGGATAGCATGAGAAGTTCTACATTCTTAGTCACATACTACATCCTGTTCAGATTTTGAGATTTGTAATATTAGAATGTGTCACCTCCAATTATAGGTTGTTATATTTTAAGACGAAGATATTAACAATAGAATAAAGTCACCTTTTGAGCTTATCCTAGGTCATTATATTTAGGACAAAATTAAAATCTAAAGTTAGCTATATTTTGAGACGAACAGAATATCTACCATACGGAGTACAACATCAATTTGGACAAAAATACAAGACCACACTTGCTAATGTACCATACTTGTACTTTTGGTTATACTTTCTTCGTCCCATAAAAACCAACTTAGGATTACACGTGACATTTTCTAGTACAATGAAAAAAGTATGTCCAGATTCGTTATACTGGGTTACGTCACATCTATGTGGGACCAAGTAGGCTTGTAATAATATCAAAATTGCTCTATATCACCTAGCTAGCTAGCTGCTACATCCGTCTTGTGAAAGATCGTCGCGGCTTCACTTCTCCGCAGCGACAAACAAGAGCAAAAGGAGCACAAAAGCACAACGCACATATTGATTGTATGTATGTATGTACTGTGCACTTGCGTTTGCACGAATGTGCTTGTTAACATCATATGTCACCAGTACAATATTCCTTCACAATTTTGCCACCAAACTGTCCGTTTCTGAGCCATCAAACCTCTTCTTGCAAGTGTTGCGCTCCTCCCACACGGAGGTTGACCATTACCAGCGTGTTATCCATCGCAAAGCTGATTATAGCTAGCTAGGTCATTATCAAACAACACGTCTTCCGTGCACTATAAGTATAATCTCTCACTCTCTCCTCTGCTCCAAGCTAGCTTCGTCCTTGATGATCAGCTCATCGATCACTAGCTAGCTGGCTGCAAGTCTGCAACATGAATGATCGGTAACTAATGCACACATAGGAGTGTGTTTCTTGTCGTCTTCGATTTGATTTGTTGCTTACATTAGTTGCGAGCTAGCTAGCCATGGATCAGATTGGAATTAGCGGCCGCAGCGAGGGCGGTGTGGCTCCGGCGCAGCCGTCGCCGCCGGAGCGGCGGTACAAGGGCGTGCGGCTGCGGAAGTGGGGGCGGTGGGTGTCGGAGATCCGGATGCCCCACAGCCGCGAGAGGATATGGCTGGGCTCGTACGAGTCAGCCGAGAAGGCTGCGCGGGCGTTCGACGCCGCCGCCGTCTGCCTCCGCGGCTCGCGCGGCGCCGGCTCGCTCAACTTCCCGGAGTCCCCTCCCGACGTCCGGCACTCCCCCGGCGCGCTGCTGACTGTCGAGCAGATCCAGGCCGAGGCGGCGAGACACGCGAACCGCCCGTACCTGGCAGCGGCGGCGGCGAGCGCCGGGTCGTCGTCGTACTCGCAGCAGCAGGACGCGGCAACCCCTGCACGGTCGATGAGCAACGACACGGCCGTATCAATGCTCTCCCCTGACGGCGGCACTGCCGTCAATGATGGTGATGATGATGTGATTGACTGGTCGTTCATGGATGATTTGCCGGCGCTGTCAGCGTCGTCGTCACCGGCTAGGAACATTAATGCCGAGTTCGTCCCGGCCATGGATGATTTCATGTACGGGTTCTTGCACACAATGCCGCCATGCGAAGACGGTGGGGAGGATGTGATGATCGACGGCAACATGGATCAGACATTTTTCTCAGTCGACCTTTGGAGATTTTGATCCTAGAATCTACTAGCAACTGGTACTCAAGAACACAAATATGGCTGCATGCCTATATATTTACCGCAGTCATTAGCATTCACACCAGCACAGATACAGCATGATACAAAATTAATTAGTGCATCGTGTATAAGGTTCGATTTGTATTTGCTGAGGGTTTACACTTTCGGTACGTAGATTTCTACCGGAGGACCGAAATTTTCGAATTTTGGAAATTTCGGAATTTTTTCAGAAATTTCGAACGAAAGATTTTAAATTTGAATTTGAATATTTCGTGCGAAATTTCGAAATTTCGCCGAAATTTTCGGAATTTCCGAGATTTTATGCAGAAAACAGCTCCGTCATAATTTCAAATATTTTTAGCCATTCAAAAACAATTTCAACACTACAAAATAGCATAATATAATAGTTGTCATTATGTCAGACAAAGCAACTTACTGTATTTTCTTTCTTTCTTTCTTCTTCTTCTTCTTTTGCAAAGTGGCAGGATGATATCAACATAAAATTTTTCACAAGTATTGAATCAGTTTACAAGCAAAGGATACAAAATAGCATAATATGCATGTATCCCTCTCAACCGGGCCAACTACTGAATCAAGAACAATATGAAGCAAATATATCAATCTATCATCATCATTTAAATCATGCCAAAAAGAACAATTCCCGCATATTATCAATCTAGAACAATTCCCATATAAAAGTCTAAATCATGCCAAAAAGAAGTTTTAATTGACATATTATCCCTCACATAGTCCAAAAATAACATAACTCACATATAACAGTCCATCACAGTCCCAATAGTTTGGAAAGTCCAAATAACTCACATATAACAGTGCATCACACATCACAGTCCAAATAATCCATCACACATCATAGTCCAAATAGTCCATCACACATCACAGTCCAAATAGTTTTAAAAGTCCAGCACATAGTCCAAATAGTCCAGCACATAGTCCAATCTAACACATAGTCCAGCACATAGTACTTTCATATTATAAAAAAAACATTATCAACAACATTCATCTTCCAGCAACCATATTCTTGTGAGTTACTTCTGCTTTTTCGGATCTAGCAATATAGCACACATCAACGTTTCATATATGATACAACTTCAAGCATTATAAACCAATAAGTGTAATCTGAATACTTACGGTTATAAACTAAGGCATTGACATTCTTGACTCTCTTCACTGGACCGAGTTTGCCCGTCGTCAGGACCTACAAGCAAATAAACATATTAGCATGAACATATATATAAATTAGCAAATATTTTACAACTAAATATAAAGATGCACATGTAGGTTTGTTTGTTTGTTCAGGAGTCACATCATCACGGTCGTCATCACTTTGAAAATCGTTGTCCCCTGAATCTGTGTCATCATCACTTGCAAACTCTTCCTCTTCCACTTCCAATTCTTTCCTCTTCCTCTTCTCCTGAGCCTTCCTCTTTCTGTCAGACCCATCTATAACGTTCTTTGCCTTTGATACCCAAGCATTGATGGGCTCATCAAGTATTCTCTTGCCTGACATGTCAATGCGGACATCATCAAGTACCACATTGGTGGGCGAAAGTTGCTCCTCCTCAGATCTATCAATCTCTTCAGCAATCTCTAAAAGATCAAGTTCTGGTGCAGCTTGATTTCTACAATTTGATATCCATTCCATGATTGGATTTCCTTCATCATAGAGGGCGACATCCATCAACACACCAACAGGATCGCTCTCATCCTCTCTATGACCCATTTCAGCCTCAAAATTTTGAAGTCGCAACTTCAGATTGTAATGGACAAACACTAGCTTGTGAAGCTTTTCATACCCAAGCCGGTTTCGCACTTTTGTGTGAACCAAAGCAAATGTGCTCCAGTTACGCTCACAACCACTAGAGGACACGCACTGTGATACAATTCGCTTCGCAAGCCTTTGCAATTATGGGTAGTCTATCCCAAAAGCTTCCCACCAATCTCCTACATAACATGATTTTGGGGCAGCATATAAACTTTGGTGCAGAATGAAGTATAAATAGTACATTTCATAATTACTCTAGCACAGTAGCACACTAACAGTACATATTAACATACCTGCTGTAAAAGTATGTGACGCCATCCGAGCTTCTTCGGAGTCAAACATTCCTCTCTTATTTCGATAATGTATAAATTGGTGAATCGCTGTTGTTGCCTCCGCGGTATTTGCTGCAACCTTTCTAAGTGCTAGTGTGACTGCCTTCCCATATTCAGGATGTGTAGCTATAGCACCATATTTGTAATGGGCTTCAGGATCAAGTGCGCCAGCTAAAAAAAAGCAAGTTTAAATCTAACACAATACTTTAAAAGAAACCATCATGATACCCTCAAGGCAAGCTATAAATTGTGAGATTTCAAACCTGCAAGTATGAAGCCATGTTTGTACAAATATGAGATCCTCTTATCGATCTTAGTCAATAGAAGCTTCTCCTCATAAGTCCCATTGCCAAAAAAACTATCCATTTCTTGTCTAGCCTGTAACAACCTTGGCAAAAACCCAGAAAGGGTTGATTGCTTTTGCTGGTCAGCATACCGAAGTAAAAAGAACAATGGCTTGCTACCATCTAGCACCCACTTTACACCATCCCACCAATCCCGATTGATTAAGCAATCATAACAGAAGTAATAATCCTCCTCAGCACTCCAATCACTATTGGTCCATTCATCTGGCACCATCCACTTCATGAACTTATCTTTTCGATCCCAAAAACTCTGTAAAAAGATAAAGATTGTGCCAAACCTTGTGGCATTAGGTCGGATCAACTCTCCTCCTATCTTCTCCTTCATCTCTTCATGGAGCCTACAAAGACAATTGTAAAGTGTTAGAAGCAATAAATAGTATGTACAAGTTACAAAGAATAAATGTGAAAGCTAGCTCACCTATTATGGTTATAGAAGAACTTGCTCATTCGTTTGGCACTAAAAACTATGTGCTCAACACGGTCCAAACTTGCAATGTCTTTCAACATAAGGTTCACTGTATGAGCTGCACATGGCTGCCACACGATGTGTTGATGATGATCATCCTCTATAAGTTTCTTGCAAGCCTTTTTGTAGTTCGAACCGTTATCAGTCACAATTTGAACAACATTATTAGCGTTGACTTCACTTACAACATCTTTAATGCAGCCATACAAAGATCTGAATTCTGTGCTTGGCCAGATGCATCAACAGATTTGTGGAAGTACATACGTCCATTAGAGTACACCATAAAATTGATAATACTCATCATGGTAGGGCCTGTCCATGAGTCACACATGATAGTGACCCCATAATCCTTCCAACTGGACTTGAATTCTCTTATTATTTGCTCTATCTCCTCATAATTTGATTGAAGGTAAGTACCATCTATTTGTCGACCAGTAGGTAGACGCACTCCCTTACCAAGTTGTTGAGTCAACTTAATGGTAGCTTTAAAGTAAGGGCAATCAACCTTCCTACCGGGAATGTCGTTGGCATGACAGAACTTCGCCCAAGCCCTCCCAAGTGATGCAACAGCATCCTTGTTTAACATGGTATCCACCTGTTGTTGCATGGGTGACCGGCTCCATGACAAATATATATCAAAGTGCATTGTCCTTGCACCACTAGACAACCTTGTTTTTCCATTCCGACCAACAAAGCAGCTAGCACCACCACTACCACTACCGCTAGCAGCATTACGGCGACATGGATTACTAGTAATAGTACTACGGCGACATGGCCCATCCATCTCAGCCCCATCATCTTCATCATCATTACCAATGTATATCGGTTCAGCAATATTTTGTAGAACCCTTCGCTTGTGATTTGAATTATAGGCACTTCTTTCTAGTGCACGATTCACATATGCCCTCATGGCATCCCGAACATGTGGTGGCACATTCAAGCAAGCTCTTACATCCCCAGAAAGACCTGCCAAATGCTTTCTAAAGCGGGTAGCACCTCCACCTTATGATACAAACCCACAGTACCAACATATAGAACCATTTTTCGGGGTGCTCTTTCCATGATTCCATATATATTCAATTTCAGCACGAGTAGCATTTGCTGTTATTTCAAAAAAAGAAATTAACTTCACCTATATATGTTTTTTCTAGATTCGAATAGAATAATTTTACCACTATAAAATCACAATATTATGAAAACTGAAATGAGTTTGATCTATCCAAGAAAAAATATTTACCACCCAATGGAGGTCTTCTCCCTTATGCATCGGCGGGATTGTGTCCATCAGCTCCAATTGCTGCTACTCCCCTTCTCCTCCCCCTGCCGACAGAGCCTCCACCATCAGCTTCAATAGCTGCTGCTGCTTCCCTTCCCCTCCCCCTGCCGACAGAGCCTCCACCATCAGCTTCAATAGCTGCTGCTGCTGCTCCCCTTCCCCTCCCCCTGCCGACAGAGCCTCCACCATCAGCTTCAATAGCTCCTGCTGCTGTTGCTGCTCCCCTTCCCCTCCCCCTGCCGACAAAGGAAGATTCTTTCTCCATGCCCACACTGCACAACATTGATAAAGAAGTATAATGTCATTCAGATTCTATACATGGTTGATAAACAGGTCCGAGATTCATAAAAAAAGTGTTCACTTGAGGGCTGGTTTAAAAGGCCCGAATTGATATTCTTTTGAAAAAAAGAAAACATCTAGTTTGTGTGATACATGTACAGTAGTTTCTTGATCATGAACAAATATGAAAAATTATAGTAGGTGCAATTCAATGCCTCCAAATAAATGATTAATCGGTTTCTATGGATGGAAGCATTCCTGTCTGTCTGTCCGTCCAAACAACCAATACATTCACTTACTTGTTCTCGTTAATTTTTCCCCTCACACACACACACCAATGGCTATGTATCTATGTATGTGTGCCATGTATCTTAACATTGCATTTATCATCTTGCCAAATGTTTCAGAGTACGGCCGGTGCCAAAGCCTTATGAGAAGAAGCAGTGACTCACCTTAGCCATCCACAGCCGCTGCCCCCCGCCTTCAGGTTCCGTCGCCGCCGCCGCTGCTTCCTTCAGCTGCCGCATAATTTTTTGTAGCTGCTTGTGTCTGCATCTAGTAAGGGCTTTGAGATGATTATCATGTTTTTTGAGATGATTTGATTTTATAGGATGAGCTCCTGTACGTAGCTTCCATAGTTATTTTTAGCAAGAAAATACTTGTTTGCTGTATATTCTCTTTCAGCAAGGATTTTAGTAGTTTACTTGCAATTTTCACAAAACCATCTCAGCTTCTTGTACATAGTGCATTGCTTCTTCTACTTATTGTTTTGACGAAATGCAGACTAGAGTAGATCACTTCTATACTTCGTCATTTTTAATAGAGCCTCAATCTCTGCAGCGTTCCTATCAGATTTTAACATTGTTCTGAATACTATGAAAATCTAAACCATATTATGCATGCAATGTGGTCTGTCTGACCTAAAGCAACCTATTCATGTGCCTTCCTGTTACTGATGGAGCAAAGCTTACCAATAACCCAAGATGTAATAATTTTGTTAGCTCTAAAGTTGACATGTGCATCTCTGTTGCTGAATCTTGTAATTGAACTATAAAGGCTTTGGTTACCTGCCGACTTGTTGCTGAATCTTGTAATGGAACATTTCGTTGGTTAGTAGACAGTAGTTGCAAGATGCAGCGACCTAAACCTGATTGTATTTGTCAGAACGATGATCGTGCTAGCAAAAAGAAATAAGGCCGAGACATCGTCTTCGTGCTCGAGTCAGCGATCGGCTTGGGAGATATGGGTATCGTTAATAATCAGTTTAGGAGGGTCCATTAGCGATGACATGGCAGATTTTAAAGTTTTTAGAATCAAATATTGGGACACTCTTGGAGATGAGAATGATTTTTGAACCCAACATCTTTTAAGATACTCCTAATACAGGCTTTTTAGGAGTATAATTTTAGACATCTCTTGGAGATGCCCTAATGGCATATCAAGCAAACTCTTCTGTTAAGTATAATCAACGCCATACTCTGAACATAGAGGCTTCAACTATCCATGGTCTACCAAAAAACAAAAAACAAACCCTCCCCTAACGCGTTGTATCCATTGGTTAATTCTGGATACGGCTTCAGTTTTGTTCAAAAGATTTACAAATGATAGTCATTGGTGGCAACCATGAGTTTTCTGCTTCCTAATGAAATTATTTTAAGGTAGTGAGGCCCCAATCCTTGATAAAAAAATTATATACATCAAATAGATTACAATAGATTTTGTGGCTCATTTTGACCCATGCTCAAGCTTTGCAGAGAATCTGACGAATAATAAGTAGGTGTTAACTTTGTGACACCAAATCACTCTGACGTAAGAATAATCCTATTAAAAATCATGATGACTATATGAAAGCCAACAGTAAGCCATAGATATTCCTACTTTTATCGAATTTCCCTTCACATTTTAAATTGCATGATCTATTATTTACACAAGGTTCAGGCACTTTCATCCGAAACAGAGACCAATCAGGATAAACTCTTTGTGATAGTCAGAAATAGCAAGTTGCAATCATTGATGCTTCAGTTGAACGTAAGCATCCATATAACAAATCGAAATACTACTACCTGGTAGTTCTTCAACTGTACTCAAATTACTTTAATGGTAATCTACAATCGTCTCCCGCCGCCGTTGGATCTGACACATCGTTCGCCACACCGGCGTTTTGGGTCTTCTTGAGCCAGCTCCATCACTACCTCCCACCGGTGCTGCCAGCTCCAAGCCCACTAGGAGAGATCACCCATGGAGGAAGAGTTGGAGAGCGGCGAGGAGGGGATGAGTCTTGGATGGGAAGGACTGAACGAGGTGTGGCGGCCGCCGGAATAGGGATGGAAGATACAGACAGCGCAGCAGTGCAGATGGAGAGTGTGGCAGCGGTGGGGATGGAATCCTGGACAAGAGTCGACGAGGCAGCGGCAGCGGCAGCAGCGGCCGACGGGGGGCTCTAGTGTCGACGATGAGGCAGAGCGGTGCGGCGTGGTGAGGGCGAGACGGCGCGGCGAGCGAGAAGACGGCGTGGCTTCCTCACGGTAGGGGAGGGAGAGGTTTATCTTAATTTTTCTATTTTTTTAGAAATTTATTATTGCATTAAAAATATTTGTGGTGTTCTGAAAATTAAAGTAAAAATTGGTTACATATTTTGAAGCATGAGGAATTCAAACAATTCCCAACGCTGGTTCGAGTTGAATCTAGGAGATTTTTAATTGTTGGAGGCTATTTTTGATTTTTACAATTTCTAAAAATTCCCTTTTCACAACGATTTATAATTAAACGATTTTAATTCGTGGATACCTCCTAATGTAACTGGCAAGTCGAGCTGATAGGCTACTTCTCCTCTTCTGCTCAAGATCTTGTACGGTCCAACATATCTCGGTGCAAGCTTCCCTTTCGTGTTGAATCTTCGAACTCCCCTAAGTGGAGTGACTCATAAATACACATAATCACCGACTTCGAAAGTAAGATCTCGGCGACGATTGTCTGTATAGCTCTTATGTCTAGACTAGGCCACTTTCAAGTTCTTTTAGATGATCTTAACTTTTTCCTCAGCTTCTCTAAGAACATCTCTACAAAAAACATGTTGTTCCCCTGTCCGATCCCAAAGGAGTGGGGTTCTACACTTTCGGCCATACAAAAGCTTCGTACGGAGCCATTTGTAGACTAGGCGATAGTTGTTGTTGTATGAAAATTCTGCATAAAGGAGACTCTTATCCCAAGTTTTCCTAAAATCAAGGACACAAGCCCGAAGCATGTCTTCAAGAATCTAATTGATTCGTTCTGTCTGGCCATCTATTTGGGGGTGGTAAGCAATGCTAAAATTCAAACGTGTTCCCAATTCCTCTTGCAACTTCTGCAAAACTTGGAAGTAAATTGACTATCCCGGTCAGACGCAATCTTCTTCGGAACACCATGAAGACAAACGATGCGAGCAAAGTATAGTTCTGCCAATTTGCTGCCTTAGTAAGTAGTTTTGACTAGAATAAAATGTGCCACTTTCGTCAGTCTATCAACGACTACCCAGATTGAGTCATAACCACCTTGAGTTCAAGGAAGGCCGGTAATAAAATTCATTCCAATTTCCTCCCATTTCCATTCCGGAATCTGGAGCGGTTGAAGCAATCCTGCTGGTCTCTGGTGTTCTGCTTTGATTCGTTGACATACATCACATAAGGCCACAAATTTAGCTATCTCCAGCTTCATGCTGCCCCACCAATACTTGACTTTTAAGTCTAAATACATCTTGGTACTACCTCGGTGGATGGAGTATTGGCTTTCATGTGCTTCTTGTAGGATGAGCTTCATTATTTCTGGAATGTTTGGGACATAGATACGATCTCCATTCCAGATTGCTCCGTATTCATCCTCAACAAAACCGGTTGCTTTTCCTCTCCTCATATTTTTCCTGAGTTCTTTAATATCAGTGTCATCTTTCTAGGCTTCACGAATTTGATCAAGAAGCAAAGGCCTAGCTTCTAAGGTTGCCAGAAAACCTCGATTGACGATGCCAAGATTCAACGATTCTATCTCCTTGCAAAGAACAGAAGAATACTGCTCGAGATGAACTGTGTTGCAGTAGCTTTTTCTACTCAAAGCATCAGCCACCACGTTGGCTTTCCCGGGGTGATAGTGAATTCCCACATCGTAATTCTTGATTAATTCCAACTACCTTCTTTGGCGTAGGTTTAGATCCGGCTGGGTGAAAATATACTTCAAGCTCTTATGAACGGTGTATAGCTCACAACGATTCCCAACGAGATAATGACGCCAAATTTTTAGAGCATGCACTACGGCTGCCAACTCGAGATCATGAGTGGGGTAGTTGTTTTCATGCAGACGTAACTGTCGGGATGCATAAGCCACCACATGTCCTTGCATTAACACACAACCCAAACCTTGACGGGAGGCGTCACAATACACTTGGAAATCTTTGTTAATATTTGGCAGAACCAAAACTGAGAGGACACCAGTTTGTTTTTGAGCAATTGAAATGCCTTCTCGCATTGTGGGGTCCATACGAACTTTTCTTCTTTCTTCAATAACTGAGTCATTGGTCTAGCTATCTTCAAGAAGTTTCCAATGAACCGGCGGTAATACCCTGCCAATCCCAGGAAGCTGCAAATTTGAGTGACTGTCTTGGGTTGATTCCACTTGGTGACTGATCCAACTGTAGTAGGGTCTACTGCCACTCCTTGAGCAGATATGACATGGCCTAAAAACTTTACTTGTGACAACCAGAATTCACATTTACTGAATTTGGCATACAGTTGATGCATCTTGTGTTTCTCCAGGGTAAGACGCAAATGTTGCTCATGCTCTTCTTTTGTCTTAGAATAAATCAAAATGTCATTGATGAAGACAACCACGAACTTATCCAGATACTCCATGAATACTTTGTTCATCAAGTTCATAAAGAAAGCAGGAGCATTGGTCAACCCGAATGACATTACTGTACATTCATATAGACCATATCTGGTGGTGAAGGCTGTCTTGGGGATATCTTCTTTGCGGATTCGTAGCTGGTGATATCATGATCAGAGATCAATCTTGGAGAATACAACGGCTCCCTTCAATTGGTCAAACAAATCATCGATCCGAGGCAATGGGTATTTGTTCTTGATAGTGACTTCATTGAGCCCACGATAATCGATGCACTTCGTTTGGTCTTGTCTTTCTTCTCGACAAAGATTACCGGTGCTCCCCATGGGGATGTGCTGGGATGAATATACCCTTTCTCCTTCAATTCATCCACTTGCTTCTTCACTTCGGCCAATTCGTTGGCGCCCATCCAATATGGTCTTTTGGAGATAGGTGCAGTACCAGGTAGTAGATCAATTAGAAACTCAATCTCTCTTTGGGGGGGCATTCCTGGCAAGTCTTCGGGGAACACATCCACGTAATCCTTGACTATTGGGATTTCTTCAAGACGGACCTGATGCAGAACTTGCGGGCAGGTCAGGGTGGGATGAGCATAGGCGATGACTGGCTGATTAGGACCATTGTGTAACGTGATGGTTCTACGAGCACAACCCAATACCACTTGATGGCGAGCAAGAAAGTTCATTCCAAGGATAACATCTAGATCTTTGGATTCCAGAAGGATGAGATTAGCTAGAAAAGGAATCCCTTGGATTTCTATGGACACTGATGGACTGAACTGCCGAGCTGGCATTTGACCACCGGGGGTAGTAATTAGCATAGAATTGCTAAGGCTTTCTACCCTCAAGTTATGTTGCCCCACAAATTTTCTTGATATGAATGAGTGTGTAGCTCCAGAATCAAATAAAACTGATGCACGAACAGAATTAACCAGAAATGTACCAATGATAACTTCGGGAGCTACCTGCACTTCCTCTGTAGTGACGTGGTTCACACGTCCCCTGATCATGTTGTTGCTGCCACCATTGTTGCGGACTGGTGCCTGGCCTTGCGGGCGCTTCGGCTTCGGGCATTTGTTGGCAAAATGCCCCGGTTCATGGCAGTTGAAGCATAGGAGGACTTTTCCCTCACGATCTTTGTTGGTTGGCACTCCTGGTGCTGCTGTTGGAGTAGGACGAGGTGCACGGTTTATCGCCTGGTTCTGCTGCTGCGATGAAGACCTGTTGACAAATTGCATAGGGGAAGTTGGACGGAACTGTGAGTTGGAGGAAGATGCACCGTGATGAGGAGTGGTATAACGGAGCTTCTGACTTGGCCCCTATTGTGCCTTGAAGTTTGCCATGCGGCACTTGAGACTGTCGAGTTCTTTGTTCTTGGCTTCCTGGCGGATAGACTTGTCCACTAAACGCTGGAAATCGACATAGTCGCTGGAGATCAATTGAACTGACAGCTCGGTATTGAGTCCAGAGAGAAACTTTTTCTGCTTATCTTCATCTTCGCGCACTTCCTCTAGGGCATATTTGGCAAGACGGTTGAATTCTTACAGATATTCTGTTACTGAGTGGTTGCCTTGCTTTAGATCCCGGAACTCTCGCTTCTTCAAAGCCATAATACCAGCTGGCACATGAGACTTTCTAAACGCGGCGTTGAAGCGACCCCAAGTGATAGGCTGTTCTGCAGGTTGGGTGGCTTGGAACTGGTCCCACCATTCAGAAGCGGTCCTTAGAGTTGGTGGGTAGCGAAGGCAACTTTTTTTAGCATCGGTGCACTGGATTAGGTCAAGTTTCTTGTTGATGGTGTGCAGCCAATCTATAGCATCTACGGGGTTGGAGGTGCTAGAGAAAGTGGGTGGGCGAATACGTAGGAATTCTGCGAGCTTGGACTAGGGAGGGGAGGTGGTGGAGCATTAGCGACATTCTGGTTTTGGATATGATGGAGAAGAGCAGCCATCATATTGGTTTGTTGAGCTAGGATCTCGGTAATAATGGGGTTGTCATGAGGTGGGGGTGGTGGTGGTGGCGGTGGTGGGGGTGGTGGTGTGTTCCCATGATCACGTGCATTGCCTTCTGCCCGGTGCTCATCAGCGGCTGACCTCCTGGTGTTCACCATCTGATCGAACCAAGCAAGAGAAGGATAAGGAGACAGAAAAGAAAAGTAGGAGCCAAACTATTAACCCAACTTATTTAGATTTTTATTATACTGATGTTTGTGAGATAGCTCAAGTTTTTAACAGGGCGAAGCTATACCACAACGAGCCAGTATAGGCTGCGCCCACACACTCCACAAAAGCCAAGAGACAAATGAGGAAAAACACTCACACCCTGAAGCTACTCGTCTGCTGCCGGAGGAGTGCTACCGCTGTTGGAGGCGTCGCTGCAAGGGGCCTTCAGAGTCAGAACCTTGCCTTCTGCCAGGGCCTTGTGAACGAGGGACGACCTGGTGGTGCTCTTGCGAATGGTGATCTTCAGGCTGCGGTAGACACGGTGATGCTTGGGAGAGGCATCCTAGCCATTGGCAAGCTTGAGCTGACGCATTTCCTCCTCCAGGGCGTCGAGCTCCTTCTTGAGACTCAAGTTCTCGTGGCGCAGACTCAGGATCCACAGGTTGTTCTCCACCAACCCACGCTTCACGAGCCTGTGGAAGTCAATGCGAGCAGTGTCGTAGGCCTCCATCTGAGCAGGGTGACGAAGGGTGGTGTCATCCTCCAAGCAGGTCCCCCTGAAGCTGGCGTAGTCACTCGGGTCCATGCGACGAGGGTGGTAGCGGTACGGAGTGTGCTGCAGCTCGTAGTTGTACGTCATCCCCAGCATGCCAATGAGGAGAAGCGCCGTGCTCTAGCAAGCCTCCACAAATGTGTCTCCTTCAGCCGAGGCAGTCAGCGAGGAGCGGTTGGGGTGGCTGGAAAGGAGGGTAGCCGTGACCTCCCATTCTGCCTGGGGAGCGTCGTCGTTGCCGGTAACAGGAAGCTTCACTCCCATGTACTCCACCTCGTTGGTGTAGTCGAGATCAAGGCAAAGGTGACGCAGCTCTAGAACGAAACCTTCTTGCCCAATTCTGTGACGGGTCAAGGGGAGGGCCATCTACAAAATTTTTGAAAATGAAAAGTCAGTAAGAAATTTTTAAAAGAGTAAGCAGGTAAAGACAAAATACAAGTTTTCGTAAATAGGGACGAATTCAAGTAAAATATTTTCTAGGGGTTGTCTCCCTCGCCTTAGGGTCAAAATAAGCTCTGATACCAACTTGTCACGCCCGAAAAATAGAACACTATATTCCGATTGTGAGTGCATAAATCCTTGTCCCAGGAGGCAAGGTACACATTACATAGTTGGTAATTAACAGAGTAAACAAGTGGAAGCGTAGATAGAGTACTTTATTACATAGGCGACCAAAGGCCCAACACTGAAAGATAAACAAATAAAAGACGGCAGCTACGACGGGCCACCACAGGCGCTTTGACGGCAGGCACGAGCTAGACACCAAAGTCTTCAACTTCGAAACACTCCTCTGCTGGAAGGGGAAAAAGGAGCAAGGCTGAGTACAACCACCATACTCAGCAAGCCATGCCGAAAAAATGCAAATATAATGCACGAGAGTACAAGGAATTCATATATAAAGCTATTTTGCAGAAAAACAACATTTCAAGCATTTAAATATTTAAAGGCATTTAATTAAATCATGAGCCTATCTCTAATCATATTATTATCAAGCCACGCACCGACACGATCTTGCCTTAACCCATGCCAACAAGTGCTAACTTCAATTATTTCAGTTTTAAACAGAATTAAATTCTAACTTGGTTACATTGCTTGGCTTGCCCATAACCGAGGGCGCGACTATTTGAATAGATTAAACTCTGATCAGAGGTGTACATTTTTACCTACCAGACATGCCTTCCTTACGTGTTGCTACGTGCCACATGTCACCACAGCATACGGACGAAAGCCATGACATAACTCATCGTTTAATACTGCCCTAAACAAAGAAGACCGACATAGACTTCCCCTGCCAGGCGCCCTGGGTCGAGCAGACAGTCTATGCCCCCAGACATCTCGACTCGTCCTGAGCCTTCACTTGTCAGAGACGTCAGCCCTTCCTAGGGCTTCATCCATCCCTATCTATGTCTTCTCTGTTCAGGACCGTACTAAACAACGTGTTAAGCCTTACCCATTAGATAGGTGATAGTACAAAATATGCTTTGCAATAGAGTCCTGAAGACCAGTCCTTATGACGGCCGAGGTGCGACTAACAAAACCATGCACCTCGTGCACAGCCGAAAACATGGTTGGAGAAATTTTGAAGGGAAAATTTATTGTCATAGCTACACAACCAAAATTTCCATTATTTACAAATTATTTCTTAGTCTAATTATTTAAAACATCTAATTGTTTCTATTTAAGCAGAGCTAAGCATATTCCTAAATTTTACTAGTAAGCACCATATATATAAAGTACTCACTAGTTTTTTTTTTCTAGGGTTACCAAGGTTAATAATAATACAATTAATAAGGCTATAACAAGGAGAATCGATACGACTAAATAAAACAGTGATAGACGCGGGAATTTAATAAAATAAAATGCAATAATTTAAATAAAAATAAATTTGTAAAAGGGGCAAAAATATGATCCTTGCTCGCTACCAAAGTCTTCAATGTCGACCTCGAGGTAGAGCAGCTCTTCCGTATCTACAACGATGATGCGACGAACACAAAAGAAAATGGCCAAAAGATAAATAAAAACCATATAAGATACAGAAATAAAGTACAAAAATGGGTTCTACATCGATTATGGAAAAAATAGCAATTTGAATGGGTCGATTCCGAGTTCAAATGGTCAAGATATGACCATTTGAATTTTAGGCGTTGTTTAAATGGCGATTTACGAATTCGTGAATTATTTTTGTTGCTGCTTGAGAGGGTGACTGAAACAGGACAGAGGAAGGGGAGAGATGGCAGTGCGGAGGGAGAGGGATGGCAGTGGGTGGAGGCAAGCTCACCGGAGCAGCGAGAACAGCGAGGAGACGACGAAGACGGCCAGTGATGAGGGAGAGGCGGCTGATAGCGGCGAGGAGACGACGAAGACAACCAGTGGTGAGGGAGAGGTGGCTGATAGCTTCGGATTGCCAGCGATGTCATCGTTCCCGTGGTCCTTGTGCTCGATGGAGAGGGAAGGGAGGACGACGTGAGGGAGAAAGGAGGGGGCTGAGAGGAAAAGGAGGGTCGGCCGGAGGGAGAGAAACGGCGTCGGCCATTCATGGCGTCAGCTCACAGGAGACGAGCATGCAGCGACTCAAGACGTGTTAGTGCACGATTGAGGTTGATTCATGAGGGGAAATAATGCCCATGACGAGGGGAACCTATTTTTGCATTTAAACGGGAGGGGAATCGACCGGGGAGGTGGATCGATTGGTGGCTACTTGCTAGGGTTCACGGGAGAGAGAGGAACATGCGCAATCCCGACGCTCCTGTTTTGTGGGCCCACCTGCCAGTGCACATGACTCTCAGCCTGGGCCAGATTGGGTCGTGCACGGGGAGCGGAGGGGCGGCTGGTGAGGAGGAAAAGAGAGGGAGGTGCTGCTGGGCCAAGGAGGGAGAGAGGAGAGATGGGCCGGGGGCCCAAAAGGAGAGGGAGAGGTTTATCTTAATTTTTCTATTTTTTTAGAAATATGAGAAAGGTTATTGTTGCATTAAAAATATTTGTGGTGCTCTTAAAAACTAAAGTAAAAATTGGTTACATATTTTGAAGCATGAGGAATTCGAACGAAGTTCCCACACGGTTCGAGTTGAATCTTGGGGATTTTTAATTGTTGGAGACTATTTTTGATCTTTACAATTTCTAGAAATTCCCTTTTCAAAACAATTAAGTAAACAATTTTTAGGGCGCGACAAAACTTGACTAGGTTCAATTTTTCAAATCCAAAATTACAATATAAAGATACAGTGGGCAAGCCATAAAAGAATGTAATAGAAGTGTTTGATAATACTTCTAAAATCTATAAATGAAATCTGACGTGACAATAAACTCTAACCCAATTTTTAAATATCCCAAGAAGTATGAAAATAAACAGTAGTAGACTAGCGACAAATAAAAGGGTGACAAATGAGTAAAAGCGACAACTGGCGTGACTTTTAAAATCTATAAAATTAAAAACCCAATAATAATAATATATGAGTGTTAAAATCTTAAAATTACAAGATGACTATTTAACAAATTTTAAAGAAAATCATGTGTAAAGTAATTTTGAATGGAAGCTAACCGTGCAATTGCGTGACCACCTTGCTAGTTATATAATCAAAACAGTATTGAAAGAAAACATCATGCTCACAGTGAAGACTGAAAATTTTGACATTAAAAAAAACTAAAGTCACGGATTGACTTGATTCTTATCTCATGTTGAACTATGTGCTTGATGGATGTCACAATTGTCGACCTTGCATTCCATTCATATATATAGCATCCTCAACAGATCTTTCTATTGATACTTTATCCTAAATTTTGGGTGTTTTTCTCAGAAACTAAGCTCCAAGAAATCACCCTTTTGATACCCTAAAATAGTCTCACCCTAAATCAGTCTCTCCCATCACCCAAACTCACGTTACCGCATCCGTGGACTATATGCTAGCGGGAAGGATTCGTGGGTTGTTTTTCATCGTGCGCGAGTGAAAAAAACTGTCGCATTCCTCTTCTTTCTCGCTCCTACCGCTGCGTTGTGTGCGACGCCCCTGCCGCATCCCCAGCCACGCCGTCTCCCCAACCGCGCCGCATCCCCGACCCCACAGCATCCCCGGCCGCGCCGCACCATCTGTCCTCTTCCTAGCCGCGCCACTTCCCCGGCCGCGCCGCCCCCGGATAGGCGGCAGGTACGGCGGCGTCAACAATAGATGTGACGTATGCAGAGGCGGCGTCGACCAGAGACGGCGCGATGGAGAGACAACAGGCCACAGCTGGTGCAGCTATTGGGCCAGGCCAGCCCAACTCAAAATTTCTGATTTTGATTTTGAGATATAGGATTAGGGTGAGCTACCATAGACAAAATAGATAAAGATATTATATTAGAATAGATGATCTCCTATAACCTTAATTTAGGAGATAAGATTAAGAATATTTGTTGAGATGCTCTTAGGATTCTATTGTGTCTCCGTGGAAACCGTTGTACTACCCTCTTATCAGTCCAATGACTGGACCATTTATGGTGGCCGCTTATTCTAATTTTTATACGGATGAAATTGATCTGCCTAAGTGCTTGTCAGTGTTGATGCGGAGCAATATGGATGAATAAATTGATTCTCATTGAAATTTCTATGCTTGCAAACAGCAAGGATGTGAGCGCAAGGAATTCCATTAAGGTTTGGCTTCAGGCATTCGCACACGTAGTATGGTTTCCTTGCACCATTACAACTCGTTCGCAGTCAACCTTCACGTCATACACACCACCTTCATCATCGTAAAAAGTCACATGATGCATGGCTCAACCCGGCCTTATTTCCTCGCTTTTTATTAACAGATTATCGACCCGAGTGGCCACAGTCCTTTTTGTATCAACAAACCATGCATATATTCTAAATATTTGTTAAATGTTTCTCTACTATTGCTGTGACAGGTAATCTCTTTGAGTACGGGAACAATATTGTTTAATAATCTCCTTGCGTGCTCATCTTTGTATTTACTAGCAGGCTGCATGTGCTTAATTACATGAAAAAAATCGGTTACGCTTAAGTACAATGCTTATCTCTAACGGTGGCTAAGCGCGTTGGGGGGCGTGGGCTGGTGGGGCAGTGGGTGACGGGGGCCGGGGTGCGCGACTTGCATGGAAGGTTTTAAAAATCGGAATACGATAAAATTAAAATCATGATAATCCTACTAAATTTAAATAAATTTTAAAAATAATTTAAATTTTTATAAATTTTGTATGAGTTGTTACGGTTATCGCAGTCACCTAACGGAAACCTGTTACAGGCCTCACCTCCAGCTCCTTCCTGTAATTAGCCACTAATGACGCTAATTAAGTCTAATTAGTAATTAGTGTAAAATTGGAACCAAATGGTGCTAGCTAAAGCTGTGCCTAAAATTGCAAATGGAATGCACTCAATCTGAGTAGACCTTTGTCAAAATTTGGTTTCGACAATAGAATTTTGGGGGTGCAGTCAAGATTATCAAGTACAATGGGTTAGGTGGAAAACAAGGATTTAGACAGGTTCAGTCCCTCTCGTGAGATAATACCCTACTCCTGTTTCGGGGATTCGATCCGCCGAGTGTATATTGATCTCGTGATCTTGTGTAACAAAAGCTAAAAAGCTGATCTAACTTCTGATGTCTAAAGCTCTTGCTTATGAAATCTGATATCCCTCAAGGGACGCCCCTTACCTCCCTTATATAGTCTTGGGAGGCGGGCTTACAAATCGGAAACCATATATTACTCTAAGTCGGTTTCCTCAATCTTACAAACCGTGACTATGAGTCGTTGTCTTATCTCAATCGACAACGTAACACCCAAGTCATATTTGGTTTACATATCTGGTAGGTGCAATCTATCCCTACCTCCAGTCGGATAAACTTGCCATGTAGATACCCGATTGCCATAATCTCCACACTAGCCCCCAGGTCCTTTTCAGTCGACGAGACAACTCAGCATCAAACCAAGACAGTATACAGCCAAACAACTCTTTGGCCGAGTGCTTCTGACGCCGAGTGATTCCGTCATCTCTGCCTGAATCTCCCGAGTGACTCCAAAGACTGTGAAAGGCTGAAAAATATCCAAAAAATAAATACCTAGATACATCTCTTGATACACCTAATTAGGTGTAGCCCCCGACTGTATGATTAGCCAAAAACAGACCAAACATACAATTAAGAACTATAAAGAATCACACTCATATAAATGCTTAGCTCATGCTAAAGCAATCATAAAAAATCCCATTACTCGACAAGCTCACGCTCGTCCGAGTGAATTTGCCCGAGTCATCTCAGAACAAATAACTCAATCAACCCTCGTGGGTGAAAAAGCACTCGGTAAGTTCATGCTTATCCGAGTGAAGCTACCCGAGTCATCTCGGATCAAATATTTTATTCATCCCTCATGGGTAAATAAGTTTTTCAGTCATCTGAAAAATATGACCAAATTATTAAATAGCTCTTGCCATAATACTGGTCTTAATCTATAAAGATCTTCACCAAGGTGGAAAAATAACATTGATATAATCACTTAATCAAATGCTAAAGAACCAAACAGTCCTTGTCATCAAGGCAGCTAACAAAAGCTGAGCTGTTTGTCACCTTTCAAATTGCATCGTGCTAACTTCTCATGAAGTCAAGAAAACCGCGGTATGAAAGGATTTCCAAAGGCACAGAGCACTCAGACACGTGCATATTGCCAAGGCAAATCTGCTTAAGTTCATCCACTTAAGTCCTTAAGGACACGCGTCAAGCCACACCTTAGCTGGGCCGCAGGTCTCTCATGGGCTCGGCCCAATCGCAAGAAAACCTAGCGCAACCCTCAATTCTCTTACAAAGCCTCGAGGTCATCCCTGCCACTTCGTCTTTCCAAAAATTTCCTCTTTTCGCAGCACTGTTCACCAGCTCCCTGTGAAAAACCCTAGGCTCGCGCGCACCCAAATCCATTGATCCAAGAGCTTGCGCTTCGCTCACAGCTAGCCTCCGCATTCATCTTTTCATATCCCCATCTCAAATCTCCATCCTTTTTAGCCAGATCTGCTCCCCACACAAACCACATTCATGGCGGATGAGAGAAAAATCCCTTTCGAGCAGTGGGCCACTTCAGATGTGAGGGAGTCCACCCTCAAGGAGATGGTGAAGCACGGAGTGCTTCCTCCCAAGGAGATCGCGGGCTGGCGCCCAGCGGCGGGTGAGGAGTTTCCCACCCCGAACACCGGTGAGCTCGTCGTCTTCACTTATTTCTTTTACTGTGGCTTCAACCTCCCCACCTCCGAGTTCTTTAGGGGTCTTCTGGATTATTATGGCCTCCGGCTCTATCATATGAACCCCAACTCCATGCTTCACATCGCTCTTTTCATCCACGTGTGTGAAGCCTTCCTTGGCATTCTTCTCCACTTCCAACTCTTTCATCGCATGTTTGACCTCAAACCGCATCCGAATAAGGACCATCCATGCGTCGTTGGTGGATCGGGTTTTCAACTCCGCGGATCCCTCCGCAAGGAGTACTTTTCTCTTCCCTTGAAATCCTCCAACAAGGGTTGGCATGCTGGCTGGTTCTATATTTCCAATCTTGAGCCCAGCCTGCCGAACTTCGTTGGCCTTTCCCCTGTGCCTAAGCATACCTGGAGCACTGTGCCAGTAGCCCAAGATTGGGATGAAGCCAACAAGTTACTAGCGAAGATCCTAGAGATGAAGCAAAAAGGTCTTCGTGGCGAGCAAATCACTCGGCACTTCATCAGGAGCCGACTAGCGCCGATTAAGGAGCGATCGAAGCCAGCCTTCGAGTATGAGGGCGAGAGGGACCCCAATCGGGAAGACTGTGACTCCCTCAGCTTTGAAATCCTGAAAATCCGGATGTACAAGGTCTTCTCGACTGGAATCGCAGTCGAGCGCAGCCTCGTGTTGCCGGTCCTTCCCTTTAGTCTGTATCGACCTCCTCCTCCGGTAAGCCGACTGAACTCTTTCATTGCCTTGTAATCTTGTCATCACACTTCTTAGTGTTGTGAGAATTTTTCTTGCAGGAAAATGCCTCTATTATTTCAAAACCATACAAAGTTCCTCATGATGACGTGCCACTTCGCCCTGCCAAGAAGCCGACCGGTGGAGTGAAGATGCAGAGCGATCCAATTGGGAAAAGAGCGGCCCCGATTGAGGACATTAGCAAACGGGCAAGCAAGAGGAGGCTCATCATTGATGACTCGGACGATGATGTTCCAGCTCCTCCAGCCAAAGCAACCCCTCCAAGGCCATCACCGAAGGCGGCGCCGAAGATCCGCCGGTCATCCAGGTACGCCTTATGACTGACGTTAGGCGTTTTGTTGAAAATTTCTTTGTCTTCATTCCGACTGAGCGCGTCGTTGGTTTGGCAGGAGGCCCCAAGATATAGATCCTGCCGGGAAGAGTGAAGGGCCAACTCCAGCTGCCGCATCCGAGGCATCCAAGCCTGTGGAACCAAAACCCCGGAGCCCTCTCCCGAGCGAGAGCGCTCCGGGCAGAAAACCCTCGCCTCCAAGCAAAGATATCCCAAGGAGGAAGCCCCCGACCGCCAGCCGGGACATCCCGACTGGAAACCAGTCGGCCACCGAGAAGCCATCGACTGCAGCTCAGAAGGCCCCAACTGAAGACCAGTCGGTGAAAAGTCAGAAGGAAAAGACCAGCCGGGCTGCTTCAGTCAAGGGTTCAGCCGCCAAAGCCGGTAAGTCTCGAATTGAGATTTCGTCTTCGATCTTCAATTTGATTCTTTCGCATCTTCATCTGTTCCTCTGGTCTATCGGCCACGGTAGAAGAAATCCCGGGTTGCGGTCTTACGAAACAGGGGTTCCTCCGATTAAAATCGAGTGGCGAGATTCAGAAAGCGAGGAAAGGGATGCCCTCGTCAACAGCCTGAATGAGGCGACTCGGCTACTCAATGTAAGCCTTGATCCTTTCCTATGGTAGTATTGTTATTCCTTTTCAGTTGGCCAACTTCGGTTCTCGCGTGCAGAAGGAGTACTGCCGATCGATGGCCAAGTCCGAGGCGCTCGAGAAGTTGGTCCCGCATCTAAACTCCCTGGAGGACATCCAACAGAAGTTGAAGACCACTCGAGAAGAGGCCGCGTCGAGGGAAGCAGCCCTGAGGAGGGAAATAGCCGAACTTTGGGAAGAAAACCTCGATCTCCGGGGTTCAGTTGGGAGTAAGCCTAACCCCCTCAGTATCTTTATGGCTTCTGTGTTGATTTCGGTTGCTGACAACCTCTCTTTTTGTAGAAAATTCATCGGAGGTTCACTTGCTTCGGACCCAGTGGAGCATCCAACCTCAGCAAGGCGAGCGGAGGCCGAGTTTGAAGGTAAGCTTCTTCGAAGTAACATTCTTTGTCTTGCTTTGTCTTCGGGTACTTTGCGTGATCATGTTCTTTTGGCAGCTTACAAGGTCAAGACCCGAGCTCAATACGATATTTTGCTTGAGAGGGTCAAACAAGCTAGAAGGGTCCGAGAAGACGTAGCTAACGCAACAACGCTGATCCTGTTGTCCTTGTTCCATCATGGAGTCGGGACCAGCTCACTGGACCCAGTTGAAGTCTTCGATAAGCTTAGGCGAGCCCCTGACCAGTATTTGACCAACATTTCCGAGGCGGCTGTCATGGGAGCGGGCTTCGCCCTTGCACAAACGAAGTCACTCTACCCTCGAGTGGACGTGGATTCAGTCGGGGAGGGCTTCGCTGAGGGAACTTCAGATGAGCAGGCCCTTGATTTGATTAGTGAGGCACAGGAATCGGCCAAAAAAGTGGCCGCGGATGTAGTGAACCACTTCCGGCCTTGAGTTGACTTGTAAACATTATATGCGACTTTCTGATGTAAAACTTTGTAGATATTTGGTTTGTTTATGTTAATGTCCTGACCCGAGTTTTTATGTAAAATTTCTTAAGTAATTTTCGTCCGACTGTCACCAAGCCTAAGCCTGATTAGGTCATCAAAAAATTCTCAGTCCTTAAACATTGAACTCGAATCAAAAAGCATTAAACAATGATAAACCAAGTATGCACAGGTTGTCGAAAAAAGACCATGCTTTATTAACATATGTACAGCCCCCGACTGCTAACTCAAAAAGTCATCTTGCTTGAGGTTGGCAGTCAAGGAGAAACATGAGACTTAAGTCCATTTAAGCATAGAATCGTCGAAGATGTTCGATGTTCCAGGAATTCTCCACCATAGATCCGTCTTCACGCTTTAATCGATATGCACCTGGCCGAGTCACCTCAGCAATTATGTATGGTCCTTCCCATAAGGGGGATAACTTGTGACGGTCCTTGGTGGTCTGAACCTTGCGTAGAACCAAATCGCCAATGATAAAAGCTCGTGCTCGAACGTTGCGACTGTGGTATCGTCTGAGCCCTTGAAGATATTTCGCCGACTGGATGAGGGCTGCCTCACGGGCCTCTTCTAGTCGGGTGAGGTCATCCACTCGGTCTGGGTCGTAGCGTTCATCGTTGAAGCTGCGGACTCAGAGGGATTCATACTCCATCTCATTTGGCAACATGGCTTCTGCGGACCAGAAAGAAAAGAGTTTGGCCGGTAGCCCGACTGGGTGTGGTCCGCAGAGACCATAGAACCGAGGGGAGCTCTTGAACCCACTTGCCTGCGTAAGGATTTAGGCGATCGAACACGCGGGCCTTGATGCCTTGAAGGACCATGCCGTTGGCACGCTCGACTTGTCCATTGCTTTTGGGATGTGCAACTGACGCATAACAAATTTTGATTCCGAAGTCTTCGCAGAATTCCTTGAAGATGCCTCCTGTGAATTCAGTCCCATTGTCGGTTATGATTCTATTTAGGACGCCGAAGCGGTGCACGATGTTGAGGATGAAGTCCCGTGCCTTGTCAGCAGTAATTGTGGCAACCGGCTTGGCTTCGATCCACTTGGAGAACTTGTCGATTGCGACGAACAAGTGTGTGAATCCTCGTGGAGCCTTCTTGAACGGGCCGACTATGTCTAAGCCCCATACCACAAATGGCCAGGATAATGGGATTGTTTGTAGCTCTTGGGCTGGGACATGGCTCTGTCGGGCGAAGAATTGGCAGCCTTCACAGGTTCGTACCACTTTGTCCACGTCGGAGACAGCGGTAAGCCAGGAAAAACCTTGTCTGTAGGCTTTGCCCACCAAGGTGTGTGCGGCCGCGTGGCTTCCGCATATGCCCGAGTGGATGTCATGGAGTAGCTATCGTCCTTCCTTGGGTGTGATGCACCTCATCAGGATTCCGGAGGGACTTCTCTTGTACAGATCGGAGTCAACCATGACGTAAGCTTGGCAACATCGTCGGACACGTTCTGCCTCATCCCGGTCTTCCGGCAGCTCTTGCTGTGTTAAAAATTTGATGAGTGGTGTCCTCTAGTCGGCGTCAATCATGGTGACTTCGTTTGCAGCTTGTTCGGTGGGAACTGGTTTTGCCGCAACAGTTGGCTCATAGAGGTGCTCGACAAAAAAGTCTGTTAGGGCGGCTTCACGTTTGGATCCGAACTGCGCCAACTCGTCAGTTGCTTCGTTGTTGTGTCTTAGGACGTGTGATAGCTCGAGTCCGTCAAACTTGTCTTCAAGTTTGCGAACCTCCTGTCGGTAGGCCTCCATGGTGTCGTTTAGACAGGACCAGTCTTTCATTACTTGGTTCACGACCAGCTGGGAGTCCCCCTTCACGACGAGCCGGCGTATCCCGAGTGAAACTGCGAGCCGCAGTCCATGTAGCAGGGCTTCATACTTGGCGACGTTATGTGAGGCGGAGAAGTGGAGGTGGAGGACGTATTGTAGGGTTGCGCGGAGGCTACGCTAGCCGAAAACAAAAATTTTAACCGCGCAAACCAGGAACACTTGCAAGTAAGGGCCGATAGATCGTTACCGATTGGAGTAGAGCACAGCGGAATAGCCAATCAGTGCAATCCAATCCGGAACAGTGTAGCCAATTCTCGCAAGCCGAAAGCCGATACCCGGGGACAGCCGATTCGCCAATCAGCCGGTTCGCAGATGCCGTAGCCGATCTGAAGCCGATCAACAGCGCGCAACGTAGCAGCGCCTCTACCGGTATCCACACGTCCGGGGACAAAACGCCGTACACCTGTGTGCTAGCACGCGATGCAAGGCTAGGGTTTGGCTCGAAAGTGGGGAAGGTTTCCGTGGAGATTGATCTCGGCGACTTATGTTGCATGCGATGCAATTGACGTATATCAGCTCTCCACCCCTCCCTCCTTTATATAGAGTTGGCCGACTGGGACTAATGGCCGATTAGGACTCTATTTTGAATCGGATCTCATCCGTATCTCATAGAGTTGGCCGCCCACACGTCGTAAGCCCATAGGACTCTATCCGATCAGATCCCTATCCGATCGAGCCGTATCCGAGTCCAACTCGAATGCCTGTTCTTATCCCCTTAAGCGTGCGACCCTGTAGGTTCAGGTATACTCGGTTTCGGCTATAGTCTAACTTAGCCGATCGTCGGCTCGAGTCTAACTCAGCCGACCTGTCAACAGCGGCGCCTAGCAGCACATATTGACACCAAAGTATACAAGAATAATATCGGCTCTGAACCTGTAATGTGTACACAAATCCCTTTGCCTCACGATATCAGTTAAGCTATAGGCAAGATGTGTGTCATCCCTTCAATAGCTTAACCATTCACTCGAACCGTATTGGATTATCTATCTGTTGATTGACTCCTCAATCAACTTAGCATGGCCATGCATTTCCATAATCCATTACCTCGAGGGGCCCAGAGATATCTCTCCAAAGGAGGGGCAAATTTCATCTTGATCACTCACATCCCACTCCATGTTTCATAGCAAACCCGAAAACTACCTTTATAACTACCCAGTTACGGAATAGCGTTTGGTAGTCCCAAAGTAGGCTACTACACATGTTGGAATCCATGGTGATCTCAAGTTTAAGGACTTTGTACCAACACTACCGAGACCAACTAATGGCACATTAATTCTGTAGTGTCTCATGGTGGGTCTATCCAACAATGTGTTCTCCAACACATGTGTCCATGTTTATTGATTTGGTATCTCCATACCCATGATCTATGAGACATGATCATCAATCAATAAACATGCCGATCTTAGAATCATATTTGTTCCAACAATATGACATATGATCAGGGATCGTTTAGAAATAGATTTATACATATAGAGTCTCATAAATAAGTCACGTACTTATTGATCAATACAAGATGTCTATTTCATGGAACTGAATAACACTTTATTCATTTATACATAAACATTGACGTGATATCCAACATCTCCATGTTGCCTCTAGGGCATATCACTAACACGTATCTTAGCCTTTCCCCAGTCGGGGAGATCAGCACAACTCTTGCTCCCAAGCCGGTGATCCTCTTAGATCTGTCGAAGTGCATGGTCCAATATTGAAGGTCTTCCCGGGGTACATCTTTTTGCTGTTCGGTCCACTCGGCCAAGAAGTCCGCCAGGGCTTGTGACTTTATAGACGTCCTCGCCTTAAAAGTTAAGTCCAGCGGCATCAGCTCCAGGGCCCACTTCGCAATGCACCCAGTCGTCTCCCGATTGTGAATGACATCGCCGAGTGGAAAGGAGGTGACGACAGTGACCGAGTGACCCTGAAAATAGTGTGCTAATTTTATTGTGGTTATCAGAACACCGTATAGCAATTTTTGTACCTGGGGGTAGCGGATTTTGGCTCCTGCCAATACTTCGCTAACAAAGTAGATCGGTCTCTGAATCTTCTGGGCCCGTCCTTCTTCGTGCTCGACCACGAGGACCGTACTAACCACTTGGTGAGTGGCTGAAACGTACAGTAGGAGGGGCTCCTGGGGCTGAGGCGAGGCTAGGACGGGCGGCGTCGTGAGAAATTCTTTAAAATCTTCAAAGGCCTTATGGGCTTCCGTGGTCCATTGGAAGTCGTCCGTTTTCTTTAGCAATTTGAAGAAGGGCATGCCTCGTTCGTCGAGTCGAGAAATGAATCGGCTTAGCGCCGCCATGCAGCAAGTGAGCATTTGGACATCCTTCTGGTTACTTGGGGGCTTCATGTTCAGGATAGCGTTGATCTTTTCTGGATTGGCTTCAATGCCGCGATGTGACACCATGAAGCTGAGCAGTTTGCCTGATGGGACGCTGAAAGTGCACTTCTCCGGGTTCAACTTCATTCTGAAGGCCCGAATATTTGCGAAGGTTTCTTCTAGGTCAGCAATCAGGTCTTATTTCTGCTTGGTCTTGATGACGACATCGTCGACATAAGCTTCTACGTTCTTGTCGATCTGCGTCTGAAGACACCTTTGGATCATGCGTTGGTATGTGGCCCCGGCGTTCTTCAGGCCGAAAGGCATGGTGATGTAGCAGTAGGCCCCAAACGGCGTGATGAATGATGTCTTCAGGCAGTCGGATTCTTTCAAACTGATCTGGTGGTAGCCCGAGTAGCAGTCCCAAAAGCTCAGGAGTTGGCAGCCGACTGTTGAATCTACGACTTGGTCGATGCGAGGTGGCCCAAATGGATCTTTGGGGCAAGCTTTGTTGAGGTCGGTGTAGTCAACACACATGCGCCATTGCCCTGTCTTTTTACGGACCAGAACCGGGTTGGCCAACCGGTCGGGATGCGAGACTTCCTTGATAAAACCAGGCTAAGAGCTTTGTGAGTTCTTCTTTGATGGCGTCTTTTCGATCCTGCGCGAACCTGCGTAATCGTTGTTTGATTGGTTT
This sequence comes from Oryza australiensis, assembly GCA_019925245.2. Taxonomy (NCBI): domain Eukaryota; kingdom Viridiplantae; phylum Streptophyta; class Magnoliopsida; order Poales; family Poaceae; genus Oryza; species Oryza australiensis. The sequence goes on along the minus strand of JAIFGZ020000440.1, from coordinate 3,135,753 downwards.
TGCGTCATCTTTGACGTGTAAAGAGAGCTCGATCACCTCCCTAGGAATTCCAGGCATGTCAGATGGTTTCCAAGCAAAAACATCTTTATTATTTTGGAGGAAGGTGACGAGCACGCTTTTCTATTTAGGATCTAGTTCAGCGCCGATTACAGCAGGTTTCGAGGGATTCGAAGGATCAAGGGAGATCTTCTTGGTCTTGGCGTCGCCGGTTCCTGATTTGGCTATCTTCTTCGCGGGGATTTCACCCTCTGCCGAAGTCGATGCGGCCAATCGGATTTCTTGCTGGCCGCGTGATCTCTCGCGAGATTGGGCCATGTCGCAGCTCTCCTTGTCGCAGGTGAAGGCTTGCTTCACGTCGCTGCGAAGAGTGATGACGCCGTTGGGACCCGGCATCTTCATGCAGAGGTAGGTGTAATGGGGTATCACCATGAACTTGGCAAGTGCAGGCCTTCCGATGATGACGTGGTAGGCCGTTTCGAAGTCGGCCACCTCGAAAGTGACGTTCTCCGTCCGAAAATTCTCTCGAACTCCGAAGGTGACCGGGAGGGCGATGTGCCCGAGTGGTGTAGATGACAGCCCCGGGATAACTCCATGGAAGGGGGCTGAGCTTGCCTTCAGTTCGGCCCTCGGGATCTGCATCTCGTCCATGGTCTTGGCGAATAAAATGTTGAGGGCGCTGCCCCCATCGATGAGGACACGCTTAAGCTTGATGTTGCGGACCACCGGGTCCAAGACGAGTGGATAGCGCCCCGGGTGAACCACTCGGTCGGGATGATCCGAGCGGTCAAAAGTGATGGCCACCTCCGACCATCGTAGGTACTGTGGGACCTCGGGTTGCGCCGCGTTGACCTCTCGGTCGGTTAGCTTCTGTTTCCTCTTGGATTCATAGGCTAACGACCCCCCGAAGATGTGATTGAGCTCGCCCACGGGGTCTTGAAAGGGCTCGACATTCTCAGCCGTGTTGTTCTTCTTGGCGCCCGATGGACCGACTTCATCAGTTGGCTTCTTATTGAGCTGTGCCGCATATTGCTTGGCGAACTGTTTATAGATGAAGCAGTCTTTAGCCGCGTGCTTGTGATTGGGATGATGTGTGAACTGAGCATTCATGATGGCGTCGTAGGCCGCGACTCGGGGGCGGCGTTGGGAGTTGGAAGTTGCGGCAACTAGATCTTCGGATCGGCGCTTACGGTCCTTTTGGCCCTGATTGTTGTTGCCGTTGTCCTTCTTAGGATTCCGGCTTCCTCCCGCCTGCTTGTCATCCCTCCTGTCGGGCCGGTCTTGGTGCGCTGCTTTGATGGCATCATTGGATTTGGCGTAAGAATTTGCCGTCTCAAACATCTGCTTCACCGACTTCGGTGGCTTGCGCCCAAACTTTCCGATTAATAGCTCATCACGGACTCCCTTCTGGAAGGCGGCAATGATGATGTCGTCGGTGATGTTTGGGATCTTGTTGCGCTTTCGAGAAGCGCCGGATGTAGTCCTTCGAGGTTCGTCGCTTCGGATGACGTTGTACAAGTCGAAGTAGGTCCCGAGCCTCTCGAAGGTGCCCTGAAAGTTGGCGATGAAGTGGTCCCTCAGCTCACTCCACGAGCCGATTGAGCCTCTTTGCAGGTTCGTGAGCCAGTTCCTGGCTGAGTTGGCAAGGGCCACGGGCAGGTAATTAGCCATAGCCTTGTTGTCGCCGCCTGCTGCGCGGGTGGCGAGAGTGTACACGGTAAGCCATGACTCGGGGTCGGTCTTGCCGTCATATTTCTCGATTCCGGTTGGCTTGAATCCATTCGGCCAGTGCACTCGGCGAAGCTCCCGAGTGAAAGCTGGCACTCCATCGTCATTGCTATCGGGTGATCCCCTCCGATCTTCCCGAGTGCGTTGATCTCGCTCTTGGTAGCGGCGATCGAGGACTTCCCGCAGATCGCTCGGCGGGGTCCTCGGTAGGTTGGTTCGGTAGCTGGAGCTGTTATTGCGGCGGACGCGGTGGTGGACGGGTGGACGTCCATGTTGCTTCTCACGGGAGTCGGTCGTTTGCTCCTCATGCTTCTGCGTGGACTCGTGACGTGGGCCTTTTGGCCTAGTTGTCGACCGGTCTGGCTCGGGCCTCTTGTAATCCCTTGACCTTAGTGGCGGGAGCCGGCTTCTGTCGGGCGTTTCAGCCACAGACTCAGTCGGCCTTCGTGCTGAGGTGGAGGGATGACCGTTGGCTGTGGCTGCAACGATGGTCTTGATCTTGTCTAGTATTGGAGTCACGTCGGGGGGCGCCGTCTCGATGACGGTGTCCAGGAGTGTAAGGGCAGCAACAGCGTTCTGCTGTGGTGTCTGAAAGATATTGGTGTTGCGGACTCGCGTTTGGAGAATAGCCTCCTGAGCGGACCGTCCGGCTGCCCGTAGATCCTGCTTTCTTTTGTCGGCTTCCTCTTTTCGCTTCTTCTCCTCTTTTGCCAGCTTGCGCTCTTGCTCGATCCTGGCTCGCTCTTCTTCCGTAAGCCTGTGGGCCATGGCTGAGTCGGACTCGGCCACCTCAGCCATGAGGACATCAAAACACTTCGGCTCGTAGTCCTTGTTGCCTTACCATTTTATTCATAGATTTTTTGGACAGATGTTAATACAGCTGCAAATTAAAGTGGAGACGTTTTTTCATATGTGTAGTCGGGTTTCATCATAAAATACCGATCGAATTGATATAAAAACTTTTTAAAAACGTCGTTTAGTAATTTAGAAGGAATGCTCGTGAAAAATGATGGAGTAAAATGGAAAACTGAGGAACGAATACAGCCCAATGAGTTCGGACATCCGAAGTTGGTTCATGCCTTAGGCCAGGCCCATTCAGATTTTGAGCTTAACAGCCAACATAATAATCTTCACCTCGGCCCAGCAGCATGCCAACAGACGAGCAGGCCCAAAGCGAGACGACGAGGACTTAGTCTATTGGGCCGTATCTGCTTTGCCGTCACCTTTGGCCCATATTCGGGCCAACTCTCCCGGCCTGCCTGCGCGGCGAGCTGAGCTCTTCCCGGCGGCGCTGCGAACAGCGAACATGGCTACGAAATTCACTGCCCGATCGGAAGAGTTTGGTCATGCGAAGCAAAGCGTGCATACCCACCGTGCGATCGAGAAGCTTCGTCGTCTTCGTTTGATCGCTTCCCGCTCCGCTCCATCGATCCCCCGATTTGCCACTCCTAAATTGGCAAAGTCCCCCGCGAGCCAAGCATTTCAGGGCACATGCATAAAGCGAACACCATGGCAACGGATGCACGAGCTTTCTTTCCTCTTCCCCCTTCCTCCTCCTCCGGCCGGTCACCGCCTGCCTCGTCGTCGCCGGCGCTGATCGGTTTGGCCCGCCCACGCGGCGGAGATATGATGGACGGGAACGCGGTGGACGAGCTGATACGGCGGCTGCTTGACGGGAAGAAGGTTAAGCCGTCGTCGTCGGCGAAGAAGGTGCAGCTCAGCGAGGCGGAGATCCGGCAGCTCTGCGTCACCGGCAAGGACATCTTCCTCTCCCAGCCCAACCTCCTCGAGCTCGAGGCCCCCATCAACGTCTGCGGTAAGCTAGCCCGGCCTTGCCGCCATTGATTCCGTAATTCTTGAATTCTTGACCGATCTGTAACAATTCTGCATGCCTATGCAGGCGACATCCACGGGCAATTCTCCGACCTGCTTCGGCTGTTCGAGTTCGGCGGGCTGCCGCCGACCGCCAACTATCTCTTCCTCGGCGACTACGTCGACCGCGGCAAGCAGAGCATCGAGACGATCTGCCTCCTGCTCGCGTACAAGATCAAGTACCCGGACAACTTCTTCCTGCTGAGAGGCAACCACGAGTGCGCCTCCATCAACCGCATCTACGGATTCTACGACGAGTGCAAGCGCCGGTTCAGCGTCCGCCTCTGGAAGCTCTTCACCGACTGCTTCAACTGCCTCCCCGTCGCCGCCGTCATCGACGACAAGATCCTCTGCATGCACGGCGGACTCTCGCCGGACCTCGACAACCTCGACCGGATAAGGGAGATCGGCCGCCCCGTCGACGTCCCCGACCAGGGCCTCCTCTGCGACCTCCTCTGGTCCGACCCCGACCGCGAGAGCTCCGGCTGGGGCGAGAACGACCGCGGCGTCTCCTTCACCTTCGGCGCCGACAAGGTCACCGAGTTCCTCAACAAGCACGACCTCGACCTCATCTGCCGCGCTCACCAGGCAAGCCACCGCTGCTCCCCTAGCCTCCCTCCTGCACATTGAAAATCGTCTGAACCTTGAAGCTTTCTTGTGTTCTTGGCAATGGTGGATGGAACGAACAACAGGTGGTGGAGGACGGCTACGAGTTCTTCGCGGACAGGCAGCTGGTGACCATATTTTCGGCGCCAAACTACTGCGGCGAGTTCAACAACGCCGGCGCGCTGATGAACGTCGACGCCAGCCTGCTCTGCTCGTTCCAGATCCTCAAGCCGTTCAGAGGAAAGTCGCAGGCGGAGTGACGACGAAGAGACGACGCCGGCGCCGGGGCGCGGCTAGTCGGCCGTCGATCGAGGCAGAGATTTTTTTGGGGGATTTAGACAGAGGCTTCGTACGTAGATCTGCATGCACATTTCACAGCACAGAATTCTCCACGCATTTTCTCGTTGATGTTTGGGGGACCAACAGATGATGACCCAATCCAACCTCCACTTCTTCTGAATCCTTTGCTTGTAAACTGATTCAATACTTGTATATATAACCAATTAACCAAACATATAGTTCATTAATCCTATATATACATGATCATGGTCTCATGGAAGGAATAAAATGTTGTCTGCAAATGCAGTAGCAGTTCTATGGAGGTAATATCACTACTCACAAACTTTCTTTGAAGGAAACAATAATATCTTTTGTTCTAGTCAGTTCTATGAGATAGCTAGCAGCAAGCAGAAGGTGGGGATGCTCCTGGCCTCCTGATGAAAATCTTCAGATAGGAAGCAGTTCATGCTTCAGATCAAGCATTTGCAATGAGAATCTATACCTTTTCATTTTTGAGAACTTGTTAAGTAAAAGAGCAATATCAATGAGAATCCTTTCGGTAAAAATTTTAGGTTGACATCATCCTGCCACTTTGCAAAAGAAGAAGAAGAAGAAGAAGAAGAAGAAGAAGAAGAAGAAGAAGAAGAAGAAGAAGAAGAAGAAGAAGAAGAAGAAGAAGAAGAAGAAGAAGAAAAAAGAAAATACAGTAAGTTGCTTTGTCTGACGAAATGACAACTACAGTCTACAGCAAAAGCTGATAGCAACCCACTGGATAATAATGTCCATGGCTCAATGGCTCTTAATTCTTAAGACGTTTGAAAGGTCAAGTGATATCACTAGCCTATCTTATCTCGTGAAACAATAGATTGTTCTGTCAATATTTCCCTTTCACAATCAAACAGAGGAGGGAACTTGAAAAAAAACAGAGGAAGATGGTCGTTCAAAATGGAATGACTTCCTTGAAAAACAAAAGACATAAGATATATCTTATACTCCCTCGAGCTCGATAACACTTATCGTTTTAAAAAAAAAACATGATTTAAAAAAACAATTTTGACGGCTATTTTTATTATAATACATATAAAAATATCAATAAATATATGATTTTATTGAAATGATTTTTAAGATTAATATATATATAATTCTAAGATAAATATTTTTAAAATTATCTATAGTTAAATATTTTAAAGTTTAACATCAACCTTATTTTTAGATAAGTATTATCTTTCACGTACCAATTATCCATTCTCTGCATTTTAACTCAAAAATGCATACTATGAGAGGTTGAAACTTTTCAAGCTTAACTGTTCACTAATGCGTACTAGTTACATACTACGGCACTCTGTTTACAACTATCATGTCTCTATTATCAGTGGAACAGTTACATAAGATTTAAACACAATACAAATCCGATGAAGAAGATTCTACTATGCCGTTAAGAAAGTGGCATGTGTGGTGTATGCTCAGTATTAAAACATGAACATTTGCAAAAGTCAAATCATTACTCTTATCATCCAGATATATACCTGTCCATGCGCTACCTAAACCTACATGCAACTTGTGTGACAACTTATCCTTCATTTTAGTAGTGCAAGTGAAATGCTAGATACCAAATGGGGGACTATATTGTAAGCACTGTAATAGGACAGCAACGCAGTTTGTTTAATGCTTGCTCGTGCAATCTAGAGATTTGCAACTTTTTGGTGTGATAGGCTGCCATAACATCATGTATCATGTTGCATTTCAAACAGCTGAAAGCATAACTAAATTGCAATTTGTAGCGGATTTTCGCTCAAAAAAAGAAGAAGATTGTAGTGGATGCAGCCGAGCTCGCTATCCACGCTTTGGATGCCCACTTGTCAAATTGTTCACCAATAAGTTTACCTGAATAATAATTGATTAGGCATATGTTCTGAAGAATCATCAAATTTGTATTCACATTGGAAGTCATGTATAGCTGAAACAATCCTGTACAATAATTCAATAAAGTAATTTTAATGATCCTGGCTTGATCTGATTTTCTAGAATTGCACGAACTTCTTAGCAATTAGGTAATGGTTGCTTTAACAAAGAGATCGATCTAGAGTGATGTGTCAGATAATTAAGTAAAAAATAAATGTGGTCAGGAGGGACCAGTTGTACAGTTCATGAGTTGATAGCCTTGTAAATTGAATAATTAATATGTTTTCTTCTTATTTGGTGATCAGTATTTCATTCTGAAGAATGAAATTTGGAGAGTAACAGATACTTTCTCTGTGCCAAAATTTGCAGTGTAATTTTTTTCGTCTATTTTTTCTCAACAATCACAATATTTTTCGATTTAATTCTATTTACTTTTTTAATACTCAAGTTTAACCCTAAATTTTGGTAACAATTAATGAGTTGACGTGAACACAATGTTGCTGTTGCTACTGCTTCACAAACATAAGTTCCAGAACAACAGTGCTGCATTGAAGCCAAAGTCAATTGGCTGAAAAATTCAAGCATTTCTAGACGGCAGAGCTGAAATGCTGAATGATTGGTGTCGTGCACTCGTGCTGCATGCATCTATCAGTCTATGCCCTGATGAACAGAATGAAACTGCTTGCGTGCGTGCGTGCGTGCGTGCGTGCGTGCGTTTGACATTGCGTATTTGCGTTGCCCAGCACGCATGCAACGACATGGATCATCAGCTTGTACATCCTACCTGCCCTGTTGCATTCGTCCACACAGCACAACCGATAACCTGAATTTTTCTTCAGGAAAGATGCTGAAAGATACTTCATGTCAAGCAACGAAAAAGCAGGCATCAACATCATGTCTTCCACATGTGCTGTGTATTGAAGAGGAGAATAATCTTCGCTAATATTCTTTCTGGATATAATTAAGAGGCCTCATGTCGCTGTTGCCACTGATTTCTGGGGGTGAAAAGTGAAAACTATGTCACTCTCACAAGTGCGATTAACGTAAGACGATTCAATCACATTATAGTATTCATGGTTAAAGGAAGTTCAGAATTGACGCCATATTTTATGCCCTTGTGCGTGGTGTTTACCCTTGTGAACAATTTGCAGAAGTTGCAATGAGAATATACATGCCCTAGTTACTCACTCCCTTGTAACCGTATTTTACCGAGTTGGTTGATTAGGTCGCCCTGTTTTTAATATAACCACGACGTAATCATTGCACAGTGCCACAGTCATGCATTGCCAGGTGTCAGCAGGGAGCCATCTCTGAAGATTTCTGAACTGCCACCCTGTTTCTGAACTCTCTCCAATACAGTCATAATCATATACAGTACGGAGTATTAGGGCACTCCTAATAAAAAATCACTCGTAGTTCTTATACTCAAAAACATCACCACAAAAAACTATCATCTCCAATACAGTTTCTTAGATAAAAAAATCAATATACAACACAAAGTTAGTTGATTCCTTGTGGCATGTTTTCTTGTGGCATGGAGACGAAGAGAAACTTCAAAAACTCCCATGCGGGAAGAAGAGAAGAACGCACGGCGGACGGCCAAGGCGTCGGGGTCGGGCGGCGGGGGCGGGCGCCAGGGGCCGGGCGGTGGTGGCGGGGCTGGGCGGCCAGGCATGAGGCTGCGACGACGTTGGTGAAATCCGGGCGGCCGTGGCATGGGGACGGGGAGGCGGACGGCGGGGGCGTCGGGGCCAGGCGGCGGGCAGCGGGGGCGAGGCTCCATGACGACGGTGCGCCGGATCCCGTCGGTAACCGCGTGAAGTCTGTGGCGACGGTGGCTAACGGCGCCGGGCCGGGCGCGAGCGACGGTCGGTGGCCAATGGCGCGGGGCCGGGCGTGCAAGCGGCCGGTGCACGGGATCACCAAGAAACGACGGCCTCTTCTCAACGCAGGTTTCTTCCCCTTCGTTACACGAGCCGAAACCGTTTCTAATCTAGATGTCGTTTCTTTGTTTTCTTCACTCTTTCTCCTGTCACGACAGCAATTTTCATTGAATAGAATAAATGAAGATATAAACTATAATAGTTTTTGGTTGGGAGTTATAATAGTTTTTGGGTTGGGAGTGTTGGAGCTGAAATGAATGGACGTAATCAATCAGATACATTTTGCTCCTACTAGTGCTAATAGCTTGCGTTTTACTAGCATTTGCGCAATTAAATCAACGGCAACTATTTCCTGCCACCTGAAGCGAGGAAGAGGCACTTAGCAAACCGCCGTCTCGGCAAATTCAGTGTCCACGAAGGCCGCCTTCTCTTTTTCCCCGCTCGAAGGTCCACTTTGTTTTCAGGACGATGAGTTGTCACTTGTCAGCTCACATGCTCTGCCCCAGATATAATTAACTAAACAAATAATCCCTGGGATAAGATCAGTCCTCAATAATAATGTAAACCATCACTCGGTTCGCGGCTGCTAGAACCCAGCTAAATATATATACTAACTAGCTAATCAAAAGTAATGCTAATCCACTCGTATTACTACTCCTCTTGCAAATATGGCTGTTACCAGGATGGTATGGGTAAATCCATACCAATACCTAGTTGTATCCATATCCATTTTATGTTAGCTTATTCATAAATATTAGATATAGATAAAATGGATACCATTATTCAATGAATATGGGCAACCTTATATGAGACCTATATGTATAAATAGCTTAAAAATATACCAAGCTGTTTCTCTATTAAAAAATCGATTTTTATATTTGAGTTTTACGCAACTGAAATAGATATGGATAAAATAGATAAAATGGGTATCACTCTTTTCATATTTACACAAGCAGTAGTTGAAACCGAGCGAGATAAACATCCGAGGAAGAAAAGAAGGAAGGTAAGCATGGTTCCCCGCCGGTGACGGCACCGCCTTCGCGCGTCTTTCTCCGTCGACCCGGTCCTGTGTCTTCCGCTACGTGGCCACCCCCTCAGCTGTGTCCATGCCCGGTGCGGGCCCCCGAGTGCTCCCTTAGTCTCGGCAGCCCCCAGCCGCGCTACCACCGACCCCTGTCTGCCGCTGCTGAAGAAAGAAGGTTGCGGTGACCGACCACCTCTGCTTGCCAATGGCCATCTACCTCCTCGGCGACGGGCATCCCAGCTCTGGATCTGCCTCTAGCCACCCCAAGACGTTCTTTTTGCCTAGGTGGTAAAGGGGGAAGACGCTCAGATTTCAAATCAGCTACGCGCCAACTCCATTACTACGACAGTCCGGACCAACAACCAAGATTTGCTCTCGGCGTTGCGGCCAGCTGCCCCCTACGAACCTAAGACGCCCCGCGGTCGCATCGGAATGGAGGATGACGACGGCAACGAATCAGGCTAGATTCAGGTGCGCGGCCGCTACTGGTGGAGGAGTAAAGAATTGTCACGCGCCGCTCGCCCTCCGCCGCGCCAAGGACGGGATTCAAGCAGACAAGACTTCAGGCCGGTGAGCCGGAGTTACACCGAGCAAGTTGCGGGTAAATGCTACATCTGCCTCCGCCACGGGCATTGGGCATTGCACTGCAGAGATCCGATATGCTGCTTCTTTTGCAAGGGGTCTAGACATCATGCGAGGCAGTGCCGTCGCCGATTCGCCTTAAGAGCGCCCCGCATCCTGCTACCCCCTCGTCAAACGGCTCAGAGCTCACTCTCCCCTCGCCAGACCTGCAGCGGGCAGCTTCCCGCATCCGCCCAAACCCCACCTATCTAGCGCACACCTCTTCGGCCTCCGTCGCCCCGCGCCCCGTGCCCCGTGCCCCCGCCATCTCCATCGCCCTGTGCTGCTGCGTGCAATGTCCCAGCTGGGGGACCCCGTGATGTGGCCGGACGAGGACCACTGCTTCATCCCGACTTCGTTCGCCGTCGACGGTGAGCTCAAGGAGTGGACTGAAAAAGCGGTGGTGACCTGGGCCGCGTGGGCGCCGTCGAACGTTGAACCCCGGGATGTTGAGCAAGCATTTATCGATGAGTTCCGGCTTCACCACGGCGACGTCGCCGTTTCGCTGCACTACCCGCAGGCTTTCCTGATCAATTTTAGGCTCCGACGCCACTGTGAAGTTGCGCTGGCCAAAGGATATGTCAAACGCCGTGGAATGGAGCTTCACTTTGCCCAGTGGCGCAGCCTCCAGGGAGCTTTAGGAGTGACGCTCCTATTTCATGTGTGGCTGTGCTTGGACGGCGTCCCGATGCATGCGTGGGCGGCGAACGTCGCCGAGCGGCTCATCTGGAGGACATGCGCCTTGGAGCAAAGAGTGAATTGAGACAGACGTCGTCCACCCAGTTGAAGCCCGGCAACACCCGCACGATTGATCTCTGGGCATGGACTGCTAATCCAAGTGCCATCCCCAAGAAAGTTTGGCTCGGCTTCACCTTGAGGCCGCAAGACTCGTCGTCGGCAACTTTGTTCGCTGAGGAAGCCACACCGGAGCGGTGGCAAAGAGGAGTCCGCCCCCCATCATCATCCATCTAGAAGAAGTACAAGATTACACCGCCGCCTCGGTGGATTTGGAGGGGCAAGAGGCTTTCCAGCCGGTGAAGCGGCGTCTCCCGCCATGGCACCTGGGGGTGGTTGATGGCGACCAAGTGCCCGGAAGAGCCTTTGAGGACTTGCCCCATCACCCGCCACCACCGTGCTCGGTTCACGATCGCTTAGGAGGAAGAGAAGGAGAGGAAGAGAGGGGCCGAGGCACTAATAAGGAAGGTGACTGTGACGGCGACCGCCACGGCAGACGGCTCGGCCGTACGGACAGAGTGCACCGAGTGCGCACCACGGCGGACGATGAGCGAACATACGAGGAGGAAAGTGAAGATGGAGAGCGCGATGGGACGCGCGACAGCGTGCACGGCGGGCGAGCCAGGCGCGGAAGGAGCAAGCAGAGAGGGGGGAATGACCACCCCAGGCATAACCCAATCTGGCGCCGCGAAGATTGGGATGGCGACGACAAGGGCAGGGGATGCGACATTGCCCGCGGCCGCAGTGACCACCGGCCGAACGACAACGATTACCGCCGCAACGCACGCGATCTCCGTGTCGTCGTGACAAAGGAGAGCAAGGCCTCACGGGAGGCGGCAAGCGCCGGTCGAATTTAGCGCGGTCAAGTTCTCTCTGCTCCGCAATGCACCGAACCATACAAAGGTGAGTGAATTCAGGTTATTGAACGCTTTGCAAAGCTCCCCCTTCTCTCTGCAGATGCCCCATCGTCGCTGCAAGCTAGAGATCAAATGCGCCGCATCCAACCCATCCTCGATAAAGCACTCCTCGTAGAGCTGCCAATTGTGGGGAGTGAAGCCTGGTCCGCGGCTTGGGATCCAATCCCCCTTGACCGGGTGTTCTCCTGGATCCTGTTGGAGCTCCTGTCGACCCCTGTTCCGCCGACAACGACGGACTGCGGGCAGCTTCAGGATGCCCTGCTCCGTCTTGAGCTGGCGACGGCGAGCAACGAGGAGGGATCGTTGGCTAGGGCGGCAGGAGACGTGGCCCTAATGTTCCAACATCACGCGCCGATGGCAGGGGGCGCAGACTCGGCAACGCAAATTAAGGCCCCCCACCCAGCGCGGCGCCGATCCAACATGAAGTCCTGCAGCCGACGCATTCAGAATAGCCCCAAGCGGGTCAAGCTCATTAGAATGCAGCGTCAAACTTGGAGGGACGCCTGGGGTTTCTGTTCAAAGCACCCCCTCAGCCGCTCTTGCAGCCGCCACCATTGATGGTTGCACGGAGAAAGCCACCGGCCCGAGCTCAGAGTAGTGGCCCACGCCGCAGCCAAAGGATAGCAAAGCAACAAGGGGGGGCAACAATGGAGCGATGCCAGCGAGTTCTTTTCAAAAGGCTTGGGCTCCTCACAAATGAAGACGATGAACAGGTTGAGCACGTCATCGCGCAATACATTGAGATGTTCAATGGACCCCTGCCGAGCTACATTATTGTTGCCCTAACGGCCATATTTGGCCTCGATGACGAAGAGCAGCGCTCCGCCGATGCTTCACTGCTGGAATTGGTGGGCGAGGGGGTTGCCGAGGCGGCGTAAGAAGTCGCTGGCTTGGCCGATTGAGCGAAAGGAGTCCGGGACGCGTTCTCTTCGTTTCCTCCATGTTATGTCAAAGCTATGTATCAGCACTTCGCATCCAGTGGGCTGCCATCCCTCTGTCTTGGCCAGAAGTGGGATTGTTACTCGGTGACCTGCGCGCCGCCACCCAGACCAAACCTTCTATCCACTACTGTATCCGAAGCTATGTTGCGTGCCGGCCAGACGCTTGTCTATGGCGACAGCTTTCGTGTGTATGGCAACTACTCCTGGGCTGGCCAGATCTAAGCCGTTTGGCAAACTCGATTAAGGGCAAGACGGGGCCCCGAATAGACGAGGGAAAAAACTTCTACAATGACGGATAGCCTAGACATTGTTTCCTGGAATGTCAGGGGACTGAATTCGCAAGCCAGGTGTAATGTGATCCATGAGCTTATGCTAGGTACCAAATGTAGCTTGGTATGTCTGCAAGAGACAAAGTTACAGTCCATTGACGATAGCCTGGCCCGCTTCCTCGGGAGATACAAGCTAGACAGCTTCGCCTGCAAGCCGGCAAGGGGCACAAGAGGAGGAATTTTGCTTCTTTGGAACAACAGCGTGATTGACATTCAAGGTGTCTGGATTAGACGCTTCTCACTATCGTGCAAGTGACATTGCTGCACTCTAGGGTGAGTTTCTGGCTATCCGGAATATACGGGCCATCAAGAAATCAACACAAGAATGCCTTTCTGAGGCATATCCGATCTTTGAAGCCCTGCCAGGGGGAAGGGTGGCTACTTCTAGGTGACTTCAATATGATCTATAGGGCGCGAGATAAAAACAATAACAACATAAATCTTGCATGCATGCGTCGTTTTCGCTCTACCCTCGACCGCTGTGAACTAAAAGAACTCCCACTCCAGAACAGAAGATTCACATGGAGCAACGAGAGACAAAGAGCCACCCTGGTCAGGCTAGACCGCTGTTTCTGTAACTGTCGATGCATGTGCTCGACACGCGGGAATCCTAGGGACCCCCTTTTTGGTTCGGCATAGGGGAGCGATGAATTAGGGCTCAAACTCGTCGTGGGGTAGATGGGAGGTAGGAAGATGAAAGGAAATCACAATCGCAAAAGACACAAAGGAATTATACAGGTTCGGGCCGTCTAGGGGACGTAATACCCTACTCCTGTTCTTGTAATATGTGGAGGATGAATTACAAGATGTGGGTGGTTGTTCTTCCTTGGGGAGGTTGGAGCCGATGATTGAGATAGAATGTTCGAAGCCCAATGTATCCAACAATGGCAGAACCTTAGATCCGCTTCTGGAGCCGTTGAGGATCAGCCGGGGGGGAACCTCCTTTTTTCTAGACCCTGTTCTATGATGGACTTGGGCCTACTTTTATAGTGTAAGGGGACACCACAGTAGTCCTTATTTTCTCTACTCCGCTCCACGTGATGGAGCGGTTCTTGCCCTGTCTTGTCGGAGAAGCTACCCCTATCTTTGTTTCTGTTGCCACGTCACGGGAGTTGATGGAGAAAAACGGGTGTCGTGACCGCCATGCTGCTGATGTGAGGATGGCCAACCTACCTACTCCAGTGGGGCCTATCGGTCAGTGGCCCTTCACCTGGAGAGGCATCGACACGACACCCCCCCACGCACATATTCTCTCTCCCACGCGGCCGCGCAACGCGTTTAATGCGACTGGACGGGCGTGGAGGGAAGCGTGCGTGGAGTGACCGTGCAGCCATACCACGGTCGCCATCAAAGACTTTATACCCATATCTCTCGAGACGGGCAAAAAGGGTGATGATGAGAGCGGCTGACAGGCGCGCCTCACGTCGTAATAAATGCGATGGGGCAGGCGTCTAGCCCCTTTCTTGGGCATTAAATGTGGTGGTTGGCAGTTGGCGGTTGAACTCACCCCTCTCTCGGAGAGGTGCGGGGTGAAGAACGGGGGGTCCGGGCGATCCCGGACCCTGCCACCTAGGAGAGCGGTGGCCTCCGGGCAGCCCCCGAGCCAAGCCCCTCTTGGGGTGGCGACGTGGCTGCCCATGGCCCGTACCAGCTTGAGCCATCCAGGACATATTTTTGGCGCGCCCTGGTGAGAGAAGGCGCCTTCCTTCTTCAGACATCGCATCCTCGACATACCCCCGGGCCCATATCACCGACAGTAGCCCTTGGTCTTGATCGGGACCGAAGTCGGTTCGGGCGCGGTTAGCACCATCTTCTTGAGTGTGTGGGCCCAGGTACCGGATGTGCCATGTCGTAGTAGGAGGCCGGCGCACGGCAATTGATGCCGCGCTCGATTAAGCCTCTCCAGACGGGGGGCGCGTTATCTGGGCCGCGCACGTGGGGGCCCTCCGACGCCGCAAGCAGCCTCACCGGAGGGCGGGGCAGCGCCGGCGGGCGAAGCAGCGACGGGCGGTTCCGACCGTTGGGCATCTTCGCCCACCCGTCGCACGCAGGTGGTCAACCTCGGCTCGACCTCCGACTCCAAATCCGGGGGCGCTCGGTCCGGGTTCGTGGTCGCCTTGGACACCGAGCCCCTCGTTCGATTGCAGGAGCGAGCGAGGATGATCGTGTCTAGGGCGCTGGAGGAGGCCAACGCGGTTTCCCTGGAGGAGCTTCGGGTCAGGTCCAGGCCTTGGCCGCCAGGGAGGTCGTGGTGGCGCGGCGGGAGGCCGATGTCAACGAAGGCCGCCGGGAGCTGGTGGCCACGGCGAGGGTGGAGGGCCTCGTCCGGAAGCGGGAGCTGGCGGACATTGAGTGGCGCCTGGGAGAACTCAACCAGTGTTCGAGGACACCGTCCTTGAGCGGCACGCCGCCGACTTCCGCCAGCAGGTCGCTGCCGCCGCAGAGGAGAGGGTCCGCACCACCGTCGGGGGGTTCATCCGCGACCTCAACGAGCGCGCCCAAGAGCTCGACCGGTGCGAGCGCGCCCTGCGCGATGCCAAAGCCGCCGCCGCCAGCACCGACGTCGAGCTCCAGGCCCGCGAGGATGGCCTAGCATAGCGCGAAAAGGCTCTGGAGGCGGCGCGACGGGCGGTCAAGGACCGGGAGGTCGCTGTGGCCAGGGCCGAGGAGGACTCCGCCGCGCGGGAGGCGAACGTGGCGGCCCAGGAAAAGGCCATCGCCGAGCGCGAGGCCGCCGTGGAGGGGTGCGAAGCGGCGGTGCTGGAGGCCCAGGAGGAGGTCTCCCGGTGCCTGAAGGCCATCTGGGAGCGCGAGCAGCAGCTCGCGGCCACCTCGTGCCGGCGGCAGGATGAGCTGGAGCGGTGGGAGCGGGATCTCGCCGCCCGGGAGCAGGCGGTTGGCGACGTGGAGGCACGGGTGCGGAAGCCCCAGCCGGCCCCTCGCTCCAGCGACGCGGTGCCACACTTGGAGGAGGCGTGCCGACGAATCGCGAAGCTGGAGCACGCCATGGGCTTAGGGTTCCGGACCATGACCTCGTCCGTCGATCACCTTCGGGAGGCGGCCCGTGAGGTGGGGGTCATTCGCCCCCGTGCCGCCATTCCTACCTTGGGGGATTGGCCGCGCACATAGACGAGCTGGCCGAGGGGATCAAGAGGGTGCTGGAGGAGGTCGACGAGGTGGCGAAGGAGTCGTCATACGACTTGTCCCGCCAGGTTGCGACACTCATCCTGGCAAGCTACCAAGCCCGCGACCCCGGCTTTAACCCCTACATCCCCACCGAGGACTTCCTCGAGGGCACCGAGGAGGCCGCTCAGCGCCGCGTCAAGGATGCTGTTGATTCCATTATGATTGGCTTTGACGGCACTCCGGCGGCATTCCAGCTCGCCTTCCGCGAAGACCCGTTGGACGAAGATAGCCCGGAGAACGTCCCCAGCGACCCGCCGGCCGCCTAGGACTCCCCCGCCTTTTTGCCTTTATCTGTATTTGTAAAAAACATTGTGATATTGTTTATAATATCAGGGCACTTGCCTTTATCATGCTGGACTCTTATTGTAGCAGCCTGTCGTGGCCTGTCTCTGCAACGATGATTTCATATATGTAGTCGCCTCTTTGGCTCTGCAAACAATGATTCGTAATGATATATATATATATATGTATGTATGTATGTATGTATGTATAGTGGAGCCCCTGGCCAACTTAGCACACACGCAGTGGCGGTTAGTTGGCCCGAGCCCCTGCCTGCTTGCTTCCCTGCAACAGTAGTTCAACCTTTAGTTAGATTAGTCGTTGTAGGAATATGGGCAGTATGGTTTCCTGCCATGATTCATCCCATGTAATTGGAAGCTGGTCCGGGCTTAGGCAGCGTGCATCGGCCGACGGCTGGTGCCTTCGTCGGGGTTCCGGGTAGAAGCAAGGGCATAAGAGGCCAGCGGGGGCAGTGGCAACGGGGGGTTCGGGACAGGCGTGACAATATGCACCCGAGCCTCCAGGCGTTGACCACCCCCAGGCTCGACAATATGCAGCATCGCTCTACCCTCGACGCCCTTAGGGCTCTCAGGCTAAGGCGGGCAAGGCCAGAAGACCACCGGGAACCAGCATCCGCAGTATATGTTCCGGCACATGGGGGAAAACATACTGCAAGCAGATATTTTGTAAGGAAAAATCATAAAGAGTGTAAACGGCGAACTCATTGTTCATGCCACTGGAGGCAGTGAATGAACTTTCATATATGTTTCAGCACACCATGTGGCTTATGGGTAGAACTTGCGCAAGTGGGAGATGTTTCACGGGTTCGGCAGCGGAGTGTCGTCCTCTGTGGCTAGGTGAACTGCTCCCGGACGCGGGGTGCCGATAACTTTGTATGGCCCCTCCCACATCGGGGATAACTTGCTCAGCCCCGCACGTGTTTGTACGTGCCGCAGAACGAGATCATTGATTTGCAGCGCTCGGGGGCTGACTTTGTGTTGATGGTAGCGGCGGAGGCTCTGCTGATAACGGGCCGCGCGAAGTGCTGCACGACGCTGTCTTTCTTCCAGGTAGTCTAGGTCATCGCGACGTAGCCGTTCTTGATCTGCCTCGACGTATAATGTGGCTCGGGGCGATCCCAGCGTGAGCTCGGAAGGGACCGCCTCAGCTCCATACACCAAGAAGAAAGGTGTTTCCTCGGTGGCACGGCTCGGTGTTGTCTAGTTGGCCCAAAGAACCGCAGGCAGCTCATCAGTCCACGACTCCCCATGCTTCTTGAGGACGTTGTAGGTCTTCGTTTTGAGGCCTTTCAATATTTCCGTGTTTGCACGCTCGGTCTGACCGTTGCTTTGGGGGTGGGCGGGCGAGGCGAAGCATAGCTTGATGCCCATATCATCGCAATACTCGCCAAACAGCTCACTCGTGAACTGGGTGCCATTGTCGGTGATGAGCCTGTTGGGGACTCTGAACCTTGCCGTGATGCCTCTCATGAACCGCACAACCGAATGCTTGTCGATGACACTGACTGGATAGGCCTCGGGCCACTTGGTAAATTTATCGATGGCGACATATAGAAACTTGCAGCCGCCTCGTGCCTGCTTGAACGGGCCCAGGATGTCCAGCCCCCAGACCGCGAACGGCCACGAGAGGGGGATGGTCTGAAGGGCCTAAGCTGGCAGGTGCGTCCTGCTTGGCGTGGAATTGGCATGCCCGGCACCGCCACACGAGGTCTGTTGCATCCTCCAGCGCGGTGGGCCAGTAAAACCCCTGGCAAAATGCTTTTCCCACCAAGGTTCGGGAGGCTGAGTGCGCTCCACATTCTCCCTCGTGGATCTCGGCTAAGGGCTCGAGACCCTGTTCCCGAGCAATGCATTTCATGAGCACTCCATTGGCACCGCGTCGGTAGAGTGTCCCTTCCACCAACATGTACCTTTTGGAGGTGCGGGCAATGCGCTCGCTTTTCTCGCATTGCTCAGGCAATGACGCGTCTTGCAGATACGCCTGGATTTCCAAAATCCAAGCCACCTGGCGTGTGATGTCGGTCCCGGCAGGACCAGGCTATGGTTGGCCCACCAGGTCCGGGGCGTCGGGACCGGCTGATTCCTACCCTTGGGGCGGTTCGGGGCACGCCGACGGCTCTGAGAGTCTTTCTTCGAATGCCCTGGCAGGGCTGGGGCTCGCGCGGACGCGATCCTAGATAGCTCGTCCGCCAGGGTATTGTCTTTTCTAGGAATATGGCGTAGCTCGAGGCCATCGAAATGGCGCTCCATACGCCGTACTTCCTTGACATATGCTTCCATCTGGGGATTGATGCATTGGTACTCCTTGGAAACTTGGTTCACGACCAGTTGGGAGTCACCGAGGACTAGCAGACGGCGGATGCCCATGCCTGCCGCTGCTCGCAACCCCGCTAGAATTCCTTCGTACTCGGCCATGTTGTTGGTTGCCCGGAAGTCAAGCCGAACAATGTACCGGAGTACGTCGCCCGTCGGGGAGGTTAACGCAATGCTTGTCCCGGCCCCCTGTAAGGTGAGTGAACCGTCAAAGTTCATCACCCAATGCATGGTCCATTGGCCGCGATTCTTCGCACTCTCGGGTTCACCCGGGGGCTGATCGTTATCGGCCGCTGGCGTCCATTCTACCACGAAATCGGCCAAGGCCTGGCTCTTGATTGCATGACGGGCTTCGAAATGCACGTCAAACTCTGACAATTCGATAGCCCACTTGACTACCCGTCCCGTGCCCTCTCGGTTATGCAAGATCTGCCCGAGAGGGTATGACGTGACTACCGTTACCCGATGCGCTTGGAAGTAGTGGCGCAGCTTCCGAGAAGCCGCGAGAACTGCGTATAGCATTTTTTGAGCCTGCGGGTAACGTGTCTTTGCGTCCCGTAGCGCCTCGCTGATAAAGTAGACCGGCCGCTGCACCTTGGTGCGGGCCTTAGCTACTTTACTAGGGGCGACAGGTTCGGGTGCACCGGGGCGGGTTACCTCAGTGTCCGGGGCTGCCGGGCCATCACCTTCCCCGGGACCCTCAGGGCCGCTCGGGATGGAGGGCCTCAGGAGCCCCCGGACTAGGGGGCTGGGTGGCTCCCTGAAGCTCGAGGGGCCAAGGGCCGCCTCCGGCTTCGGTGCTTCCTCAGCCAACACCGATCCAAGGTCTCCTGCCTCCGGGTGTGGTGGGGCTGGGGACGTCTGAGAGACTGGCTCGTCATCGCGCTCCACAACCAACGCTGCACTGATCACTTGGGGAGTTGCCGCCAAGTATAAAAGGAGGGGTTCTCCTTCTTGCGGCGCCACCAATATGGACGGTGAGGAGAGATAACGCTCGAGCTCGCTCAAGGCTTTCTCTGCTTCGTCCGTCCAAGTGAAGGGGCCAGTTCGCTTTAGCAGCTCAAATAGAGGGAGCGTCCGCTCTCCTAGCCTTGATATAAAACGGCTCAGGGCAGCTACAGAACCAATAATTTTCTGTATATCCCTGAGCTTCCTACGCCACTGTGAAGTTGCGCTGGCCAAAGGATATGTCAAACGCCACGGAATGGATCTTCACTTTGCCCAGTGGCACAGCCTCCAGGGAGCTTTAGGAGTGACGCTCCTATTTCATGTGCGGCTGTGCTTGGACGGCGTCTTGATGCATGCGTGGGCGACGAACGTCGCCGAGCGGCTCATCGGGAGGACATGCGCCTTGGAGCGAAGAGCGAATTGAGACAGACGTCGTCCACCTAGTTGAAGCCCGGCAACACCCCCACGATTGATCTCTGGGCATGGACTGCTAATCCAAGTGCCATCCCCAAGAAACTTTGGCTCGGCTTCACCTCGAGGCCGCAAGACTCGTCGTCGGCACCTTTGTTCGCTGAGGAAGCCACACCGGAGCGGTGGCAAAGAGGAGTCCGCCACCCCGTCATCATCCATCTAGAAGAAGTACAAGATTACACCGCCGCCTCGGTGGATTTGGAGGGGCAAGAGGCTTTCTAGCCGGTGAAGCGGCGCCTCCCGCCATGGCACCTGGGGCTGGTTGATGGCGACCAAGTGCCCGGAAGAGCCTTTGAGGACTTGCCCCATCACCTGCCACCACCGTGCTCGGTTCACGATCGCTTAGGAGGAAGAGAAGGAGAGGAAGATAGGGGCCGAGGCACTAATGAGGAAGGTCCTGCAGCTGATCCAACATGAAGTCCTGCAGCTGACGCATTCAGATTAGCCCCAAGCGGGTGAAGCTCAAGAGAATGCGGCGTCAAACTTGGAGGGACGCCAAGCACCCCCTCAGCCGCTCTTGCAGCCGCCACCATTGATGGTTGCACGGAGGAAGCCGCCGGCCCGAGCTCAGAGCACTGGCCCACGCCGCAGCCAAAGGATAGTAAAGCAACAAGGGGGGCCAACAATGGAGCGATGCCAGCGAGTTCTTCTCAAAAGGCTTGGGCTCCTCACAAATGAAGACGATGAACAGGTTGAGCACGTCATCATGCAATACACCGAGATGTTCAATGGACCCTTGCCGAGCTACATTATTGCTGCCCTAACGGCTATATTTGGCCTCGATGACGAAGAGCAGCGCTCCGCCGATGCTTCACTGCTAGAATTGGTGGGTGTCGAAACTTGGTTTTGGCAATATAATTTCTGGGGTCGCAGTCAAGATCGCCAAGCATAATGGGTTAGAAGGAAAAGAGGATTTAGACAGGTTCAGGCCCTCTCGTGAGGTAATACCCTACTCCTGTTTCGGTGGATTCGATCCGCCGAGTGTCTTTATTGATCTCGTGATCTAAAGCTGAAGGCTAAAAGCTGATCTCCTATCGGAATATCCCTCAAGGGACTCCCCTTACCCCCCTTATATAGTCTTGGGAGGAGGGCTTACAGATCGGAAACCCTATCTTACTCTAAGTCGGTTTCCTCAATCTTACCAAACCGTGACTATGGGCCGTTGCCTTATCTCTATCGGCAACGTAACACCCAAGTCATGTTTGGTTTACAGATATGGTAGGCGCAACCTATCCCTACCTCCAGTCGGATAAGCTTGCCATGTAGATACCCGATTGCCATAATCTTCACAGTAGCCCTTGAGTCCTTTTCAGTCGACGAGACAGCTCAGCTTCAAACCAAAAACAGTACACAGTCAAAAGCTTCTTTTGACGAGTGCTTCTGGCGCCGAGTGATTCCATCATCTCTGCCTGAATCTTTCCGAGTGGCTCCAAAGACTGTGAAGGGCTGGAAAATATCTAAAAAATTCTCAAAAATAAATATCTAGGTGCATCTCCTGATGCACCTAATTAGGTGTAGCCCCCGACTATGTGGTTAGTCAAAAATAGACTAAACATATAGTCAAGGATTATAAAAAATCATTCTCATATAAATACCTAGCTCATGCTAAAGCAATCATAGAAATCTCATTACTCGGAAAGTTCATACTCATCCGAGTGAATTTGCCCGAGTCATCTCAGAACAAATAATTCAATCAACCCTTATGGGTAGAAAAGCACTCGACAAGCTCATGCTTGTCCGAGTGGATCTGCCCGAGTCATCCCAGAACAAATATTTTAATCGTCCCTCATGGGAAAATGAGCTCTTTCAATCGTATGAAAAATATGACCAAGTTATTAAATAGCTCTCGCCATAATACTGGTCTTAATCTATAAAGATCTTCACCAAGGTGGAAAAATAGCATTGACATAATCACTTAATCAAATGTTAAAAAACCAAACAGCCCTTGTCATCAAGGCAGCTATAAAAAGCTTAACTGTTGGTCACCTTCCAAGTTGCATCGTGCCAGCTTCTCATGAAGTCAAGCAAACCGCGGTATGAAAGGATTTCCAAAGGTACAGGGCATTCGAACCCGCGCATATTGCCGGGCAAATCTGCTTAAGCTCATCCGCTTAAGTCCCTAAGGACACGCGTCGGGCCACACCTTAAGCGGGCCGCAGATTCTCTCATGGGCTCGGCCCAATCACGAGAAAACCTAGCACAACCCTCAAATCTTTCTATAAAGCCTCGAGGTCGTCCCCGCCTCTTCATCTTCCAAAAGATTCCTCTTTTCGCAGCACTGTTCACCAGTTCCCTGCGAAGAACCCTAGACTCGCGCGCTCCCAAATCCATCCGTCCAGAAGCTCGCTTCTTGCCACAACCAGCTTCCGCAGCCAATCTCCCAAGGTCCCTTGTCAAAATCCCCACTCTTTCCGACCAGATCCACTTCCCATCCAATCCACACTCATGGCGGAGGAAAAGAGAATCCCCTTTGACCAATGGGCCACATCGGATGTGAGGGAATCCACCCTCAAGGAGATGGTGAAGCACGGGGTGCTTCCTCCTAAGGAGATCGTGGGCTGGCGCCCGGCGGTGGGTGAGGACTTTCCATCCCCGAACACCGGTGAGCTCGTTGTATTCACCTCTTTTTTCTATTGCGGGTTCAACATTCCCACCTTCGAGTTCTTCCGGGGGCTTTTGGATTATTACGGGCTTCAACTCTACCATCTGAACCCCAACTCCATGCTTCACATCGCTCTTTTCATTCATGTATGTGAAGCATTCCTTGGCATCCTCCCCCACTTTCAACTCTTCCGCCGCATGTTTTACCTCAAGCCACATCCGAACAAGGACCACCCATGCGTCGTTGGCGGGGCGGGTTTCCAACTCCGCGGATCTCTCCGCAAGGAGTACTTCTCCCTTCCTTTAAAATCTTCCAATAAGGGATGGCACGCGGGCTGGTTCTATATCAGCAACCTTGAACCCAACCTGCCAACCTTCGTCGGCCTTCCCCCTGTCCCCAGGCAAACTTGGAGCACTGTTCCAGTGGCCCAAGATTGGGACGAGGCCAACAAACTGCTTGCGAAGATCCTGGAGATGAAACAAAAGGGTCTTCGCGGCGAGCTGATCACTCGGCACTTCATCCGGTGCCGACTGGCTCCAATCAAAGAGCGATCAAAGCCGGCCTTTGAATACGAAGGCGGGAAGGACCCCGATCGGGAAGATCAAGATCCACTCAGTTACGAGATCCTGAAGATCCGGATGTACAAGATCTTCTCGGCCGGAGTTGCGGTTGAGCGCGCCCTCATTACCGGTTCTTCCCTTCGGCATCCATCGGCCTCCTCCTCGGTAAGCCGAATTCTTCGTATCATCTTGTAACCTTGACATCTTGTCTCTTAGTGTTGTGCGAACTTTTCTTGCAGGAAAATGCTTCTGTTACTTCAAAACCGTACAAGGTGCTCCACGAGGACGTGTCACGTCGCCCTGCCAAGAAGCCGGCTGGCGGGATAAAAATCCAAAGTGATCCAATCGGGAAGCGGGCGGCCCCGAGTGAGGACACAAACAAGCGGGCAAGCAAAAGGAGGCTCATCATTGACGATTCGGATGATGACGTCCCGGCTCCTCCAGTCGAGACTCCTCCTCCAAGGCCATCACCGAAGGCGGCGCCGAAGATCCGCCGGTCGTCCGGGTATGCTTTATGACTGAAGTCCAGACTTTTTCGTTAAAAACTTTCTTTGTCTTCATCCCAGCTGTATTCGTTATTGCAGGAGGCCCCAGGACATAGATCCTGCCGGGAAGGGTGAGGGGCCGTCTCCTGCCGCTGCTCCCGAGGCGCCCAAACATGCGGAGCCGAAGACTCGAAGCCCGCATCTGAGCGAGAGCGCTCCGGGCAAAAAACCTTCGCCTCCGAAGAAGGACACCTCAAGGAAGAAGCCCCCGACCGCCAGCCGGGACGTCCCGACTGGAAACCAATCGACAGCCGGGAAACCTCAGGCCACGGCTCGGTCAGCCCCGCCTGAGGATCACTCGGCGAAGAGCCGAAGAGGGAGGTCGGCCGGGCCGTTCCACCCAAGAGCACACCACCGGCCGGTGAGTCTTGTATCGAGTCTTGTCTTTGATCTTTATTTTGAATCTTTCATGTCTTCATTTGTTCTTCCTATCTGCCAGCCATAGTGGAGGAAATCCCCAGGTTACAGTCTTCTGAAACCTGCGTTCCCCCGATCAAGATCGAGTGGCGGGACTCGGAAGGCCAGAGGCAGGGCATCGTCTTGGACAAGCAAGCTGAGAGGGAAGAAAGGGATGCCCTCGTCGAAAGCTTAAACGAAGCGACTCGGCTACTCAACGTAAGCCTTAGTCTTTTTCTCTTATTGAGTTATCATCTTTTTCCAGTCGGTCACTCTTCGGATTTCACGCGCAGAAGGAGTACTGCCATTCCATGGCGAAGTTCGAGGTGCTGGAGAAGCTGGTTCCTCACCTGAACTCTTTAGAGGACGTCCAGCGAAAGCTGAAGACCACTCAAGAGGAAGCCACGTCGAGGGAGGCGGCTTTGAGGAAGGAAATCACGGAGCTTCGGGAGGCGAACCTCGACCTCCGAGGATCAGTCGGGAGTAAGCTCATCTCTCCGAGTTTCTTTATGATTCTCATGTTGACCCCGGTTGCTGATGATCTTCTTTCCTTGTAGAAAATTCGTCGGAGGTCCACTCCCTCCAGGTCCAGCTGGAGGCAGTCAGCCTCGACAAGGCCGAACTGGAGGCCGAATTTGAAGGTAAGCTTCTTCGAAGTAAAATCCTCGGCGCTGCTTTATTTCTGAGTGCTTTGCATGATCGGATTCCTTTGGCAGCTTACAAGGTTAAGACCCGAGCTCAATATGACGTCTTGCTCGAGCGGGTCAAACGAGCCGGAGAGGTCCGGGAAGAGGTCGCCAATGCTGCTGCGCCAATCCTGCTGTCCTTGTTTCATCAAGGGGTCGGGGCTAGTTCGCTGGAGCCATTAGAGATTTTCGACAAGCTGCGAAGGGCCCCTGACCAATATCTGGCGAACATCACTGAAGCCGCCAACATGGGGGCTGGTCGGCTCTTGCTCGGACCAAGTCTCTTTCCCAGTGGATATCCACTCGGTCGGAGAGGGCTTTGCGACGGGACCACGGATGAGCGGGCCTTGGACATGCGAGTGAGGCGCGGAGTCGGCGAAGAAGATTTCCGTCGATGTAGTGAATAACTTCCGGATTTAATTTGTCTTGTGAACATTGGCTTGTAGATATCGTGTGATTGTGATGCTCTGATGCAGACTTTGTGATATATTTAGTTTATTTATGTTAATGCCTTGATCCGAGTTTTTGTGTGAAATTTCTTAAGTAATTTTTGTCGACTCGTCATCAAGCCTAGGCTCGATTAGGTAATCAGAAAACTCTCAGTCCTTAAACACTGAACTCGAATCAAGGAACATTAAACAATGATAAACCAAATCATGCACAGAAGTTGATGAGGAAAACTTTAAGCTTTATTGACATATGTGCAGCCCCCGACTGCTAACTCAAGAAGTCATCTTGCTTGAGGTTGGCGAGTCAAGGAAAACATGAAACCTTAGTCAAATTAAGCATAGAATCGTCGAAGATGTTCGATGTTCCAGAGTTCTCCACCATAGATCCGTCTTCACGCTTTAGTCGGTATGCACCGGGCCAAGTCACCTCAGCGATTATGTATAGTCCTTCCCATAAGGGGGATAACTTGTGACGGTCCTTGGTGGTCTGAATCTTGCGTAGAACCAGGTCGCCAACGATGAAAGCTCGTGCTCGAACGTTGCGACTGTGGTATCTCCTAAGCCCTTGAAGATATTTGGCCGACTGGATGAGGGCTGCCTCTCGGGCCTCTTCCAGCCGGGTGAGGTCGTCCACTCGGTCGGGGTCGTAGCGTTCATCGTTGAAGCTGCGGACTCAGAGGGATTCGTACTCCATCTCGTTTGGCAACATGGCTTCTGCGCCGTAGACCAAAAAGAAGGGAGTTTGGTCGGTAGCCCGACTGGGTGTGGTCCGCAGAGACCATAGGACCGAGGGAAGCTCTTGGACCCACTTGCCCGCGTAAGGGTTTAGACGATCGAACACGCGGGCCTTAATGCCTTGGAGGACCATGCCGTTGGCTCGTTCGACTTGTCCATTGCTTTTGGGATGGGCAACTGATGCATAACAAATCTTGATTCCGAAGTCTTCGCAGAATTCCTTGAAGATGCCTCCCGTGAATTGAGTCTCGTTGTCAGTTATGATTCTGTTTGGGACGCCGAAGCGGTGCACGATGTTGAGGAAAAAGTCCCGTGCCTTGTCAGCAGTAATTGTGGCGACCGGCTTGGCCTCAATCCACTTGGAGAACTTGTCGATTGCAACGAAGAGGTGTGTGAATCCTCCTGGAGCTTTCTTGAAGGGGCCAACCATGTCCAAGCCCCATACCACGAACGGCCAGGATAGTGGGATTGTTTGTAGTTCCTGGGCCGGGACATGGCTCTGTCGGGCGAAAAATTGGCAGCCTTCGCAGGTTCGTACGACTTTGTCCGCGTCGGAGACCGCGGTAAGCCAGAAGAAACCTTGTCTGTAAGCTTTGCCGACCAGAGTGCGTGTTGCCGCGTGGCTTCTGCATATGCCCGAATGGATGTCTTAGAGTAGCTGCCTCCCTTCCTCGGGTGTTATACATCTCATTAGAATTCCAGAGGGGCTCCTCTTGTATAAGTCAGAGTCAACCATGACATATGCTTGGCAACGACGTCAGACGCGTTCTGCTTCATCCCGGTCTTCCGGCAGCTCTTGCTGAGTTAAGAATTTGATGAGCGGCGTCCTCCAGTCGGCGTCAGTCATGGCGACTTTGTTCGCAGCTTGTTCGTTGGAAGTTGTCTTTGTCGTGATGGTTGGTTCATAAAGGTGCTCGACAAAGACGTCTGCTGGGCAGCTTCGCGCTTGGACCCGAACTGTGCCAACTCATCGGCCGCTTCGTTGTTGTGCCTCAAGACATGTGAGAGTTCGAGTCCGTCAAACTTGTCTTCAAGTTTGCGGACCTCTTGTCGGTAGGCCTCCATGGTGTCATTTAGACAGGACCAGTCCTTCATTACTTGGTTAACGACCAGCTGGGAGTCGCCCTTCACGATGAGCCGACGTATTCCGAGTGAAACTGCAAGGCGCAGTCCATGTAGCAAAGCTTCGTACTCGGCAACGTTGTGTGAGGCGGAGAAGTGGAGGTGAAGGACGTATCTTAGCCTTTCCCGGTCGGGAGACCAGCACAACTCCCGCTCCCAAGCCGGTGATCCTCTTGGATCCGTCGAAGTGCATGGTCCAGTGTTGGAGGTCTTCCCGAGGTATGTTCTCTTGTTGCTAAGTCCACTCGGCCAGGAAATCCGCCAAGGCTTGTGACTTTATGGACGTCCTCGCCTTAAAAGTCAAGTCCAATGGCATCAGCTCTAGAGCCCATTTAGCGATGCGCCCGGTCACCTCCCGGTTGTGGATGATATTGCCGAGTGGAAAAGAAGTGACGATGGTGACCGAGTGACCCTGAAAATAGTGTGCCAATTTCCTCGCGGTTATTAGAACACCATAGAGCAATTTTTGTACCTGAGGGTAGCGAATTTTGGCTCCTGCCAACACTTCGCTAACAAAATAGATCGGCCTCTGAATCTTCTGAGCTCGTCCTTCTTCTTCGCGCTCGACCGCGAGGACCGTACTAACCACTTGGTCAGTGGCTGAAACGTACAGCAGCAGAGGTTCTTGGGGCTGAGGCGAGGCCAGGACAGGCGGCGTTGTAAGGAACTCTTTAAAATCTTCAAAGGCCTTGTTGGCTTTCGCGGTCCACTGGAAGTCGTCTGTCTTCTTTAACAATCTGAAGAAGGGCATGCCTCGTTCGCCGAGTCGAGAGATGAAGCGGCTTAGCGCCACCATGCAGCCGGTGAGCTTCTGGACGTCCTTCTGGTTACTCGGGGGCTTCATGCTCAAGATGGCGTTGATCTTCTCTGGATTGGCTTCAATGCCACGATGTGACACCATGAAGCCGAGCAGTTTGCCTGATGGAACGCCGAAAGTGCACTTCTCCGGGTTCAACTTCATTCTGAAAGTCCGGATGTTTGCAAAGGTCTCTTCTAGGTTAGCGATCAGGTCTTCTTTCTGCTTGGTCTCTATGACAACATCGTCGACATAAGCTTCTACGTTCTTGCCGATCTGCGTCTGGAAGCATCTCTGGATCATGCGTTGGTATGTGGCGCCGACGTTCTTCAGGCCGAAAGGCATGGTGATGTAGTAGTAGGCCCCAAATGGCGTGATGAACGATGTCTTCAGGCAGTCGGATTCTTTTAAGCTGATCGGTGATAGCCCGAGTAACAATCCAAGAAACTCGGGAGTTGGCATTGTTGAGTCTACGACTTGGTCGATGCGAGGCGCTGAATGGATCTTTGGGACAGGCCTTGTTGAGGTCGGTATAGTCAACGCACACGCGCCATTGCCTCGTCTTCTTGCGGACCAGATGGGTTGGCTAACCGGTCGGGATGAAGGACTTCTTTGATGAAGCGGCAGCCAAGAGCTTTGCGAGCTCTTCCTTGATAGCGTCTTTTCGGTCCTGCGCGAATCTGTGTAATCGTTGTTTTATCGGTTTGGCGTCATCTTTGACATGCAAAGAGTGTTCGATCACCTCCCTAGGAATTCCGGGCATATCGATGGTTTCCAAGCAAAAACATCTTTATTACTTTGGAGGAAGGTGACGAGTGCGCTTTCCTATTTAGGATCTAGTTCAGGCGCCGATTACGGCAGTTTTTGAGGGATCCGACGGATCAAGGGAGATCTTCTTGGTCTTGGCGTCGCCGGATCCCGATTTGGCTATCTTCTTCGCGGGGACTTCGCCCTCTGCCGAAGTCGACGCAGCCAATCGGACTTCTTGTTGGCCATGCAATCTCTCGCGAGATTGGGCCATGTCGCACCTCTCCTTATCGCAGTGAAGGCTTGCTTCACATCGCTGCGAAGAGTGATGACGCCGTTGGGACCCGGCATCTTCATGCGAGAGGTAGGTGTAATGTGGGATCGCCATGAACTTGGCAAGCGCTGGTCTTCCGATGATGGCGTGGTATGCTGTTTCAAAGTCGGCCACCTCGAAAGTGACGTTCTCCGTTCGGAAGTTCTCTCGAGCCCCGAAGGTAACAGGGAGGGAGATGTGTCCGAGTGGTGTAGATGATAGCCCGGGATGACTCCGTGGAAGGGGCTGAGCTTGCCTTCGTTCGACCCTCGGGATCGCATCTCGTCCATGGTCTTGGCGAACGGGATGTTGAGGGCGCTGCCCCATCGATGAGGACACGCTTGAGTCGATGTTGCGGACCACGGGATCCGGGACGAGTGGATAGCGCCCGGGTGAACCACTCGGTCGGGGTGATCCGAGCGGTCAAAAGTGATGGCCACTTCCGACCACCGCAGGTACTGAGGGACTTCAAGTTGAGCCGCGTTGACCTCTCGGTCAGTTAGCTTCTATTTCCTCTTGGATTCATAGGCTTGCGGCCCTCCGAAGATGTGGTTGAGCTCTCCCACAGGGTCTTGGAAAGGTTCGGCATTCTCAGCCGCGTTGTTTTTCTTGGCGCCCAATGGACCAGCCTCATCGGCCGGTTTCTTGTTGAGTGCGCCGCGTCGCCTCGCGAACCGTTTGTAGATGAAGCGCCTTAGCCGCGTGCTTATGATTGGGATGATGAGTGCACTGGGCGTTCATGATGGCGTCGTAGGCGGCGACTCGGGGGCGGCGTTGAGTGTTGAAGGTTGCGGCCACTAGGGCCTCAGATCGGCGCTTGCGATCTTTTTGGGCCTGGTTGTTGCTGTTGCCGTTATCCTTCTTAGGATTCCGACTTCCTCCCGTCTGCTTGTCTTCCCTCCTGTTGGGCCGGTCTTGACGGGCAGCCTTGATGGCGTCGTTGGATTTGGCGTATGAGTTCGCCGTCTCGAACATCTGTTTCACCGTCTTCGGTGGCTTGCGCCCGAACTTCCCGACAATACTCATCACGGACTCCCTTCGGAAGGCGGCGAGGATGATGTCGTCGGTGATGTTGGGGATCTTGTTGTGCTTCTCGGAGAAATGACGGATGTAATCCTTCAGAGGCTCGTCCGGCTTCTGGATGACGTTGTATAGATCGAAGTGCGTGCCGGGCCTCTCGAAGGTACCTTGGAAGTTGGCAATAAATTGGTCCCTTAGCTCACTCCACGAGCCGATTGAGCCTCTTGGCAGGCTCGTGAGCCAGTTCCTGGCGGAGTTAGCGAGGACCTCTGGAAGATAATTGGCCATAGCCTTGTTGTCGCCACCTGCTGCGTGGATGGCGAGAGTGTAGACGGTAAGCCATGACTCGGGGTCGGTCTTGCCGTCGTACCTTTCAATTCCTGTGGGCTTGAAACCACTCGGCCAACGCACTCGGCGAAGCTCCCGAGTGAAAGCCGGTACTCCGTCGTCGCCGCTATCGGGTGATCCCCTTCGATCTTCCCGAGTGCGTCGGTCCCGCTCCTGGTAGCGGCGATCGAGGACTTCCCGCAGATCACTCGGCGGGGTCTTTGGTTGGCTGGTTGGATAGCTGGAGCTGTTGTTGCGACGGACGCGATGGTGGACGGGTGGACGTCCGTGTCGTTTATCACGGGAGTCGGCCGTTTGCTCCTGGTACTTCTGCGTGGACTCGCGGGGTGGGCCTCTTGGCCTTGTCGTCGACCGATCGGCTCGGGCCTCTTATAGTCTCCGGACCTTAGAGGGGAGTCGGCTTTTGTCGGGCGTTTCAGCCACGGACTCGTCGGCCTTCGTGCCGAGGTGGTGGGGTGGCCGTTAGCTGTGGCTGCAACGATGGTCTTGATCTTGTCAAGTATCGGAGTCACATTGGCGGGTGTCGTCTCCATGACGGTGTCCAAAAGCGTGAGCGCGGCAACGCGTTCTGCGTGGCGTCCGGAAGATGTTGGTGTTGCGAACCCGCGTTTGGAGGATGGCCTCCTAGGCGGATCGTCCGGCGCGCGTAGATCCCGCTTCCTCTTGTCGCCTCTTCCTTGCGTTGCTTCTCCTCTTCGGCCATCTTGCGCTCGTGCTCAATCTTGGCTCGCTCTTCTTGCAAGCCTCTTGGCCATGGCTGAGTCGGACTCGTCCGACTCGGCCATGAGGACATCGAAGCACTTCGGCTCGTAGTCCTTGCGGCGGTCGGAGTCGCCGGCTTCATCGAGGGGATACCATAGAGGTCGTCAAAGCCGGCGGAGCGAGGTATTCATTGAGATCCGAAGATGAGCACGAGCCGAAGGAAGGGAGGATGACGGCGACCTCCTCGATCCCGGGTAGCCCGGGTCCGGATCGCTCCGCCCGAGCCGAGCTTGGGGATGCGGCTCCTCCGAGTGGGTCAACCCCGACTCGGGAAGAGGAGTTTGCCGTAGATCTCGGCGGCGTTTGGTAACCCAAACGGCACCGAGAGGTCTTCTTCCGAGTAGATCATCTCTGTCGGGGAGACGAGAAGATCGGTGCAGATTTCGGCGGTGTTCGACAATCCGAATGGTGCCGAGTGGAGTCCTTCGTTGGAGCGAGCAGATTGCATCTTGATCTTGAGGATGTCGTCGAAGATCTCGGCGCTATTGGGGAGGCCGAACGGCGCCGAGAGGGTCTTTCCTTCCGACTGGTTTGAATCCGAGTCGAAGGAGGAGTCGTCGAAGAAGTTGGCGGCGAAGTCGCCGAATCCTGAAGGAGATCCCATCACGCTTGTCGGCGAGATTGTTGAAGAAGTCTCGATGCGCGGCCCCCTACCTGGCGCGCCAACTGTCGAAACTTGGTTTCGGCAATGTAATTTCTGGGGTCGCAATCGAGATCGCCAAGCATAATGGGTTAGAAGGAAAAGAGGATTTAGACAGGTTCAGGCCCTCTCGTGAGGTAATACCCTACTCCTGTTTCGGTGGATTCGATCCGTCGAGTGTCTTTATTGATCTCGTGATCTAAAGCTGAAGGCTAAAAGCTGATCTCCTATCGGAATATCCCTCAAGGGACTCCCCTTACCCTCCTTATATAGTCTTGGGAGGAGGGCTTACAGATCGGAAACCCCATCTTACTCTAAGTCGGTTTCCTCAATCTTACCAAACCGTGACTATGGGCCGTTGCCTTATCTCTATCGGCAACATAACACCCAAGTCATGTTTGGTTTACAGATATGGTAGGCGCAACCATCCCTACCTCCAGTCGGATAAGCTTGCCATGTAGATACCCGATTGCCATAATCTCCACAGTGGGCGAGGGGGTTGCCGAGGCGGCGTAAGAAGTCGCTGGCTTGGCCAATTGAGCGAAAGGAGTCCGGGACGCATTTTCTTCGTTTCCTCCATGTTATGTCAAAGCTATGTATCAGCACTTCGCATCCAGTGGGCTGCCATCCCTCTGTCTTGGCCAGAAGTGGGATTGTTACTCGGTGACCTGCGCGCCGCCACCCAGACCAAACCTTCTATCCACTACTGTATCCGAAGCTATGTTGCGTGCCGGCCAGACGCTTGTCTATGGCGACAGCTTTTGTGTATATGGCAACTACTCCTGGGCCGGCCAGATCTAAGCCGTTTTGCAAACTCGATTAAGGGCAAGACGGGGCCCCGAATAGACGAGGGAAAAAACTTCTACAATGACGGATAGCCTAGACATTGTTTCCTGGAATGTCAGGGGACTGAATTCGCAAGCCAGGTGTAATGTGATCCATGAGCTTATGCTAGGTACCAAATGTAGCTTGGTATGTCTGCAAGAGACAAAGTTACAGTCCATTGATGATAGCCTGGCCCGCTTCCTCGGGAGATACAAGCTAGACAGCTTCGCTGCAAGCCGGCAAGGGGCACAAGAGGCGGAATTTTGCTTCTTTGGAACAACAGCGTGATTGACATTCAAGGTGTCCGGATTAGACGCTTCTCACTATCTGCACAAGTGACATTGCTGCACTCTAGGGTGAGTTTCTGGCTATCCGGAATATACGGGCCATCAAGAAATCAGCACAAGAATGCCTTTCTGAGGCATATCCGATCTTTGAAGCCCTGCCAGGGGGAAGGGTGGCTACTTCTAGGCGACTTCAATATGATCTATAGGGCGCGAGATAAAAACAATAACAACATAAATCTTGCATGCATGTGTCGTTTTCGCTCTACCCTTGACCGCTGTGAACTAAAAGAACTCCCACTCCAGAACAGAAGGTTCACATGGAGCAATGAGAGACAAAGAGCCACCCTGGTCAGGCTAGACCGCTGTTTCTGTAATTGTCGATGCGTGTGCTTAACACGCGGGAATCCTAGGGACCCCCTTTTTGGTTCGGCACAGGGGAGCGATGAATTAGGGATCAAACTCGTCGTGGGGTAGATAGGAGGTAGGAAGATGAAAGGAAATCACAATCGCAAAAGACACAAAGGAATTATACAGGTTCGGGCCGTCTAGGGGACGTAATACCTTACTCCTGTTCTTGTAATATGTGGAGGATGAATTACAAGATGTGGGTGGTTGTTCTTCCTTAGGGAGGCTGGAGCCGATGACTGAGATAGAATGCTCGAAGCCCAATGTATCCAACAATGGCAGAGCCTTAGATCCGCTTCTGGAGCCGTTGAGGATCAGCCGGGGGGGAACCTCCTTTTTTCCAGACCCTGTTCTATGATGGACTTGGGCCTCCTTTTATAGTGTAAGGGGACACCACAGTAGTCCTGGTTTTCTCTACTCCGCTCCACGTGATGGAACGGTTCTTGCCTTGTCTTGTCGGAGAAGCTACCCCTATCTTTGTTCCTGTTGCCGCGTCACGAGACTTGATGGAGAAAAACGGGCGTCGTGGCCGCCATGCTACTGACGTGAGGATGGCCAACCTACCTACTCCAATGGGGCCTATCGGTCAGTGGCCCTTCACCTGGAGAGGCATCGAAGCGACACCCCCCACGCACATATTCTCACTCCCACGCGGCCGCCCAATGCGTTTAATGCGACTGGACGGGGCGTGGAGGGAGGCGTGCGTGGAGTGACCGTGCAGCCATACCACGGTCGCCGTCAAAGACTTTATACCCCATATCTCTCGAGACGGGCAAAAAGGGTGATGATCAGAGCGGCTGACAGACGAGCCTCACATCGCAATAAATGCGATGGGGCAGGCGTCTAGCCCCTCTCTTGGGCATTAAATGTGGTGGTTGGCGGTTGGCGGTTGAACTCGCCCCTCTCTTGAAGAGGTGCGGGGTGAAGGACGGGGGGTTCGGACGATCCCGGACCCTGCCGTCTGGGAGAGCGGTGGCCTCCAGGCAACCCCCGAGCCAAGCCCCTCTTGGGGTGTCCACGTGGCCGCCCGTGGCCCGGACCCGCTTAAGCCATCCAGGAAATATTTTTGGTGCGCCCTGGTGAGCGAAGGCGCCTTCCTTCTTCAGACATCGCATCCTCGTCATACCCCCAGGCCCATATCACCGACAGTAACGTTGCCTGGGACATGGCGTTCCCGGATCACACCCTATATGCTCTCCCCACAGGACCGTTTGATCATTGCCCGCTAGTCCTGTCGAATATCAGAGGC
Source organism: Oryza australiensis (assembly GCA_019925245.2). Taxonomy (NCBI): domain Eukaryota; kingdom Viridiplantae; phylum Streptophyta; class Magnoliopsida; order Poales; family Poaceae; genus Oryza; species Oryza australiensis. The sequence goes on along the minus strand of JAIFGZ020000440.1, from coordinate 3,101,215 downwards.
CCGCGTAGGCCGTGACCTTTTAAGTTCGAGAACTTCTGGATAAAACTCCCAGGCTTCAAAGAGAAAGTACACGAGGTTTGGAAGGAGCCTACTAGGCACACGGAGCCGATGCATCGGCTGAATCACAAGCTCCAACAAACGGCCCGTATGTTACGGGAGTGGGCTAAGGGAATCTGTACTGAGGCCAAACTACAATTCCACATGGCGCTAGACGTCATCCAAAGGCTTGAGGTAGCCCAAGAAAATAGAGATCTTTCGGCTCAAGAAGATAGGCTGCGAGCAGCACTAAAACATAGGATTGTGGCACTAGCATCGATCGAAAGGGCACGAAAGACACAGGCCTCTAGAATCTCCTACATCCGGGAGGGTGATGCAAACACAAAATTCTTCCACCTAAGAGTAAATGCGCGTAGGAGGAAAAATGCCATCCAAAGAATTAAAAAAGACAACGGATGGGCAGTCACGCATGAAGAGAAAGAGTCTGTAATTTTCGAGCACTTCGAGAAAGTCATGGGACGGCCGACTCCGAGGAGCTCGGACCTCAACTGGGAGTCACCAGATCTCAATCAAGTAGATCTCACTGAAGGGTTACGCGGAAGCTACGCTAGCCGAAAACAAAAATTTCTACCGCGCAAACCAGGAACACTTGCAAGTAAGGGCCGATAGATCGTTACCGATTGGGGTAGAGTGCAGCGGATTAGCCAATCAGGGCAATCCGATCCGGAACAGTGTAGCCGATTCTCGGAGACGGCCGATTCGCCAATCAGCCGATTCGAGTCGTCCGGCCGCGTTCTCACGCCTCGCTCCGATGCGCCCGACCGCAGCCGATCAAGAGCGCGCAACGTAGCGGCGCCTCTACCGGTATCCACACGTCCGGGGACGAACGTCGTACACCGTGTGCTAGCACGCGATGCAAGGCTAGGGTTTGGCTCGAAAGTGGGGAGGGTTTCCGTGGAGATTGATCTCGGCGACTTCATTGCACGCGATGCAATTGACGTGTCACGCTCTCCACCCCTCCCTCCTTTATATAGAGTTGGCCGACGGGACTAGTGGCCGGTTAGGACTCTATTTTGAATCGGATCTCATCCGTATCTCATAGAGTTGGCCGCCCCACACGTCGTAAGCCCATAGGACTCTATCCGATCGGATCCCTATCCGATCGAGCCATATCCGAGTCCAACTCGAATATCTATTCTATCCCCTTAAGCGTGCGACCAGTAGGTTCAGGTATACTCGGTTTCGGCTATAGTCTAACTTAGCCGATCGTCGGCTCGAGTCTAAGTCAGCCGACTGTCACATAGCGGCGAGCAGCACATATTGACACCATAGTATACAAGAATAATATCGGCTCGAACCTGTAATGTGTACACAAATCCCTTTGCCTCACGATACCGGTTAAGCTATAGGCAAGATGTGTGCCATCCCTTCAATAGCTTAACCATTCACTCGAACCGTATTGGATTATCTCGTTGATTGACTCCTCAATCAACTTAGCATGGCCATGCATTTCCATAATCCATTACCTCGACGGGCCCGAGAGATATCTCTCCAAAGGAGGGGCAAATTCCATCTTGATCACTCACATCCCACTCCATGTTTCATAGCAAACCCGAAAACTACCTTTATAACTACCCGATTACGGAATAGCGTTTGGTAGTCCCAAAGTAGGCTACTACACATGTTGGAATCCATGGTGATCTCGGTCTAAGGACTTTGTACCAACACTACCCGAGACCAACTAATGGCACATTAATTCTGTAGTGTCTCATGGTGGGTCTATCCAACAATGTGTTCTCCAACACATATGTCCATGTTTATTGATTTGGTATCTCCATACCCATGATCTATGAGACATGATCATCAATCAATAAACATGCCGATCTTAGAATCATATTTGTTCCAACAATATGACATATGATCGTGATCGTTTAGAAATAGATTCATACATAAAGAGTCTCATAAATAAGTCACGTACTTATTGATCAATACAAGATGTCTATTTCATGGAACTGAATAACACTTTATTCATTTATACATAAACATTGACGTGATATCCAACATCTCCATGTTGCCTCTAGGGCATATCACTAACAATCTCCCACTTGCACTAGAGTCAATCATGTAAGTATCTAATACCCATTGCTCTTGTGTGCGTCTCATGCTTCGGCGAGGGAGAGGTTTTGTCGGCGGATCGGCTATGTTGAGATCCGTGTGCACTTTGCATATCTTGACATCACCTCTGTCCACTATCTCGCGGATGAGATGATATCGCCGAAGTATGTGTTTGGACTTCGATGTGACCTCGGCTCCTTGGCTTGCGCAATGGCTCCACTATTATCACAATAGAGAGACATTGGACCAGTCGTACTAGTCATCACACCAAGCTCAGAAACGAATTTCTTGATCCAAACAGCCTCCTTTGCAGCTTCCGAAGCAGCAATGTACTCGGCCTCCGTTGTAGAATCAGCAACGGTATCCCGCTTGGAACTCTTCCAGTGTGCGCCTCCGTTCGGGCGAGAACACGAACCCGATTGCGATCTATAATCATCCTTGTCTGTTTGGAAGCTAGCATCGGTGTAACCACTTACAACGAGCTCTTCTTCACCTCCATAGACTAGAAACATATCCTTAGTTCTTCTCAAGTACTTAAGGATATTCTTTACAGCAGTCCAGTGACATTCACCTGGATCTGACTGGTATCTACTCGTAGCACTCAAAGCGTCACGAGACATGCGGGCGTGTACAAAGCATAGCATACATGATGGATCCAATTGCCGAAGCATATGGAACCATACCCATCTTATTCCGCTCATCATGTGTCGAGGACACGATTCTTGCTAAGATTAATGCCATGTGACATGGGCAAGAAACCTTTCTTGGAATCATGCATGTTGAACCTTTTCAACACCTTGTCAATGTATGTACTTTGGCTTAATCCAATTAGCCTCTTGGATCTATCTCTATGGATCCGAATGCCCAATATGTATGCTGCCTCCCTAAGTCTTTCATGGAAAAACTATTTTTCAATGAAGACTTGACGGATTCTAGCATAGGGATATCATTTCCAATCGTAATATGTCATCCACATATAAGATTAGAAATACAATTGCGCTCCCACTGACCTTTTTGTAAACACAGGCCTCTTCTTCATTTTTGATGAAACCAAACCCTTTGATTACTTCATCAAAACGAATATTCCAACTCCGAGATGCTTGCTTCAATCCATAAATGGATTTACGTAGCTTGCATATCTTTCCAGCGATTCGGATCGACAAAACCCCGAGGTTGTATCATGTATACATCCTCGCTTAGGTTTCCATTTAGGAAAGCCGTTTTGACATCCATCTCGCCATATCTCATAATCGAAATATGCAGCAATCGCTAGGATAATCCGAATAGATTTAAGCATTGCGACGGGCGAGAAGGTTTCATCATAATCAACTCGTTGAATCTGTTTAAAACCTTTCGCCACCAATCGCGCCTTATAGATGTGAACATTTCCATCCATATCGGCCTTTTCTTAAAAACCCATTTACACTCAATGGTTTTGACACCATCGTGGATCAACCAAGTTCCAAACTTGATTGTCGTACATGGATTCTATTTCGGATTTCATGGCTCCAAGCCACTTGTTGGAATCGGGTCCCACCATCGCTTCCTCATAGGTCTTAGGTTCATCGTTGTCCAACAATAATATATCACATTGTTCCGCACTTGTGTACTGCGGTGCACGACGTGATCTTTCATACCTCCGTGGGCTGGTGTATCTACAACCGGTGGCGCAACACTTTGCACCTCCTTGTGGTTCCGTGGTCGCGAAACATTTTACGGTGTTTCTTGAACTTCTTCAAGATGCACCCTGCTCCCACTAACCCTTCTTGAAAGAAACTCTTTCTCCAAGAAGACACCGTGTCGGGCGACAAACACTTTGCCTTGTTCCCGATTATAAAAGTAATATCCCTTAGTTTCCTTAGGATATCCCACAAAGAAGCACTTGTCGATTTGGGTGTGAGCTTGTCGATCAGTAACGTTTTACATAAGCTTCGCATCCCCAAATTTTGAGAAAAGACAAACTAGGGGGTTGCCCTGTCCATATCTCATATGGTGTCTTTTCAACCGACTTAGATGGAACTCTATTTAGTGTGAGCGCATGCTTTCAAGAGCATATCCCCGAAGGATAACGGAAGATCACTTTGGCTCATCATCGACCGCACCATGTCCAACAAGGTGCGATTTCTCCGTTCGGACACTCCGTTCCATTGCGGAGTTCTGGCGGAGTCAACGTGGAACAATTCCACAATCTTTCGAGATGATTACCAAACTCTTGGCTCAAGTATTCCCCTCCACGATCGATCGTAGAAACTTGATTGTTTTCCCTAAATGATTCTGTACTTCATTCGGAATTCTTTGAACTTTTCAAAGGATTCGGACTTATGCCTCATTAAGTAGATATAGCCATATCTACTAAAGTCATCGTAAAGGTAATGAAGTACGATAACCACCTCGGCCGTTGAGCTCATTGGTCCACATACATCGGTATGTACCGGTGCCAACAAGTCACTTGTTCTCTCACTGTGCCCGTGAAAGGTGCATTTGTCATCTTACCAAGTAAACAAGACTCACATGTCTCAAATGATTCAAAATCAAAAGAGTGAAGCAATCCATCCTTATGGAGCTTCTCCATGCGTTTCTTATTTATATGGCCTAAGCGACAATGCCAAATAAACGTGGGGTTTATATCATTAGAGAGTTGCCTTTCGTATTAATGTTATAGATGGGAGACGCTTCAAGATTCAAAACGTATAATCCATTCACCAATGGAGCATGAAAATAGAACATATCTCTAAGATATATTGAACAACCATTGTCCATTGATCTAAAATCATATCCTTCCGCTTGCAAACATGAAGCGGAAATAACGTTTTGACATAGTGTTGGAACACAATAACAATTATTCAATTCCAAAACTAATCCGAAGGTAGATGAAGTGGATGCTGTGCCGACAAGAACGTAGCAACGCTTGCTCCATTGCCGACGCGCAGTTCACCTCGCCCCTTCTCAATCCTCTACTTCTTCTCATTCCCGCAACGATTTGCAAATATGAGCTACTGATCCGGTATCAAATACCCAAGAGTCGTAGGTGAAGTAGCGAGATTAATGTCTATAACATTAATACCAGCGAAGTCGTACTTTGCTTCTTCTTGAGATCCTCCATGTACTTCTTGCGCCTTTTCCAGTGGCTCTGTCTCCTTGCAGAGAAGCAAACGGCATCGATGCCGCCGACCCCTTGTTGCCCTTCTTTGCATTGGAGGCACTCGCGATCTCATCGGGAGTTAACTTCCTCTTGGTGCAAAGTTTCTTGACAGGTGGTTTGCGCTTTGCCTTCGCATCATCATCACATGATGACCGTTTTTCTGGATACTCTCCTCAGTGTCTTTAGCATCCCATGCAATTCAGCCAAGGTTCTATCCATATTGTTCATGTGATAGTTTAATATGAATGGCTCGAAGCTCGGAGGGAGCGGCGGAGAATCACATCGGTAGCCAACTCTTGGCTAAGGGGAAAACCTAGTTTTTCCGGACTCTCGATATAGCCAATCATCTTTATCACATGCGGACTGACGGGATTCCCCTCAACAAGCTCGCACGCAAACAAGGACTTTGAGGTGTTGAACCTCTCGGCCCGAGCTTGGTTCTCAAACATGCCACGCAGTCCACCGAATAATAGTGTGAGCATCGCTGCTCTCATATTGCTTCGAAGCTCGGGGGACATTGTAGCAAGCATGAGACGCTTATATCTAGGGCATCATTAGTGTGCTTCTCATAAGCCCTCCGTGCGGTTGCGGTGGCATTATTTGGCAAATCCTCGGGATAGGGTACTTCAAGAACGTACTCCTTACGCTCTTGCTTGAGAACAATTCTCAAGTTGCGATACCAATCCATAAAGTTTGTTCCATTTAATTTTTCCTTTTCGAGAATAGATCACAAATTAAAGGTACTGGGTGTAGCATTAGCCGCCATTTATTCTACAATAGAAAAACAAAGTTTAGCACAATGTTTATGTTATGTCTTTTGTTAAACAATTTAACATAAGACTCCCATTACGTATTTTTCACCTTCCTCTAGGTTACGTATTGGGTCAAGATCCACATGTTAGTTAATTTTCCAGTGAGCTTTGGCATCACTGCTAGAAAATTAGTAACATCGATAAGCAACTCCTTGCTAATCACATCTCTATGTGACTCTTGTTGTTGGTGTGGCATCTCCATGCCCCGGCCCCAACCTATGCCCCAAGGCCCAAAACTGTTTTGATAGCCTTGTTAAGTAAACCAAATGCTCCCGCATGTATATGTCCGACATATACCCCCTCGTGTTATGATAGAGAATGGCACTCTGCTTTGGCGACCCACCATTGACGAGCATAACGGTGACGGTGCAACATTTGGAAGGGCATCATTACTACTTAATTTTGTGAGGGATGCTATCCTATCAAACAAACATATCACATATGAAAGCAAGAAGAATAGCATATAGTGAAATAGTATGGCCCCCTTCACATGGTGATCTCCATCTCCATGCCGGTGTACAGGATCTCCATCTTCATCACCGTTCTTTCGAGTGCCGAATGCTTGATTTCTTCAAACTAAGCTCACTACTATAGAAGCTCTAATTGAAGATTACATCGACTCGCAGTCGTGAAAGAATATTACAAGCATTGCACGTATGAAAGAATATTACGGGGATTGCACATATGAAAGAATATTACATGCATCACATGCATCTCATACATCTCATACATACAATAGGGCCATACCATCTCAAAGCATTCTCTGCAAAAACAAGTTAGGCGTAGAAACGTTTTCTACCTATCACAGAGATATGGCATCGAGACGACCTATAAGGGGGTACGCACACGCCGGTTAGCGGGCGGGGGTCGAGGGGAAGCCGCCCCTCGCGGGCTTCCGGGCAGCGCCGAACACTCACACGAAATTCATAGATCCAATCTATGAATTCGCTTACGAAACCATGTCGGCATAATCATATTATGCCGTCCCGATACACTATCAAGGGAGATGGTTTGCGTAGCCGCGAGGCGCTAACAAGATCGAACTACGAGATAGCTTCGGCATAATCACATTATACCGTTCCGATACACTATCAAGGAACGCTATCTCGAACCCAACTCAAACCGAGTTATATGGAAATTGCTTCGACGTAATCACATTACGCCGTTCCGATACACTATCAAGGAACGCAATTACCATTAACTCTCCTCAACGATCCCGTAAAACCGATTGATCCAATCAACCCGTGTGCAAAACTTGTTCCGATCCAATCTAAAACCCGAACTAAGCAACCCGGCTCGATACCACCGAAGGGTTACGCGGAAGCTACGCTAGCCGAAAACAAAAATTTCTACCGCGCAAACCAGGGAACACTTGCAAGTAAGGGCCGATAGATCGTTACCGATTGGGGTAGAGTGCGGCGGATTAGCCAATCGGGGCAATCCGATCCGGAACGTGTAGCCGATTCCGGAGAGCCGATTCGCCAATCGCCGATTCAAGTCGTCCGGCGCGTTCTCACGCCTCGCTCCGATGCGCCCGACCGCAGCCGATCAAGAGCGCGCAACATAGCGGCGCCTCTACCGGTATCCACACGTCCGGGGACAGAACGCCGTACACCCGTGTGCTAGCACGCGATGCAAGGCTAGGGTTTGGCTCGAAAGTGGGGAGGGTTTCCGTGGAGATTGATCTCGGCGACTTACATTGCACGCGATGCAATTGACGTGTCACGCTCTCCACCCCTCCCTCCTTTATATAGAGTTGGCCGACGGGACTAGTGGCCGATTAGGACTCTATTTTGAATCGGATCTCATCCGTATCTCATAGAGTTGGCCGCCCCACACGCCGTAAGCCCATAGGACTCTATCCGATCGGATCCCTATCCGATCGAGCCGTATCCGAGTCCAACTCGAATATCTATTCTATCCCCTTAAGCGTGCGACCACAGAGGTTCAGGTATACTCGGTTTCGGCTATAGTCTAACTTAGCCGATCGTCGGCTCGAGTCTAAGTCACCGACTGTCAATAGCGGCGAGCAGCACATATTGACACCATAGTATACAAGAATAATATCGGCTCGAACTGTAATGTGTACACAAATCCCTTTGCCTCACGATACCGTTAAGCTATAGGCAAGATGTGTGCCATCCCTTCAATAGCTTAACCATTCACTCGAACCGTATTGGATTATCCGTCCGTTGATTGACTCCTCAATCAACTTAGCATGGCCATGCATTTCCATAATCCATTACCTCGAGGGGCCCAGAGATATCTCTCCAAAGGAGGGGCAAATTCCATCTTGATCACTCACATCCCACTCCATGTTTCATAGCAAACCCGAAAACTACCTTTATAACTACCCGATTCGGAATAGCGTTTGGTAGTCCCAAAGTAGGCTACTACACATGTTGGAATCCATGGTGATCTCGGGTCTAAGGACTTTGTACCAACACTACCCGAGACCAACTAATGGCACATTAATTCTGTAGTGTCTCATGGTGGGTCTATCCAACAATGTGTTCTCCAACACATATGTCCATGTTTATTGATTTGGTATCTCCATACCCATGATCTATGAGACATGATCATCAATCAATAAACATGCCGATCTTAGAATCATATTTGTTCCAACAATATGACATATGATCGAGGATCGTTTAGAAATAGATTCATACATAAAGAGTCTCATAAATAAGTCACGTACTTATTGATCAATACAAGATGTCTATTTCATGGAACTGAATAACACTTTATTCATTTATACATAAACATTGACGTGATATCCAACATCTCCATGTTGCCTCTAGGGCATATCACTAACACTCACCTCTTTGGATGTTCCGTTCACGGAGCAAGAAATCCTAAGGGCTTTAAAGAAGATGCCTACTGACAAGGCGCCAGGACCGGATGGTTACACGGGCCTGTTCTTCAAAGTATGTTGGGAAACCATTAAGCAAGACATCCTGCAGGTCTTCAATTCCATGCACGATCTGAGATGCTGCCATCTAAACATTCTCAATTTGGCAAACATCGTACCGATCCCAAAGAAGGAAGAAGCTGAAGACGTAAGGGACTTCAGACCGATCAGTCTAATTCACAACATCGCTTAAATCTTTTCAAAGACGCTTGCCCTTCGCTTAAGACCGCATATGGACCGCCTGATCTCAGCCAGCTAAAGTGCTTTCATCCAAGGCAGAAGTATTCGTGATAACTATCTTCTAGTGCGGGCCTTGGCTAGGAGATATCATCGTTTGCGGCGTGCTATGCTTCTTTTTAAGCTAGATATCACAAAGGCCTTTGACTCCGTTCGTTGGGATTATCTCATAGACCTGCTGCGACGTAAAGGCTTCCCACCGCGTTGGCTAGATTGGATGGGGGCAATTTTCAGTACTGCCACCTCTCGAGTCCTCCTCAATGGCCACCCCGGGGAAAAATTCATGCATGGTCGTGGTCTACGACAAGGGGACCCTTTATCACCACTTCTTTTCGTGCTAGCAATAGACCCCCTACAAAGGATCCTGGATAAAGCAACGAAGGTGGGCCTCCTCTCTAAGCTAAGGGGGAGAGGTTGTAAAACCCGAATCTCGATGTATGCGGACGATGCCATCATTTTCCTCAAACCCACCCGAAGTGATGTAACGGCCTTAACAACCATCCTAGAGAGCTTCGGTGAGGCCACATGCCTGGTAACTAACCTCCAGAAATCACAAGTAGCGGCAATCAAATGTGACGATGTACCCCTAGAGGAGATCTTAGAAGGCATTCCGTCGGTTAGAGCAAATTTCCCCATTAAATACCTTGGGCTCCCACTGGTTTTGGGGAAAATGAGGAAGACAGAGCTGCAGCCTGTTATGATAAGATCATAGGAAGGATAACGGGATGGAGGGGAAGAAACATGGGGACAGCAGGAAGAACCACCCTCGTTAAGTCAGTGCTGACAGCACAACCCACCTATCTCCTAACCGCCCTGAGGGTTACGAACGAATCTCTTGATCAAATGGACAAGTAGCGCCATCGTTTTTTGTGGGCAGTGCGGGAGACATCACAGGGAGGAAATGTAAAGAAACTGGGAAAGAGCATGTCTGCCCACCAAGCATGGAGGCTTGGGAGTACTCAACTGGCAGAAATTTACAAGGGCCTTGCGACTACGTTGGCTGTGGCAGGAATGGAGGGATCCGGCAAAGCCTTGGGTAGGTTTGGAAACACCATGCGATGAAGGTGACAGAAGTCTCTTCGCGGCAATAACAACCATAACCATTGGGGATGGCAACAAAAGAAGTTTCTGGGACTCCGTATGGATGGAGGGTGGCCGAAGGCCAAAGGATGTCATGCCTTTAGTTTATGCAATCTCCAAGAACAAGGGCAAGTCCCTTCGCCAGGGTAAGGAGAACGATGGATGGGTGCAGGACCTGACTCTACAAGCAAATCGCCCAATAACAGTGGAGCTAGTTACCTAGCTAGTCGCCCTCTAGGAAGCAGTGCAGGGAATCCAACTAAATAGCGGGGAGGCTGACCAGATCCGATGGAAACTCACGAACCATGAGGAGTACACAACGGCCTCAGCTTACATAGTGCAGTTTTGTGGAATGACTAGCACACCTTTTGACGCCATCATCTGGAGAGTCTGGGCCCCAGGAAAATGTAAATTTCACGCTTGGTTGATTATCCAGAACAGGGTCTGGACTTCCGATCGGCTAGCAGCAAGAGGCTGGCAGAATAACGGAGTTTGCCCCCTTGTGCCGTCGAGAGCCGAAGACGGCCTTACACCTCATTGCGGAGTGTAGATACATCAGGAGAATCTGACGGATGGTGACACATTGGACAGGCTATCCACAGATAGACCAGGCTCAATGGGGCCAATCAAGCTCAGTCAAACACTGGTGAGAAAATAGAGCGAACGTGCCCGGGGTACCCAAAAAAAAGGGCTCAGATCCCTTATCATGTTGGTAGCATGGGAGACTTGAAAGGAAAGAAATCGCAGAATCTTCGACCATAAGGAGGATACGACGGGTTTTATCCTAACAAAAATCATGGACAAGGCTAAACTTTGGGTCCTAGCAGGGGTTAGGTGTTTGGGCGAGCTTTTATCCAACGATGTATAGTTTTGTTTAGCTTTTGCTTTTTGTCTTTTTCTTTTTTTCTTAGGGTTGTATTTTTTTCCACCTCTATTTAATAAGGAGGCACGATCATACTACTTTCTGTTAAAAAAAATATCAAATAGGTTTATCTATGCTGTTTTGGTTTGGGTAATGAATACCAAGCGGCACTATAGTACACCTATTTGATTTCGTATGGTCCTTGAGAGTAAAAAATGAATTATGGTCGTCGCAACCAACCTGGGGCCTGCACGTCTGCAACGACAAATGATAGCTACTGTACCATACAGTGCAATAGTTAGCTTGCTTAGGTTCTCTCCTCCTGCACAGGATAGTGCTCGGAAATTAAAGGAGACAGGATCCTCAAGGCTGGCTCTGATCACGCTCAGCTCTCCCCCCGCTGGAGACACCGCCACCGGCCGTGTACCACCGCGTCAGGGACACACGCCCACATCGATCACCGCAACAACGCCGAATAAACTATATGCCGCCATTGCCGCATCGCCATCCCGCGGGTTCATCGCCCCCCGGCACATGACGGCTGGCAACCGCGCACGCGCACCGGGGGCGGTGGGGGGAGAGTGTTTTTTTTTTTTTTGATGAAGAACACGGAACAGCTGGGGTGGAGCGGATGCAGGTGCAGGTGATTGGTGGTGCAGTGAGGTTGGAGTACATGGCGCGCGCACTGGGAGAGGGAGACGAGCGAAGATGGCAGACAGGACGCACTTGGGGGTTGGTGGGGTGGGGTGGGGTGGGGTGGGCGGGGGGTTGTTTCTTGATGATGGTGACTACTGCTTACACTTTGTTCTTTTTGAGTTTGGGAACCCTTTTTCTTCCTATGTAATACGAAACAATGAATTAACATATAATTAATTAATAAATAAATTAAGTATTATTTTAAAAGTTTTAAATAAATTAATATAATTTTTAAAACAATTTTTTATATATTTTTAAAAATACACAGTTTAAGAAACGTGTACGTGAAAAACAAATGAGGTGAGGTTAGGAACCCAAAGAAAAACACAACCTTAATTAGCACAGGATTAGAGGAGGCTACCACGTCTCTCTTTCCCCCGTTCGACACCACCTCTCGTTGCCCCCTCCATCGATCGGTTGAAGCTCTACTACTACTACAAGCATCCTCCTGCAAGTGACATTTCCAGCATGTTGTAGTTAAGGTTTACCTTTTCAATTGGGCGATCGATTCCAATCTTAGTGGTATGTTATTTTTCGTTAAAGTTGGACAAAGTTTGATCACATTTTGGTCGAATTTTGCTATTTTAAATTTGAATTCTCAAAAACCATTCGAACTTACCATGAATCTACTTTTGTCCTGTGTTGAAACCTCAAAATTTTACTCAAAATCTACTTTCATCTACATCGAACCCTCAAAATTTTACAGTTTTCGATTGGTTCTCATTGAAAATGAAAACCCTGATCGTAGTCAACTGTGAATTCACTCTATCTAGTAAAAATTTGGGAAAAAAATAATGTTAGCTTGTTTTGAGCTCCCTCGTAGGGTGTCAGAAATCACCCATTCACTACTGAAGAAACCATCATTGGTTAAAGTGGCAAAAATCACAGTAGTCCCGGTTTGAGTTGCACCCAGGACTAGAGATGATCTCTAGTCCCGGTTTAAAAATTCAACGGCTCTCTAGGAACATTAGTCCCGGTTCGTGTCACGAACCGGGACTAAAGATAACCTCTAGTCCCGGTTTAAATGTTGTCAGAGCGTGTCAGAGCGCCGGGCATCTTTAGTCCCGGTTAATAACACCAACCGAGACTAGAGATGCTACCTCTAGTCCCGGTTGGTGTTACCAACCGGGACTAAAGGTGCCCGGCGCTCTGACACGCTCTGACAGCCTCTGACACCATCTTTAGTCCCGGTTGGTAACAACAACCGGGACTAGAGATGATCTTTAGTCCCGGTTTGTAACACCAACCGGGACTAAAGATGGCTTGTTTTTTATACTCCTTCTTCCTCCTCTAGCCCGAGCCTGCTACACTTGTCTTCAAAATTTTTCTCTAGCTAGAGGGGAGGTGCTGCCAAAATTTTTTATGATTTTGTTTTGGTGATAATACATAAATCTTTGCTATCTACAAGGTTAGCAACTTCTTCCTCTTATGATCTATGCTTAGCACTTTGTATTTTACGGTTGTTTTCTATACATTAATCATCTCTAGATTTTTTTTGTAAACATGAGGAGAGAGAAAATTTGTTTGGACTAATTATTTTGCTAAGCACATTATATTGTGTTGAGAAAAAGTTGGGGAAAATAAAGAGGAAGAAAAGTAAGCTTAGCACGTAACATTTATAGGAATTTAGTCCGTACAATTTTATCTCAAAAAATATTTATGAAAAATGATGAGAGAGAATCTTTTGGAAAAAAGTTATAAAATAGATAACAAAGGACCTTTTAAAATAGATGCAAAATAATTAATTAATTTTATTCTTATCACTTTAAAAGACCTTTTAAAAATAATTCTATTTTTTAGAACAACACATTACGTATATTGAATTAGTATATAATAATTGTCTGATTATATACATATAAGTATTGATGTTATATTTAAATGATTTGAATTTCGTGGAATTTTCTTACGATTTTTGTGCATTCCATGTAGATGGATCGGCAATGGATGTACAACGCGGATCGACGGTCGAGAGAGTTTATTCAAGGCGTTCATTATTTTTTGAGTGTGGCCGATGCCACCAAGCATAAGGGTTTCATACGTTGCCCATGTAAAAGGTGCAAAAACGAGAAGGAATATTCTACATCAAGAATTATTCATGCCCACTTGTTTCAGTCGGGATTCATGCCTCACTACAATTGCTGGACATCGCATGGAGAGGTGGGGGTTGCAATGGAAGAAGATGAAGAAGACGACGACAACATTCCGGACTGTGGTCAATACGGTGGGTTTGAAGAGAATACAATGGGCGAGGCGAACGAGGATGCTGAAGAAAACGACGGTGCCGATGACCTTGGTCAGATGTTGCGCGACGTACAGGGGGACTGCGAAGGCGTAAAGGAAGTGCAGAAATTGGAGCGTATGTTGGCGGACCACAAAAGGTCCTTGTACCCAGGCTGTGAACAGGGGCACAAAAAGTTAGGTACCACGTTGGAATTTTTACAATGAAAGGCCAAAAATGGTGTCAGTGACAAGGCATTTGGCGAGTTACTAAAGCTCATGAAGAGCATTCTTCCAGAGGGAAACGAATTGCCGGAATCAACGTACGAGGCTAAGAAGTTAGTCTGCCCTCTAGGACTAGAGGTACAGAAGATACACGCATGTCCTAACGATTGTATCCTCTACCGCGGTGAGGAGTACGAGAACCTAGAAGCATGTCCGGTTTGTAAAGCACTTCGATACAAGATCAGACGAGATAATCCAGGCGAAGTTGACGGACGGCCCTCGAAGAAAAGGATTCCTGCTAAGGTGATGTGGTATTTTCCTATAATACCACGGCTGAAGCGTCTGTTCAGGAACAAGGAGCATGCAAAATTGTTGCGTTGGCACGCGGAAGAACGCCTACATGACGGCATGCTGAGACATCCCGCCGATGGGTCACAGTGGCGAAACATCGACAGAACATTTGATGACTTCGGCGAGGATGCAAGAAACCTAAGGTTCGGCTTAAGCACGGACGGCATGAATCCTTTTGGAGAGATGAGCAGCAGGCATAGCACTTGGCCTGTGACGATGTGTATCTACAACCTCCCGCCTTGGCTATGCATGAAGCAAAAGTACATTCAGATGCCGGTTATTATTCAAGGCCCGAAGCAACCTGGTAACGACATCAATGTGTACCTGAGACCGTTGATCAAAGATCTAAAACTGCTGTGGAAGAAAGAAGGTGTTCCCGTGTGGGATGAAGATAAACAGGAAGAGTTTAAACTACGAGGGTTGTTGTTTGTTACCATCAATGATTGGCCTGCACTTGACAACCTATCCGGACAGTCAAACAAGGGGTACAACACTTGCACCCACTGTATGGATGAGACTGAGTGTACGTACCTGAAACATTGTAAGAAGGTAGTGTACATGGGCCATCGTCGCTTTCTTGCTGCAAGCCACCCTGTCCGGAGAAGAGGCAAACATTTTGATCAAAAGGCAGACCATCGTACTAAACCAAAGCATCGCAACGGAAAGGCCGTGTTTGCCATGGTGAAAGACCTCAAAGTAGTATTTGGAAAGGGACCCGGCAACCAATCTATAGCAAGTGAAGGTGGTCACGTGGCGATGTGGAAGAAGAAGTCAATTTTTTGGGAGTTGCCCTACTGGGAAGTCTTGGACGTCCGCCACGCAATCAACGTGATGCACCTCACCAAGAACCTTTGCGTAAACTTGCTTGGCTTCCTAGGTGTATATGGAAAATCAAAAGATACACTTGAGGCACGTAACGATCTGAAACATATGGCACAACGCGACGGCCTTCACCCGCAACCAAAGGATAAAGGAGCCCAATACCTAAGTCCAGCCAGCTACACTCTGAGCAGAGCAGAGAAAGAAATAATGTTTGAATGCCTGGAGAGCATCAAGGTACCGTCTGGATACTCCTCGAATATAAAGGGAATAATAAGCACGAAGGATAAGAAGTTCACAAATCTAAAGTCCCATGACTGCCACGTGCTGATGACACAGCTGCTTCCCGTTATAATTCGAGGTATCCTTCCCGATAATGTCCGGGCAACAATAACAAAGCTATGTTCTTTCCTGAATGCAATTTCACAGAAGATCATCGATCCAGACATACTAGAAGACTTTCAAAATGATGTGGTCCAATGTCTTGTCAGCTTTGAGATGATCTTTCCGCCTTCCTTCTTCAATATCATGACGCATCTCCTATGTCACCTTGTCAAAGAGATCCGTATCCTCGGTCCGGTATTCCTACACAACATTTTCCCCTTCGAGAGGTATATGGGCGTTCTAAAGAAGTACGTTCGTAACCGTTCGCGTCCGGAGGCTAGCATCGCCAATGGATATGGAACAGAGGAGGTGATTGAGTTTTGCGTTGACTTTATTGAAGACCTCCGTCCCATCGGGGTGCCTGAATCAAGCCATGAAGGTAGACTACGGGGGAAGGGAACTCTTGGAAGGAAGGCAATAATGAACATAGACAATGACTTGTACAGGAAAGCACATTGGACCGTGCTGCAACAATCTTCCTTGGTGGCTCCTTACATCAAGGAGCACTTGGCGATTGTTCGCTCAGAAAACATTGGTAAGACGAATGCCTGGATTACACGTCATCACATTGATGCATTCCCTACTTGGCTGCGACATCGTCTCATGGGCAACGCGAGCATTGACCAACAACTAGCCTTCTTGGCGAGAGGACCATCTTGCTCGATCACCACATTCCAGGCATATGAAATCAATGGTTACACATTTTATACACGGGCCCAAGACTTAAAGAGCACGAATCAGAACAGTGTTGTCCGCATCGATGCCGTGGGATACGACGGTACGGCTAGCACATATTACGGCAGCATCGATGACATATGGAAGCTGGACTATGGACCTCTGAAGGTCCCTCTGTTTCGGTGCCAGTGGGTTAGGCTCAGTGGTGAAGGCGTAACCAATGATGCAAGTGGGATGACAACGGTCGACCTGAGCAAGGTTGGATATTCAGACGAACCTTTCGTCCTTGCCAATGATGTACGACAAGTTTTCTATGTCAAGGACATGGCTAGCAAATCAAATAAGGGGAAAGGGTCCGACGAGCCAAAGCGCCACGTGGTTCTCCCAGGCAAAAGGAAAATCATGGGAGTCGAGGATAGAACTGACGAAGATTATGATCAGTTTGATGGGCAACCTCCGTTCGCGGTGGCGGTTGACCCAAGTATCCTCCTATCAAATGATGACACCCCTTACTCACGCAACGATCATAACGAAGGAATAATTGTGCGGAGAAAGTACGTGAGGACAAATGTTACATAGCTAAATTTATGTATGGACGATGTAAATTAAATTGAATCATTGAATATTATTCATCTACATCTGAAAGATCCATGTCTTCCACTTGACCTTCTTCAAGATCTATAATTACATCAGGAACCTTGGTACTATCCATAGTAGTAGGTTCCCCATCCACCGATCTTTTATCAAACACCATGTTAATTATATATAAACATATGTTAATTATATATGAATATAAAATATATTAACATATGAATATTATAATTATATATGAATATAAAATACGTAGAATAGGGCATTATAATAATTAGTCCCGGTTTGTTAAAAAACGGGACTAGAGGTGAATTTCATTGGGCGGAAAAACATCTTTAGTCCCGGTTTGAGCCACCAACGGGACTATTGATGTCCACCTACCTGCCCCACGTGGCTGCCCGGAATCTTTTGTCCGGTTGGTGGATTCAACCGGGACAAAAGATATGATCTTTACTCCGGTTGAAGCCACCAACCGGCGACATCTTTACTCCTGGTTGGTGGCTTCAATCGGGACTAATGTTCATATCTGTTGTCCCGTTGGAGCCACCAACCGGGAGTAAAGTATCTTCTGTACCGGTTGTTGGATTAGACCGGGACAAATGACGCCGTGACTATATATAGCAAGGGCCTCACTGGGGATCCAACACTTAGCCATTTTCGCACTTCGGAACTGCATCGTCTTCGTCTTTGTCGCCGTCGCCGAGCCCCAGGTCGATGCCGCAGCACGCCGTCTTCGTCGGAGGAGGACCTTCGCTCTGTCGTCTTCGTCGCCGTCGCAGGTTAGCGCCGCCGCCCCCCTAAGATTTCCCGACATTATGCGCTAGGGTTTGGCCGCCGTCGACGCCATCGCCATCGCCGCCCTCGTCGCGGTCGCCGCCGCCGTAGCCGCCGTCGCCGCCGCCCCCTCCCCACGCCGCTCACTCCTTGCGCCCCCCCACGGCCCCCGAGCCGGCCGGCCCCTAAACCCTAAACGGTCGCGCGCCGCCCACTCCACGCCGCGCCGCCGCCGCCCACCGCATCCTCGCGCCGCCGCCGCACTCGTGAATGTTAATATATGAATTTTGAGTATATGTGTATTTTGAATATATGTGTATTTCGAATATATGAATTTTGAATGTATGAATTTTGTATGTATGGGTATTTTGAATATATGATTTTTGTATGTAAATGGACTGTTATTGGACTGTTGAGAATTTTGAATATGTATTTAAATTTGAAATTTGAATGTTTATGTGAATTGTGAATTTTGTATTTTTGAACGAACGAGAACGCTAAAATCAACAAACGGTCGTGAACGAACGAACGGACGGATGGACGGACGGACGAACGAACGAACGAGTGTTCGTTCGTTCGTTCGGTCGTGGACAAACAGACATTCACGAACGGACGAACGAACGTGGACGAACGAACGTCTCCTTTCCTCTATCTTTCATTTTCTCCACTTCAACTCCCATCCTCCTTATCTCCCTCACATCATTCTTCTCTCTTTCTCTCCTCTCCTCCAGATGAACATACTCACGGACGTGAATGATATAACGAACGGTCGGTCGGTCGTGTTCTAGCAAAGAGAAAAAAAGAGAAAAAGGAAAATATAGAACGTGATCTTCTTTACAAGTCTTTTCTACGATTGAAATAATATATGATTCTGAATCCATCTTCTTCGTTTTGTCGTTTTTTTACGTAGACATACATGATTTTGTGAATAATTGATACATGTATTAACCGAATAATTTTTTTAGAATTCTTTGATTAAGTCCTCAACCCACAACAATCAAATGGCGGATCGTAACGAGGAACAACTTCTCCATGATGAGATCACACGAGGAACAGAGGTTTACAACGAGGAGGGGAATGAAGATACAAATCAATACCTCAACGAGGAGGGGGACGTGCAGGGGAACGATGAGGAGAATGAGGGCTCCGCCTCCGCCTCCGCTGGACAGAAGAGGGCACGCGGGCAACACGGTCTCAACAAGCGCATAGAGGGTCGACATATCATAACGGAGGTAGAATCTGACGGTCGCCCTATTGCCCCGAGGACGCCGCAAGGAAGTTTGTGGCGCACGGCGGATGGGTGATGAGGGATCATGTGCCCATAAGCGTTGCCAAGCGGAGCGATCAAGGACGGGAGGAGATGAGCGAGCTATCTCCCGGACTCGAGAAAGAAATGTTGTGGACTACAATCGCAAACGTTCACCATCCCAGACTCACAACAAGCAAGGGTCAAGGAATGGCAGAGCTCTTCAGAAACTACAAGAAAGAGTTACACAAGAAATATATCCTGAAGGGCCAGACCCCTGACTTTGACAAGTTTCCAAAGCTCAGAGATCATTGGGATGCTTTTGTTGAACACAAGACTGGGGAAGAAGCACAAGCTATCATGGAAAAGAACAAGACCAATGCACTAAAAAGAAATACCATCACAAGCTTGGGTCAGGCAGCTATAAGAAAGCAATGGAGAATGGGAGAAAATGGAAGCCGACCTTGAAGCGCGAGATATCGTTCCAGGCACAGCCACCTGGCCGGAACGAGCAAAGCACTGGTTTTATGCTCACGGCGGCTCACTTAATCTCGTCGATGGCACAATTATCTTTGGTGATGAAATTCAAGAAGCCGGACGGAGGTTAGAGGAAGCGCTGCAGGCCACTTCCTCGGGCGCGTTCAGGCCCGACAGAGAGAAGGACGAGCTAACGCTCGCCCTCCAAAACCTAGAGCACCCGGGGTGAACGCGAGGAAAAGGCGTCGTCCCCTGGAAATACGGGTTCCAAGCTGACGTCGACACATACAAGAGCCGAATGAGGCTAAAGCGAGATCACGATGCGAGGTTCGCTGAGAAGGAAATGAGGCTCTCGCAGATTGATCAGATTATGGACGAAAGGCTGACCATAAGGTTGGCAGAGGAGCGGAGCCATTGGGTTAGCCAACAGCCGGATCCAGCAACAGCCGCTCAACTACAGCAGCAGCGCAGCAGCTGCGCTTCAACTGGAAATGAAGGCGATTTGGCCCCACAAGCTGAACCGGGTCCGCCATGCCCCGTTGATGACATCACACAACGGACCCCATGTGAGCTGCACATTTCGCTAAAGAACATAACAATAAAGGTATGTTCGTACTTTTATGTTGTACGTATATTTCGTTGAATAACTTGTCAATCAATGTTCATTACTAACTAATAAACAATCTTTTCGAACAGGTCGCGTCAGGCATGGCCATTCCAGTAGAACGGGACGGCACCTACCACTCCCGACTTGTTCCACCTGCGTACTCGAAAGTTGAAATTGAACAGGTGGAACGCGGCTATGAAGATCTCGAGCTGGATATCCCCCGAGGAGACGGGGAGCTGACACTAGGAGAAACAGCTCACGGAATATTTCTCTGGAGGAAGATCTTCATAATATTCCTCGGACGTGGGCCGTCTCCTCCGCCTCCACGTGGGCCGTCTCCTCTGCCTCCTTCACCGCCTCCGCCTCCTCCACCTCCTGCGTCGCCTCCACGAGCACCGACTCCTAAACTGTCATCTCCAACTCCACCGCCTTCCAACCCTCCTCCGTCGCCACAACGAGCACCGACTCCTAAACGGTCATCATCAAAGAGCGCGCCGTCAATATCAAGCGGTCGTCCAAGAAGAAAGATTCAAAGAATTGAGAAGACGTCGCCACCCGCACAGAAGCTTTCATACGAGAAGACTCCAAAGGAGCTTGAAGAAGCCGTCCAAGCTGAAGTCAGGGCTCACTTCAGAAAGAAGTCTCCTGAAATCCCCCAGGAGACCAAGGACTTCTTCAAGAAGACGTACCTAACGACACAGCCTAAACCGCAACCTCAACCGCAGTCCGACTACGACAGGACTATTCGAAAGGCTGCTGTCAAGCGAAGAGGACGGGCAAAGATGTACCCTAGTTCGGTGTTCCAAATGTCAGATCAGACTTAAGACAATTTATGGAATTTGCTGGAATTTCAATGGATCAATTACACGGCCGTGCTCCCCTGGCGAAGGCTCCGCTGAAATACAAGTTCAAACTTGGAAAGCCTCTTGTAAAGCTGGATCAAGTAAAAAAGCTACCAACACAGATGTACCGCTTCCACAAGTGGTACACGCAAGAATTCAGCAAGGGTGGAGAGATGGTAACAGGCAAATATTCACAGTACTATTTTGTCGATGGAGGTGACGACTTCTATATCCGATTCGAAGACATATTCGACCCGTACCGGCTTGATGCCCTCGACGTCTCATTTGTAGCCACGCGGGCTATGTAAGTATCGTTCTGTTATTTTGTTTCTTACCTTATTGTATTTAGCTGACTAAAATTCTTTTTAACCGTTGTAGAATGGCGATGCAATACTGCAACATGCACGACTGTAGCAAACATGGATTCATGGATCCACGCAAAATCAACGGCGTATTGGTTGATCATTTTCCTAATCCAACACTGGACAACATTTACAAGTCGCTGGTGATAAACCATTTCCGGTCATTTATCCTTCTGCCCTACAACACTGCGTAAGTATTTTCTTCCTTCCGTACCGATTTCAATCCCGTGTGCATACATAAATTTTCATATGTGTCATCTAAACCAATTTGCAGATTCCACTGGGTTCTGTTAGTAATTGGCATGGATAACTCGCGGATCCATGTCTTTGACTCAATGGATAAACCAGAGTCCACGTACGCAAAGATATTTGAACTGCTAAATAGGTAATGTCATCTTACTTGCTAGCTATTGCATATATGCGGTTCTCTGATAATTACTAGCTAACTTTCAACTGCACGTAGGGCATGGGAACGGCTTCAGACTAATGTTCGCGGAAATTGGAAAGATAAGCTCTCCGTGAGGATGAACTTTCCAATGAGTAACATGCTCCAAAGTTGTTTTGAATTATTACTTTGTTCTAAAATATAAAATGTATATTAAATCTGTCATCGTTTCTTCTTTAGTGTGCAAAACAGTCGCAGGGCACCGACTTATGCGGATACTACATCTGCGACTATATTCACCGCTTTGTGACCGATGTCACAACTATCGACGATATAGATGTATGTATAATAGCCATTCATACATTACGTCTCGATTTTTTATTCACTTCATATATTTATTTCTCGTTTGATTGAATTAATGACAGCTTATGCGAGTAAGAGACAGCCTCCCCCACGAGACTTTCATACAAGCCGCTCAGGAAGAATTGATGGGATTTATAAACGAGTAGATCATTGATCCCACGGGAGAGTTCTATTTTAATTTAAGTAACTTAACCACCGGATCCATAAAATAGACAATGTTTTGTAACATACGAAATATATGTGAATATTGTACATATGTGTATATGTTTTGGTAATATATTACATGTATATATTTCGTTTCTTATGTTCATTTATATGTGTGTAACTTATATATTTATACATATATATTATATAATATATATGTATAAATATACGTGTGTAAAATATGTATATGTGTAATATATAATATATGTGTGTAATATATAGCATGTACCACTGTTGGATAAAGAAGAAAATTAAAAAATATAAAAAATTCTTTAGTCTCGGTTGATGGCAATCAACCGGGACTAAAGATGGCGGAGCCACGTTCCCGGATGCGCCATCTTTAGTCCCGGTTGGACCCAACAACCGGGACTAACGATGGCGTAGCCGGCCACGTGGCTCCGCCATCTTTAGTCCCGGTTGGTGGCTTCAACCGGGACTAAAGATGCATATCTAGTCCCGGTTATTTAACCGGGACTAGAGATAGTCCATCTCTAGTTTCAAATTCGTAGTCCCGGTTTGACAACCAGGACTACTGAGGATTACGAACCGGGACTAATGTGGCTTTCTCCAGTAGTGATTGGTGAGCTTATGAGTCTACCCTCTGAAACATATTAACATTCAATGGCATTGAGATTAATCAGTTCGGTTTTAGGCAATGCGTGGAACATATATTTTGCGTGTACGAACACAACTCATATAAAATCAGACACATATACATGTATTTGCGTCCTATTACACATGCAAGAGTTTACAAGGGTGTCTATAAATCATCACCTGATTATTTCGTAAGAATCGATCACTGACTACTTTAAGATCCGTGCTTCTTTGTAACCCTATCCACTCTTCATTTCTCATTTCTTAACCAAATCTTCTTGATCGCAGCCACGTCCCCGGGGAGCACCCCTCCCCCAATGTAAGCTCTGCCATCTTGCCTTTCATACAACTTATTCAATTTTCTTCATAAGCAAGTGCCTTCTCCCTCTCTTTCTTCTTCATCCCCTGCAAAATTCCACCGTCCCTCTATGTCTACCTCGTCTTCGATGGCCAACGCCTTTGCTACCTGATTCGTCGGCTTCCTTTGTCATGGCAGCCAACTCCGCTACTCATGCATCGTCATCCATAACTTCGGAGGTGCCATCGTGATATTGTCCTCTCAATATGAAGCACATTAATAATATTTGATGGCACCAGTAGCTAATAATAACGAATTTCATTTGACTTCGGAAATTATTATATTCGTTATAAATATTTTGTCAGTGTTATGAATATGATATACGTACGTATTAGACTCGATGAGACCCATCATATATCAAATCTTATACGGAATCAAGTCTTATATTCAAAATAAGAAAAGAGAATGAGAGTTCTATTTGAATGAGACAAGGACTACTTGGATCGTATCCATACTTATTTTTCTCTAATTTTATTTGCACAAAGAGACGTCCGAGGGTATAAATACAAGTTTCCTCGAGAGAGAAAGGACACGCCAAGACAAATCAACATAAGCCAATAAAGATCTAGACAATCCAAGACAAATCTAGACAAACCCAATATAAAACCACAGAGACTGACAAAAAGGATCTAGGACAACATCTAATCTCGTCGAGTTTATATTCGAGGAAGCCGACCACTACTAGCTATCGACCACATGTGAGAGCTTTAAGTTGCTAGGCTGACAGAAACTAGATTAGATTCTGCTTTCCATTGTACTCGCGTGATAGTAATATATAAAGGCAACACCGGCTTTGTTCAATAGGAGTAGGACTATTACCTATCAGTTAAGGGGCTTGAACCTATATAAAAATCCCTTTCTCTCATGTCTTTTACCTTGATCTCGCGTATACCCTGGCACCAACGATTCTCATACTCTAAAATATCGTAGGTGGGTACAGCCCATCGACAGTGACGCGCTAGATAGGAAGCTTGGTGCTTCAAGGTTTCGACGAGATTGGTTCAAGAGACGAGATTTATGATGATGAATCCTTTGACGACTTCATCTTTGGGAGATATGACCCAACCAGGGTGCGTTCTCCTCTAGATAGGAACCCTAATCATCTCAATCTTCATTAAGACATTGCCGTTGTTGTGGATTTTTCAACGAGGGATACTTCGACGACTTCAGATCATACGACCTGACTAGATCGAAACCATTGTCATCCAACAATATGATCTATTGAGATAAAAAATTTCAAGATGTCGCAACAGAGATCATTGGTTCGATATTGTCGGCCATGAGACCTCGGTCCATGCCAACCACTCTAAAGCTGACATCGCCACCGCGAAAAACAATAGTTCAATATCGTCGATCATGAGGCTTTAATTTGAGTCGACTACTTTTTAAGTTGATTGACATCGCTAATCAAGGTAATTAGTATATTGATTTTTAATGAACCTAATGATTTTGTAGATATATTTGTGAACCTAATGATTTTGTAGATATATTTGACATTGTATCTACAAAGATATGTAATATTTTATACAATTCACTCTACCTATTTTCAGATCCATAATTTATTATGTTTATCTAAAGCATATTTTTTTACAATATCTATTATACAAGCATTTCCTATATTATGCAGACTATGAACTAGTACTGGCAGTTTGCTCTGTTCTTTCTGTATAAATTAATGTTTGTTTACGATATACATAATACTCGATTTTTTAATCTAAATCTGTTCATTATATTCTAACAATACTAAAAGATTTACACAGTTTTTATTATATTCTAACAATACTAAAAGATTTACACAGTTTTTTAGTACATACTCGATATACTCTATTATATTTTTATCTTTTAGAAAATATTTTTTGAGAAATAATTGAGCACCTTAATAGGCAGAGGTCGAGTATGTTTCGAGAATGTTTGTGAACAAATGCAGAGTTGTTGAATCAAACCAAATAGTGAAAAATTTAGGATTATTTTATATGAAGGGCTGAAATCAATAATGATACATATAAACTTTTCTTACGATATACTTAAAAATTAAAAATTAAAGAGAGTTTTAGAGAGGCTACACTACTTTGTCAGGATAGGGCTAAAGCCTCCCGGCCCCTTTGTCAGATCAGTCGCTGAAACCAAACAAATATCGTAAACGAATGCACCCTGTCGACAATTTCTTAATACAAGTCGATAACATTTTTTATCTAGATTTGAATAGTAGTAGGAGATTGCAAAGATAGTGAGATACCATGGCCATGACAAAATGGATAAATTTGTTCGAGAGTACAAACTGAAAGAAAAAGCGGTTGCCTCTCGGCCGTCTCTCTGTCCCCAAAGCCCGGTCGTCGCTGAGTCCAAACAAAAAAAAGAAGTAGAACACCACAAGGCGGCACACGCCATAAACAAAAGTGCAGTAGCGCCTCGCTCACCTGTCTCGCGCGACCACAGAGCGGCGCCAGCTCGCCTCCCCCTCCCCGCCCCCCGCCTCCGTGCGCCATCGCGCCAACCCACGCGAGGCCGCGCCCACACGTGCGGCTCCCCTGATTCGCGCCGCCGCGGTACAAAGCGCCAGCTCGCGCGGGTAGGGTTGGGACGACGAGGAGTCAACCCGCGGCCAGCCAGCCAGCCACCCCCAATGGACGGATCGGCGGAGCTGGAGGCGGCCGAGCGGGTGGTCATGCGCTGGGACTCCGCCTCCGCCTCCGCGGCGGCGGACGAGCCGATGCTGTTCGACGGCGCCGGCGGCGACCGTGCCGAGGCCGAGCGCTTCCTCCGCGCCGTCGACGACCTGCGGCGCCTCGCGCCGCCGTCGCCCGCGGCCGTTGGGAGCCCGCGCCGGCTGTCGTCCGGGTCGTCGGCGGCGGGGGGTGCGGCCAGCGCCATGCAGGTCGCGATGGCGCGGCTTGAGGATGAGTTCAGGCATGTGCTGTCGTCCCGCGCGCTCGACCTCGAGATCGAGGCGCTCGCCGACCTCGGCGGCTCGCTCTCCATCTCCAGCGACCGGTCGAACTCGGCCTCGTCCGCCGACCTCCAGGTGGTGGATGAGGACGACTCCATGTCGTCGTCCGTCGGGCGGCGGAGCAGCTACCGCTCGCTCCCGAGCATCCGCGAGATCGACCTCCTCCCCGACGATGCCGTCGCCGACCTCCGCGCCATCGCGTCCCGCATGGCTGCGGCCGGGTACGGCCGCGAGTGCGCTCAGGTGTACGCCTCCGTCCGCAAGCCGGCAGTCGACGCCTCCCTCCGCCGGCTCGGCGTCGAGCGGCTCAGCATCGGCGACGTCCAGCGCCTCGAGTGGAAAGCCCTCGAGGCCAAGATCCGCCGCTGGATCCGCGCGGCCCGCGCCGCCGTCCGCGGCGTCTTCGCCAGCGAGCGTCGCCTCTGCTTCCTCATCTTCCACGACCTCCGCATCTCGAACATCACCGTCACCACCGCCGCCGCCGCCGCCGCCCCCGCCACGCACGAGACCCTCTTCGCGGAGGCCGTCAAGGGCGCC
Source organism: Oryza australiensis (assembly GCA_019925245.2). NCBI lineage: Eukaryota > Viridiplantae > Streptophyta > Magnoliopsida > Poales > Poaceae > Oryza > Oryza australiensis. The sequence continues at coordinate 3,074,405 of JAIFGZ020000440.1, read as the reverse complement.
GCGCTGCAGCTGTTCGGCTTCGCCGAGGCCATCAGCATCGGCCGCCGCTCCCCCGAGAAGCTCTTCAAGATCATCGACCTCCACGACGCCCTCTCCGACCTCCTCCCGGACGTCTCCGACATCTTCGCCGCCTCCAAGGTCGCCGAGTCGATATACGTCCAGGCCGCCGAGATCCGGTCGCGGCTCGCCGACGCCGTGCGCGGCATACTCTCCGAATTCGAGAACGCCGTGCTCCGTGACCCGCCCAAGACGGCGGTGCCCGGCGGCACCGTCCACCCGCTCACTCGGTATGTGATGAACTACAGCAGCCTCATCTCCGATTACAAGGTCACGCTCTCCGAGCTGATCGTGTCGCGGCCATCGGCGAGCGCGCGCCTCGCCGCCGAGGGCAATGAGCTCGCGCGATCCTTGGCGGAGCTCGAGCTCCCCGAGCCTGAGAACCAGACACCACTTGCTGCTCATATTATCTGGATCATTGTTGTCCTGGAACACAACCTCGAGGGCAAGGCTTCACTCTACAAGGACACGGCTCTCTCACATTTGTTCTTGATGAACAATGTGTACTATATCGTGCACAAGGTGAAGGATTCGCCGGATCTATGGAATCTGATTGGTGATGATTACTTGAAGCGGCTTACTGGCAAATTCACAATGGCAGCTACGAACTACCAGCGCAGCGCATGGTTGAAGATCTTAAATTGTTTGCGAGACGAGGGGCTCCATGTAAGTGGTGGCTTTTCGTCGGGGATATCCAAGTCAGCGCTGCGGGAGCGATTCAGGTCCTTCAATGCCGCGTTCGAGGAGGTGCATAGGGTGCAATCAGGATGGTGTGTGCCAGACACACAGCTGAGGGAGGAGCTAAGGATCTCAATATCAGAGAAGCTGGTGCCGGCATACCGGTCATTCCTTGGCAGGTTTCGACATCACATTGAGAATGGGAAGCACCCAGAGTTCTACATCAAGTACTCAGCAGAGGACCTTGAGATTGCTGTGAACGATTTCTTTGAGGGGGTTCCTCCTTCCCCACATATCAGGAGGAGATCACATGGCTGAAATCATTGTACATCAAGCATTCAACAGGGGTGCTGTTGTTATGTATTCTTTGATTCTTCAGAGGAAACCAATGCCAGCATTTGCTGTCCTGGTTTTACTCTTTTGGTACTTAAGGGTATAGGTGGCGATGTTTTCGATCAGAGATGACATCTGAAATCATTATGGGTTCTCATTCAAGCTGTCAATCCCCTCCATTGTTCCTCTGTAAGAGAACTCGTTCATTTGTTACACAATTGTTGTTATATATAATTTTGCAAGTAGCAAGTTCATATAGACCTATTCTTTCGGTAATGTTGGCTAGTTGGGACTCTTGGCATTTAATTTCATGCCTTGCATGAGCATTTGGTAACAATTATCTGGAGAGAACACTTGTGGATTAGATGTAAAAAAGATATATACCACTCTCTCTTGGTCTCTTCTACCACATCATTTATAATGTGATACTGTTATCGATTGGGTCTTCACATCACAGCCTTTCAGGTGTTAAACCGATAGGAGATTACTAATGCAGCATCATGGATGCCTCCATCTGATTTGTGTTTAGTCCAGTATTTTATTATGCAATTTCTATTTGGAAAGATGCATGCTATTCTTTTGTGGCCTAGGAGTGACTCAGTATCTGATCAATTGTATGACTGCTGGCAGATGATAAAAGTTGGAGCGTATGTCAGGATAACTTATTCTGTTTCTTTCTTGTTTTCAGTATGGTTCTCCTTGATTAGTTATCAGTGTCTATCATATGTAACATTGTTGATCATGGCGATGACCTCAAATCTTTTGTAAGTCAACATTTTTGTGCTGAACAAACAATAGTCTGTGAGTTGTAGTATTGTACTGTTTAGTATTGTACTGTTTGTGTGATACTGTAATAATACCACACAGATGACTTCAGAGTTTTGACAATGTGGTGACCTTCTTATTGTTACTGTTCCCTGTACATTGATTTGTTAGAATGAATTTGATCGAGCATCTCAAAATGGCATAACCATCGAATATTTTTGCCTGTGATAGGGGATATGGTTCAGAAAGTTTTTTTCCCGGAAAAAAAGGGAGCAACCATGTTTTCGCTATTCAGGAAGCATGTGCTGTTCGCTGCTTCGTTGGTTGCCAAACTCTGCACATGACTGTATCTCCACAAACTAATCCTTGATCCCCTTGTGAATGAAGGAATGTATTGAGTGGCTTTTGCAATGCATTGTGCAGAGAACCATTCCACAATATAATGCATATAATGGCTCCTCAAGCTTGTTCCAAATAATGTCGCGAATTCTCCACTAGCTTTCTACTGGTGTGATTTTCTATTATTGATTTGTTTTAGTAACAAAAAGGTGATTAGCTCCAAAACTGAAAAATGTTAGTAAATCATTTATTAACTTCATATTTAAATTTTATCACATTTTATGCTACATGACTTACTATAAAGTCAAAAATGGATTTAAATCAATTTACTAAGAAATTTACATATAGAAAGTTTTTTTAAAAAAATCATATCATTTAGAAGCTCGGAAAGTGTATTCATATTAATCCATTTCTTAAAAAAAATAACCTTACCTCCTTCCATTTCTTGACTTTTTGCCGATGGAAGGAACTTCCATTCTCTAGTTAAAACTTAATTGGCCAAAATCAAAACTAACATGTATATACATAGGGATCTTCTATATAACACTCGATAGGAAATCTTCAAAAATATGTCAAATATAACTTATAGTACAATCTAGTACAATCAGTGTAATTATATTGCACCATGCATATAATTACAATACAAATTGCACGTAATTCCATTCTAAATCGAAATGAATTGGGGTATGTCTATTACACATTTGTTAAAGAACACCCCTCAACATCTTGCTACTTTTGAACCGTTGGATTGCTTTTAAGAGTCGTGCAGATATCCAAACTCTAATCCCTTTCTTCTTTTTTCCTCAGCGCCACATTCCTGAAATGAGGCTGCTTGATGCCTCTTGTCACCGCTAGAGATGGCAACAGGTACTGAAACATGAGTATTCGACGGGTTTTATCCAATAAAAAGACGGGTGTGGGATGAATTTCTACCCACGGGTACGTTGTTGGACGAAAACATATACTCATCGAGTATATCGAATACTGGTGTGGGTGTGTACTTCCCATACCCGTCTACTCGTGGGTAAGAAATACTCACATAAAGAAATCCAGACACCATCATTTATCCCATATATGAATTTGTAATAAAGTATGTGTTTAGGAGTTAACTATGCTGTAACTAAAAGTCTAAAATGAAAATGCGAATGAGCCAACGGGTGCGGGTAACTCGTCGGATAGAATTACCCGCGCGGGTGCGGATATGAAAGTATTTTTCTTACCCGTGTGCGGGTACGGGTAACCCGACGGGTAAAATTCAACCTGGCGGATACGAATATGGGTGACCACTACCCATTAAGTATGTACCTGTTGTCATTTCTAAACGTCGCCGCTGCACAACGCATCGTCGTTGACGGGCCGAAAAATATCAACGACACAGGTGAGATCTCCCCGGCTAGCCGCCGCCTCTTTCTCCCTCTCCCTCTCCCTCTCACTCTCCCTCTCCCCTCTACTCCTCCTCAATCCGGCAACAATGAGTTGCCCTATCCTATCGTCAGCCACCGGATCTATCACTATCGATCACCGCCTCCTAACCCATGCTCCGGTTTGCCCCGTCACCAACGTCGACCCACTGCCGGTCCCCCATCGATCCACCGTAGGTTACCTCGTTCCTCCTTTTCTGGACTTTTTGCCCAAGGGGGACCTTCCCGTGCCGTTCGCCGTTTGGCATCTGGCTCAGCACAGGCACCTCCGTTGACCGGCCGAAGAGAAAATTCGCTGGTCTGATCACCCCAACAACCGCTAACAAACGGACACCCCCATTAAAGCCAAACCAAGCTGCCCATGGAAATTGGAATTCAACTAGCCAGATAATTCCATTTCCACCCACAAGAAGAACCCAAAAAGCCTCGCGGCGGCGACCGGCGACTAGGGCGAGAGGAATCGGCGAGCGGGGCCGGCCGGATCTAGGCGAGGGAGCGGGAGCGATGGGATCAGGCGAGATGACGGCGACGGAGGTGGCGGCGCTGCTGGATCTGAAGCCGCACCCGGAGGGCGGCTACTACACCGAGACCTTCCGCGACGGCTCAGTCTCCGTCACCACCGCGCAGCTCCCGCCGCAGTGTACGCCCGGAATTCCTCACTAGGGTTTAGTCCCCGTGCTTGATTGATCCTGTGTTTGCTCTTTGCTAACTCAGTCTGCGTATGGTTCGGGTAGGGTGTATTGTTCAATGAGGATGAGTTGGAATCGAGGTTTTTCTTGTGTCCTCGACTTTGCATGTTTAGGCCTTGGATTGGATTGTGGCGTGGTGTTATACGAGTGCCGTTTGACTAATCTTATTCTTCGCTAGCATAGTTCGTGCTCCGAATTCCATGGACGCCGCACTTCCATCACATCCCAATTTTACTTACTCTGTTAGCATACCTGAACCTGGATTATCTCTAGCTTCCCCCAATTTTACATGGGGCTGCTTGAGGTTTTACTTTATGCTTGCAGCCTTGCATACCTTTTGATTTTGATCTAATACAATAAGTAGTACTCGTATGCAAGTAGCGTAGTGTTCCTGTAATCCTGTTACATACATCTAAGGTTACGAAACTTGTAATATTTATCAAGATATTGTTGATGGGTGTTGGGCCAAACAGAACAGTATGGTAATCAATATTAATGTTTACTTGCAAGTTTAATTGAAGAACCCGTGATAATGTTAATAGTAGCTGCCTTTTTGAAAACTTTAGCGTATTGAATTATGCTTCCTTGCTGCTTGTAGAATCTGTAATGGAAATGCTAGAAAGCATGCATGTAGAAAGATATCTGTAGAAGGATAGTAGCTGCCTTTTGAAAACTGTAGTGTGTTAAATTATGCTTCCTCTGCTGTCTTGAAGAATTTGTAATTGAAATGGAAGAGAAGCATGCATGTAGAAAGATATTTGTACCAATCAAAATAGAATTTTCTAGGAAATGTACAACACCATAACTATAAGACTGTGCTCAAATGGCCAATGACTGATCAGATGCTGAGGGTAAACGTTTCCCATCACTAATTTGAAAGAACATGTATGCATACAACTATGTTCAATAAGGACCTTCGAAGTGTGAATAGTGTTCCTACTACTTTGATATTCCACCTTTTGATCTGGAAATCTCACATTCCAGATGAGGCCTTAGATTAGTAGGTAAGAACCAAGATTATGCTTTCCTCATCAAGAAATGGTCTTCATCCAAAACACCTGTTCTCCCTCCCCTCTTGTGTGAGTGTTGTCATATATTAATGCCGGTAGGTGATTATTGAAAGTCACTAAGTCAGTAATTGTCCTACTTGTTGTTTGGCCTGTCAATATTCAACATAAGCTAAGGGCGGAGGGGGTGGATTTGACATGGAGAGAATGAACAATTGGCATATCTTACCACTCCTAGATGTACTGGCACTCTTGACATCCATTTTTAACTTTTGAGTATTGTGTGATTCAAAACAGACATGTGATTATAGTGTTGAGCTGATATAGTAATGTTCATACTCTTTTGTAATGTCCTGCAGACAAGGTCAACCGTGCTATCAGCACTGCTATCTACTTCCTTCTTCCATCAGGGAGTGTTTCTCACCTCCATCGCATTCCCTGTGCTGAAACATGGCACTTCTACAAGGGAGAGCCTCTCACGGTTAGAATATTTCTTTCACCTTGTTCACCCATTTCCCTGCTTATCCATGACTAAAGAAATTTCCATATCATATGAAAGAAAGCCTCTAATGAAGGCTGCCCTCTTCTATTGTAGGTCTTTGAGCTACATGATGATGGACACATTGACCTCACTGTCATCGGTCCACACCTGGAGGCTGGCCAGCGTCCCCAGTATACCGTGCCACCAAATGTGTGGTTCGGTTCTTTCCCTACCCTGGATGTTGAATCATTCGCATCTGATGGCAGCGTTCTTGTCAAGTCTCGAAAGAGGGATCCTGAGCTTCATTACTCCCTAGTTGGCTGCACTTGTGCCCCTGGCTTCCAGTATGAGGATTTCGAAATGGCCAATTTTGATGATGTGAAATCCATTGCTCCTAAGGCAGAACCGTTCCTCAAATACCTTATTCCTTCCACCGAGTAATCATGTTTTGAGCTGAAGATACTGTATTTTAGCAGCCTGTCTGGCAAGATTGCTTGACTGTATTGGATGCCATTTTTAGTGTAATTCCTTGGGGTCTGTATTCTTGTCTTGTACACTTAAGCACACGCTTGTCCTGGTGATAGCTGTAACACTCTCCTGTACGAAACAGAACAAAACACTCTGGCAATGTTGAGATGAAAGTTGCTTGTGCAAGCCTTCTAAAGTTGGAACTGGATAGTGATGAAATATATGTACTGTGAAGTACCAAATGAATCATTGTCAATAAACTACCAAATTGAAGTCCTCTATTTCAGCAGAACTGCAATCTACATCGACTTCTACACGCAGTTTTAACTACTACCTCCTACCCAAAAAAGAGACGGAGGGTGTACTGAACAATTACAGGGATGAATTGACATTATCTTTTTTCCTTCCTTGCAGGATTGGACTAAGCTCCTGTGCCAAAGACAAAAGCATCCTCTTCAGATGGCTCTGAAACAAGCAGTGGAGTGGAGTAGCGGATGGTTGCGAGCCAATTGCTTTGCTCTCGTCGGGTTTTGCCAGCTCTGCGGCTCGAAGCGTTAAGTGTGTACGTCTCTCCCTCTGCGTGTGTGTTTTGTGCAGTACAAATTGTACATTTAGTACTAGCTAGTACTATCTACTCGGTCACTGCACGTTGTGATTTATCTGCACTGTACTTCTACTTCCTAACCCCGTTGATTTAGCGTACGACTTGGCATGCACGCTGGTGCGTCGCTCTTAGCTTAGTACCGTACCTTGACTTTCTTCACGTTGTTCATCAGCTAGGAGATCCATCTAGTTGCGTTGCTGGATTACAATTATATGAACCTACAAGAAAAGAAAAAAATGAACGAGAAATACATGTGCTGCTCTAAAGAAGCAACTAGCAAGTGACGATGTATTTACACATTTACACATGCATCATCCCAGTATATGCTATTCTACTTCAATTAATTAGCAGTCGGCGGTAACACGTGCTGTGCTTCATCAGCAAACAGGATGCAACAAGCTTTACATTGCAAGAACCGTACGACACACAGATTAATTAAAATTAGTAGAGAAAATGTCCATGATTGATGATCTAATGGCATGCAGCCGTAATAAATGCGTAAGATCAGGGTCCTGGACTCGATCATCAGTGTGCTCGTATTAAACCCCGACCACGTCGCGCCGCCGCCGGCAAGCCACCACCACCACCCACAGATCAGAGAGAAAGAGAGAGACCGAGAGCTTCGCGGCGATGATGCACATGACCTTCTACTGGGGCACGTCCGTCACCATCCTCTTCGACGGCTGGCACACGTCGGCGTGGCCGGGGTACCTCGCCTCCCTCCTCGCGCTCTTCCTCGCCGGTGCGCTCTACCAGCACCTCGAGGCCCGTCGCGTCCGCCTCAGGGCGGCTCGTCACCGGGCGGGCGGCGCCTCCCCCACCGGTCCCATCGTCCCCGCCGCCGCCGTCGCCGCCTCCGACGCGCGCGCCCTGCTGTCCGCCGCGGGGGGCCGCCTCGGCAGGCGCTGGAAGGAGCCGCGGGCTGCTTCCGCGGCCGCGCTGTTCGGCCTGAGCGCCGCGGTCGGGTACCTCCTGATGCTGGCCGTCATGTCGTTCAACGGCGGGGTGTTCTTGGCCGTCGTGGCGGGGCTCGCGGCCGGGCACATGGCGTTCCGTGGCGGCGCGGACGAGGCCGACGGCGGCGTGGTGGACGAGCTCGAGAGCCCCTGCGCCTGCGCGTAGGGATGGTTTCATGGTGCTACGTGCCATGGACACGGTACGGCTGACTTGCCCCTTTATCAGCTTCTTCTAGCTCGTTGTCGGCTTCCTGCAGCTGTCAATTTGTGTATCAGTGTGTGTAGCATAAAAACTTGCTTCAAATTAAACTTCGTGCACTTTGTGTGTTGTTTACCTAATGTAAATTCAAATCATGTGTATACTTGCAATTTGATGAATTGTGTCATTGGTATTCATTTTTCATGTAATAGTCAAGTAGGCATAAGTTTTGCCCGTGCAATTTCTCATACAAGGTGTCTAAGAAGTATGTCTAGGTATTTCCATCATTAGGTACATACTATGATACTAAAATTTTATGACCATTTTGATTTAGATCTAATGGTTTATATCACAGCTTTTCAGGTGTCTAAATATGTGTGGCTTTAATAGCATTTCTCAAGTCCTGGGTTTCACTTTTCGTGGGAACGAATTTCAAGTTAGGTTAAAAAAGTTTTCTTGTCTGTCTCACGCCAAAACAAACACTATGTCTAAGGCTCATCCAGTTCTCACATGACTATGGTACCACTATGTAAGGACGAAGCAAGGGTTCGAGGGTTTTATTGACTACGTGAGAAGTTCTTTTTCTATGTATGATGTCTGGGGCTTTCTTATTTCCCGTAGGTCAAGTTTTAAATATATGTGGGTAAATTTATCAATGGGTACTCAAATCATGATCATTTTGCTTTGGATCTACTCCCTGGTTTGGAAAGAAAGCTAACTTCTGACTACAAATCTAGATATAGATTATGTTTAGATTCATATACACAAGTTGGTTTTTCTGGATGGATGTAATTATGGAGTATATAGTTTCAGGCCATCGTCCTCTCCATTAAATATTTGACCAAATACTAGTAACTGGCACCCCTTCCATAGCCGCAGCCACTAATCCCGTGAGTGTACATGTGTGGTATTTTTGGTGCTGGAGAAGATAGATAGATGTGGTGGCAGTTTGGTGCTAAAAATATAAAGTAATTCATCATGGTTTAAGTTTAAATGTCCATAAATATTAAAAACCATACGGGCATATTTTTAATAGAAATTTAATGATGTTAGAAATGTGTGTTGTTGATTTGAACTTGTGGTAAATAGCAGACTCACCTATATGTGCGTACGATATGTATGCATAGAGATGTGCATGTGCATGTGCATGCTTGTGAATCTCTTGTGTAATTGAGAAAAGATATCAGGCCGGTTTGGATTGCTACCCTGCCGAAATTTGCCCAATCAAAATTTTGGTACTGTAGGAAACCAACCATCTTTATTAAAACATTACCTTTGCTAAAAATTTTGTTTTGGCCCTGAACCTGTCTCTTATATGCATATTTTGGCTGCAATCTCAATAAACACTTTCAACTCTCCCCTACCAAAGTTTTGGTATGGCATCAATCCAAACAGGTCTATTGTTTCTTAGGATGCTACAAGTACGAATTTTTTATTTTTTATTTTATTTATTAAAATATTTTAAAAATAATTTCTGGTTTGGAAAAATTACGTAACTAGTCGTCCATCGTTCTTTGGGAGGACAATTTTTAAAAATCGCCCTTTTAGAAGGCGATTTATCCGACATGACAAACGATCGTTGGTTGTCGCCTAACAGCCGACCACCGAGAACGGCGAAAAGTTATAGGCGACCTCCTACAGCCAAAAATCGCTCTCTTAGAGGACGATTTTTGGCTGTAGGAGGCTGTCTAAAAAAGATTGAGAGGGTGGTTTTTGCAAAAAGACTGAAAAATAGCCCTTCTAGAGGGCGATTTTTATCACTTTTTTGCAGGTACCCCCGCACAATGAAAAAACGCGCTCCTAGAGGGAGACTTTTGGTTATAGGGGTTACCCGCAAAATGCCCATTTTTCGGTTGTCGACCATTAGGCGAGGGCCAACGGTCGTTTGCCACGCGATAAATCGCCCTCCGAAGGTTTAATCGCTCTCCCGAGAACGATGGGCGATTAATTTTGTAATTTTTTAAATCAAAAAATATTTTTTAAATATTTTAATAAATAAAATTAAAAATAAAAATTCCTACAAGTACCAGGCTTTCATATCTTTCTCCCTGTGTAAAGCCCCTTGTCTGCAAGCCCAAATGTTGGCATGTATTGGGTCAGGCCAGGGACTTGGGATTCCAAAATTTCTCAAGACCCTTTTTGCATTTTTAATTTTTTGTAAAGATTTACAAAAAGAACTTGCGAGATTGAAAAATTTCAAATCTAATCTCCTCCCGCCCTCCGGGAGGGCGTGAAGGGAAAACGCCCTCCCGAGGGCGAAGAATCCGACGTGCAGACGGCCCCGCACGGCCGTCGCCGCGCGGTGGTTATTTTGCGGGCGGCCCTTCCCGCCCTTGGGAAGGGCGTTTTTCACCGTGCACGGGGCCGCCGCAAAATGCCAGTGGAGGCCGGCCTTTTGCAGGGCCCTTCCCGCCCTTGGTAAGGGCGTTTTTCACCGTGCACGGGGGCCGCCGCAAAAGGCCGCCGCCCGGCATTTTTGCAGGCGGCCCCTTCCCGCCCTTACCAAGGGCGTTTTTCACCGTGCCCAAACCCTAATTGCCCCGATCGACATCGACCCACTCTCTCGTGTTGTTTGAGATGTAAAATGTTATCGTCGTATTTTGTGCTAATATAATAAATCCATTGGATTTGTGGTATTGTTGCAAATGTAACCGTCTTCGTGATTTGTCGTATTGTTTGAAATGTAAATGTTATCGTCGTAAGGATGCAAATGTAAATATTGTTGCAAGTGTAAATGTTCGAGGTATCGTACATATGTTGTTTGCATTACTCGTGAACATATTATTTTAACCAAGTTAACTTAGTTGCAATGGTTAAGCAGCTTATTTGTCACAAGTGTTACATAACCCATTAGGTACGGATGATGCAATACAACTAACTCATCCCCCACGAGTGAAGGCTCGGCTACCTACGGAACCGTTCAAGGGCGATAAGCTTGTCATCAATTTTCTCTTTCCTTCTCGGCGTTGTACTCCTTTTGAGTTTCACATTCAGCTACTTTTAAGCCGTTATATTGGGGAATGACATTGTCGATCCACCTAGTGAATCCACACCTTCTTTGAATGCCCCGGTAAAGAAACACATGTAATCGCTAGAGAGCCACTAGAGCGAAGACGTTTGCATAATTGATAAAATGAAAGACGTACAACGAAGTCGTTGTCTAAGTTGGGGCAAATGAAGTATCTCCGACCATATGTTCGTGGTTCAAATGAGGTAGCCATCTTGCAACGATCCCTACAACCGCACATAGGACGCTCCGACCATTTAGGGAAACCCAGGGGTTGTTCCTCCATGCTAAGCTTGCGATTTCGACGCGACGTTCATACTCCATCCAAGCCCGAATGAATTGTTCGTGGACTCAGTTGTGTTACCGTCCGACCGATCGAAGCAGTTTAACCGTATCGATCCAATCTTTGTATGGACACCGACGTACATCCTCCTCGGTTGCACATTTTTTATGGTAGGAGTTAAAAAATGGAACAAGCGAAAAGGTTAAAGAAAGAAAAATTATACTCACGACAAAATCGTCATCCGCAATCTCGGACACACGAAGCATCTTTGTCCTCTAGTTGCTTGTCTTATGGATCTTACCACTTGGCAACGTAGACCACGGGGCATTCCGACGTTCCCGCCATGTGGGTAGTGCCACTGATCCATAGGCCACCCAAAGCTTCAGCGCGAACTCGACGTTGGTACTCACCTTCCGTTGAAGGTAGTCTGACCTTGTTTCGCTAAGTGGGTAGTAACGTGTTCCGTCGGTTCGTGGGTTCTCCGTATCTATCCACTCAACGAAGTTGCACACCCGACGATATGCCTGCATGAGGTGTTAACACGATGTACAATCAAGTTAGCGTTTCGCGTGAAGATTTTGTAGATGAAAGCAAGGCTATAAGCCATACCCGATCAATGTTGGCGCATTGGAAAATCGTCTCCCCGGTTTCAGGAGGGACGACGTAAGTATACAGCCATCTCCACAATGGCATAACGGACGGTCACACCATGGTGGAATAAAACCGCTCAAAGGATGGAGTCGCCAGGAGACGCTCAAGGAATGGATGATATGAAGATCTCATTGCAGAGTAAATGTAGAAAAGAGAAAGCAGATTTGAAGAGCTCGTATTCGGATCTAGGCAATATATAGTGCGGAGGTGACGGTTCGCATCTATGTATCGTTTATGTCCACACGGGGCAACAATGATCGAGACGTATCGTGTAGGATTGTCACGGGGCAAAAGTTGATAGCGACGTATCGTGCGACTATCACGGGGCAAAAGTTGATAGCGACGTATCGTGCGTGACTATCACGGGCAAAAGCCGATAGCGATGTCTCGTGCGTGTCTAATCGGGCCGAAAGTTTTTTTGTCGTTAGTAAGGTATCATGCAGCGAACGATACGGAAGGATCTCGTGACATGTGAGTGCGACGAATGACATAGATATATACAAACATCAAACACAAAATAAATATTTACAATTTGTACAAACCGATGCACACAAAGCCTACCGACGAGGCCTCTTACCCCTATCCCTCCTAGGCTGTGCTCGACGTGCCCCCGAGAGTACATCGCCCGTCCGGGGCACGCCACGACTAGCACGACATCCGGCGCGGCGTCTCCGTGGCGGGTCCCGGCTCGTGGTAGAGGTGCTCCACCGAGCCGAGAGGAGGCGAGTACGTCCCGATCCGGGGTCCTCCAGTCGTCGGTCGTCGCCCGTACCCGACCCCCTCGTCGCCTCCCCGACCCGCCCGCCTGCGCGACGAAGTCCCCGACCGAAAATCCCCGCCGAGTAGAATCCTCCCGTATGTAAGCAATGTGAAGCATCGTGACTTAAACTAAAACGTGTGAACTAATCATCTGACGACGCTTGCTCACCTCCTACTGACCGAGGACGAGGAACGGAGGATCCGCTCGCTCCAAAGAAAGCTCGCAGTGCCGGGCCGAGTAGCGAAAGGCCGAGGAATCGACGATCCACTCGCGCCCGCCGTATCCCCGCCTGTAGCGCTCGACCTAGGCGACATTCGGTTTGTTAGATCAGGTTGTAGGGTTGACACAATGAAAATGAGTGGAACTAACCTGTGGAAGGACCAGCGCCATGTGGTGACCATCCGGGTACTGGACCGCGTGGACGTAGACCTGTAACACCCTATGGAGGTAGCGCGTCGACGGCAGAACGACACGAGAAGATCCGCAAGATCTTCCGTGCCGTCGCCGCATCCGCTCGAAGGTCATCCTCTCGTTCCACCTCGCTCGGTGAATGCCTGCGTCCATCGATCACCGAGTCGATTTCGGCATTCAATGCCCGTGCGGCGCGGCCTACAAAAACAAAACAAGTTAGGTTTTTCGGTCCAATTAAAAACATAATGACGTACAAAGGCTTTAATGCGATAAATCATGACGTACCCCAACAAAGTAGTCCCGGTCTCTGCTCGGGTAGGTGTCCGTGATCGCCGCTCGGTGCGCGCCGCCGCGACCGGTGTGAAGGTCACGCGCGGACGCGTCCGCGGTAGGTACCACCGAAGGTAGGCGGTGTAGTTCTCCTGAGTGGGCGTAGATCTCGCCGATCACCTCCTCGGTGGCTATCACCACCCGCCACGTATTGCTGCGATACGTGGTTCCTGAGGGAGCCTCCCCGCTGTCCCCGTCGAGACAACCTCGCGTACACAAGCAAAGGTCGACTATAGTTCCATTTAATTTGACACAATAGTAGTACATTTCAAAAGAAATACTCACCGGTGGTCCGGTGGGGAACGGCAACCGAACGTCTACCGGAATCCCGGCGCAGTCCGAATCGCCTCATCACTCGGCTCGGCGGGAGGCTCGACGGTGATGTCGTACACCATCGGGATCAACGTCATCCAAGAGGCCGAGTCGCGCGTGCACAACGTGGAGAGGCCTAGAGGCGCCCGAGCTGCGACCGCCCGCTGCGTGTACGGCTCCCGACAACGTCGTACACCTGAGACGGTCCAACTCGAACACGAAGTCCGGTAGCTCCGTCTCACCTCGAGCGTGGGCGTAACAACGCCGCGACAATAAAAATCAAGTGGTTACAAGTTTTGTTCAACACAATTTAAATATTTGAAACAAATATGACTTTGCACTTACGTTGCGTCGAAACCAAGCACGAACCCATCGTAGGCCCGTCGGCCGGGTTCTCGAAAGCCGGCGCTACGTCGTACGGAGAGGTGTCGACGACCGGCCGGCCGATCGCGGCGCTCCGCAGCCCACAGCCGTAAGAGAAGGGGACACTCGTGAAGATCGCTCCCGATTCGTGCTCGTGCACGCGCGCACAGCCACGGTAGGTGGCCGCGAGCACGGCCGAACCCCAACTCCACCGAGGCACGCCGCCTATCTCCGCGTCCGCTATCGACCGGCGTAGTGGATCGGCCCCTCTCGCAGTGTTCCTCGACGTGTTGGTGAACATCACCCACCCGAACAACCAAAGCAGTGTACGCTCCAACGAGCGTCGCACGGAGTACTCGTCGGCGCCGGGTGGAGCTTGTCGGCCTACAAAGGACAAAACCATGTTAACAAACATCGATGTTATGAAAAATATCGAAGTCTTGAAGTTAACTTACTATGAACCGCAAAATCCAAGTCTTCGTAGGCCCGGTGGTCGCGTAAGGGTAGATCGACCGAACACTGCGAGCCCCGTAGCCTCATCACCCGAGCAAAGCGCGCAGGATGTCGTCCCTCCATCCACCAACTCCGTCCACAGCCCGACCCTCCCGGCTAGTGGTAGCCCTACTGTAGGAGACGTCCCCGCAGGCTGAGCCATCTCCCCACAAGGAAGATGGAAGGTGTGCGTCTCAGACGCCACCGATCCACCAAAGCAGCTATCGTGGACCGGTCCGCATCGAACCGTCTCCGGCCTCGGTCGTGATCGTGGGCACGCGCCTCAACGAGTCCGCAGAGAGCGATCGGCCGACTCACGTAACCTCGCATATCATACACATAGTGTAATATTAGTATCAAGCATAGTGTTCCCGCAATAAGTGATAAGAGTTTGAACGTACCGCGACGTGTCGCGGATCGACACGCAACAACTCGCGCGACGGCCGTGGACGAAAGGTGGTCACCGAGCACCCCGCACCGCCGACAAGTATGACTCGTGCGCCCGTCCACCTCGTCTCGCGAAAAGCGCCGGTGTATCGTCCGCCATACCCGCATGAATACATGAAGCACACAAGAAGCAATTTATAAGAAAAATCAGAACAACATGATTACATGACATAAATGGTCCATTAATTCTCAACATAAAAAAGTTCACGTCTTAATTAAACCTAACAAACACAACATATAAGTATCGAACAACAATAAACCACTTTACGTCTCACAATGATAAATATTACACGTACGACATATGGCGACAACATGACAAATAGTACAAATATCGATCACCACTACGTTGAAAAGGAGCAAACAAAAAATCAAGCCATTGCATCTCCAAGTGGACGACGTAGTCGCTGCACGAGCACGTCTAGGACGTGGTCGCCTCGTTGTTGTTCCTTCTCCGCATGGACGCCTACCATCGAGGGCTGTCCGGAAAGTCCCGAACCTTCGACGGTTGAAGTTTCTGAATTCTTCGGGCATTTTTTGTATGTATGTCCGCGATCATCGCATTTGCTGCAACGTAGGGTCCTTCCCGGCCTCGGACTCGTCCATGTCGCTTCGATGCGTCTCGACCGACGACGTCCCTTTTTCATCCTTAACTTCGATGGATCTCGGAATGTAGAACACTTGTGGCCGCAGTGTTGTGTACGATCCAGATATCCCAAAACCATATATCTCCTCCTTCCACGTATGAAAAATTGATTCTTTCCTGTAGTACTGTGACACATAAATATCTGGAACTATGCCGCAGTCCCCTACTGCGGCAAGGACATGTGAGCAAGGCGATGTCTAAGCTTCGGCTTCATACACAGCAGCCTACAACCACCATCCGCATGAAGCACACATTCCCGCACACTTTGAACACGGTTGATGCCTCGCCTTCTCCTGTCGACACACATGATCTCGTACCGAAGAACTTGGGTTCCTTGGGGGATTACTCTGTGCTTCATAGCCTTCAGAATTTTGTCTTGCATATATTTCGTCACCACGTTGCCAAATACAATTTTGTTATCGACCATTAAAGGGGATATTTTCTTAAATCTATCCCTAAAATATGCCTGCGTGCCATGAAGGATAAATTCCACAATACCCACCAATGGAAGCCCCCTAACTCCTCGCATCACCCGCCTTGTACACCTCGGCCAGTTCGTTGTCATTAGACCATATCGAGCTCCGCGTTGTCATACAACGAGACCACTTTTCTTTCGGTTCATTCTCTATCCAAGGGGAGAAATTACGTATTGATGGTGCAGACCTCCTTCTCATTGTTGGCGGGTCATTATGCAATGGACCAAGAGGTACAAGCAGGCTCGCAACTCGTGGCAAACGAGATTGCTCGTCGGTTTGCTTCGTTGTCGCCTCATCCAACCTTTTCCACATCTCATTGAATTTTTTCTCTTGATTTTGACCACATAGCCTCTTGAATAGATCCATCAGGTGCTTGTTCTTGAATTGTTTGTAGAAATTGGCTCCCATATGACGCATGCACCACCTACTCCGAACATCACGCCACCTAGCCGGAAGTCCCCTCTCGGGCCAACCATTCTCAAGGTAGTCGATTGCCCTCAAGATGCCGGCATGACGATCATGTATGAGACAAACATTGGGCCTCATACGAACGACTTGGCATCGAACTCTCTCCAAGAACCAATACCACTTTCGGTGTTCTCACTCTCGACAAATGCAAACGCCATAGGTAACACCTGGTTGTTCCCATCTCGCTCCAATCGCCGCGCATCCGACCTCGTATTTCCCGCGAAAGGTTCCATCTATGCACAAGCACAGGCGACAAGAACAAATGCGTTGATGCAAGCACCAATCGAGAAAAAGGCTCTTTGCAAGACGCTCTTGCTCGAATCATTAGATGACGGAAATGTCCGAATGTCGTAGTAGGTATTGGGGTTTCTCCGAGCAATGGTGGCTAATAGACGAGGTAAATTGTCATACGATGCTTCAAATGTGCCATACCTCATCTCCAATATCTTTTGTTTCGCCCTCCAAGCCTTCGCATAGCTAATAGTATACTTGAATTTGTTCTCAATGTGCTTAATAATGGAGCCTCGGTTCAAAATCCGTGTTTTTAACAACATGGTCAGTACATCTCACCGCAACAAACGCCGAGGTGATGTTGCGGTGGTACTTATCAACCCCGCAATGTACATGTGTGCTCACCAACAATGCTCACTTTCCAATAGTCATTCCATTTTCCCTTGTATGCATGAACGCGCCACGGACAATCATCCTTCATACACTTCACATCATACACATAGTTCGTAGACTTCACCACCCTAAACTCTCTATGCAAAGACACCGCCCAATGCTTCACCGCCTCTTTCATGTCTTCCTTATGAGCATACCTAGCACCCCGGATGACCTCGTTATCTTTGTATTCAAATGAAACATGCTGCCCTTCCGAGATAACAAGCCGAGAGAAATCAGCTTGTTCCCAATCGACGGCATGACATCTTCTTCCTCGTCCGATGATTCATCGCCCTCCGCCCGCTCATTTTCAGAATCCTCCTCTCCATTTCTTCAACAATTGCTTCGATTCTCTCTCCCTCGTCCGCCACGCCAATCGCCTCCTCTAAGCTTGCTTCATTGCTTGGACCTTCGCCATACTCGTTTGCATTGTATTACGCTATCGATTTCGTGCAAAGGCAACAAAAATAACAAGGGGCCATGACCTTTCAAGTGCCATGTCCACATAACGTCTCCACGACTCTGTTATCAATAGGCATAAGTTCCCAATAATATCCTTCGTTGCACGACTAACTACAACGGATAGAGACATTGTGTTCACTCTTGTATCCACTTTAAATCCACGTAGCAACCAACTATACACCGACTCAAATGTTTTCTCGCCCGGCCTATCGATGCCCTTTGATTTCATCCTAAATTCGACAAATCTACACCTTCGGACCGTATCTAACGTTGCCTTCACCGTGAACTATCTCGAAATATGATCTTACTTGCCATAGTGCCCGACAAACAAATTGAAACCGAGTTTATTCCATACTACGAATATATTTCCTAGATGATTCTCGTGCCTAACTTAATTTCTTTAACAATATGTTCTCTCGGTCTACATCTTAAATTTTTCCAAATCGATTTGTTCGTTCCATCTACCGCCAATCTTAAATCGTTCATTTCAGTTTGCCAAATTTTATAAACTAAATTTAATTCACTCGTAGTTTATATCTAAACATATTTTGATCATCAACAAAATTATACGTACAATTTTCTATAGTGCTTACCATCTCGCTCACATAATTTACACTTACATCCAAACACATTCTACCTAAGTTGATCTATCTATTCTACCTATGTTAATGTCCATTAAATATCCTTGTTGATCTATCTATTCTTCCTATGTTACCGTCGATTAGATTATCTACATTGATCTAAATTAAACCATCTGTTTTACAAATCTATAACAAATTATTCAATACCTATTCAAATATTACAAATTTATATTTTTTCTAATATTTCATTTACATACTAGCTAACAAACAAAATAATGCCGAGATATTGCATTTACCTCCAATGAAGTACGCAATCCAAATAGGCTTCGCCGCGCTCCTCCTCTTCCTCACTTCTCTCTCTCTTTTTTCTCGATCCGGAAAGGTGTAAATGAGGCTGAAATGATTGAGAGTCGGCTTATATACCGCCATGGGTAAAAACGCCTTGCAGAGGGCGGGAAGGGGCCGCCGCAAAATTGCTGTGGCGGCCGTGGCAATTTTGCGCGGCCCCCGTAAGCACAAGGAAAAACGCCCTTGGTAAGGGCGGGAAGGGGCCGCCGCAAAATGCCAGGCGGCCGGCCTTTGGCGGCCCCCGTGCACAAGGTGAAAACGCCTTACCAAGGGCGGGAAGGGCGCCGCAAAAGGCCGCCTCCCCGGCATTTTTGCAGCGGCCCCCGTGCACGCTGAAAAACGCCTTCCCAAGGGCGGGAAGGGGGCCGCCAAAACCACGCGCGGCGACGGCCGTGCGGGCCGCTCGCCACGTCGGATTCTTCACCCTCCGGGAGGGCGTTTTTTCTTCACGCCTCCCGCAGGGCGGGAGGAGATTAGATTTGAAATTTTTCAATCTCGCAAGTTCTTTTTGTAAATCTTTAAAAAAAATTAAAAATGCAAAAAATTCGATCTTTGCCACGGGATGCACTAATCCCAATTCTTAAAGCAGTATAAAATGTTCATGTCGTCTGTCCGACTCCGACCTCCATTGCTAGCTGCTCTGTTCCTTCTCTTTCTCTTCCTCATGCCAATCTTCTTTCTCATTATATGTGCATTTTTAGCACTTGAAATAAAAATTATTAGGGAAGAAAAATAATCTAAATGCTCCTTACTAAATTAGGAGTTGGTTGGAATTAGGAGGCAGTGGGGTAAAATGGAGAGAAATTTAAATGAAAGGTACTGTCTCTGTTTTATATTACAAGACAAACGTTATGATTTTTTATGTCAAATTTATTTAAGTTTGTTTTATTTTATAGAAAAATATAGCAATATCTACAGTACCAAATTAGTCTCATTAAATCTAACATCAAATTTATTTTGGTAGCATATTTATTTTGTGTCTATGTTTTTCTATAGACTTAATCAAACTTGAAAAAAGTTCAACTTGAAAAAAAATTCAAAAAGTCAAAGCATCTTATAGTTTGAAATGAAAGAACTGAATGGACAACTGCAACTCTAAAAATATACTTTGTGGAATAAATTTGAATTTCAAAAATGCCCTTACTGTAGGATGGAGGTTGTAATATTCTTTAGCGAGGTTAACTAAAGCAAGGTCATGATTAACTGTCACGCGCGAGGTATAGACTCGTAAGAATTGGCACTGTCCTTATTTGTTTTTTTAACACACAAAAGTCTTGCGCATCAATATATTAATAAGAAAAAAAGATTTTACAACTGTGTTTGACGCAGATCATGAGGAGTTAAAGGAAAAAAGGAGAGCATAACTCGACTAACCAATGGCGAAGCACGCCGAAAAAATTAGGTGGGTCACAACATGAGATATTAACATCACATGAGTTACGCAGTAAATGATGAGGGAGTGTCTATTGAACTGATTTTGGGCCTTATGTCAATTGAATTTTTCAATGACATAAATTTGACCGACACCTTTTTTTTGGGAAAAGGGAAAATATTACTCTTCTACAGTATCATTACAAGCCATATGAGAGATGAAGTTACAACTATTACCTAGCTAGACCTCTTAGATATACTCACAGCGAGCTTTATTGGCTAAAGCATGGCTAATGCTATTCTGGCTTCGGTGGCCCTTCACTATCTTGATCTCCTTGTTTCCAAGCAAAATATATCTAATCTCTCTAACAAGATACACTTGATCAGACATCACTTTCCCTGTAGCTTGTAGCTTGACGTAACTGGACCACAACTAGACAATCGGTCTCTATGATGATAGGCCTGAGAGTCTATTGCATGGTCAGGATTAAACCTTTCTTGATCGTCAGGAGCTCGGTTTCTAGGGTGCTATTGCATTTGTCTATGATGATAGGCCTAAGGGTCTATTGTATTGTCAGGATTAAACCTTCCTTGCATATCAGGAGCTCGGTAGGGTGCTGTTGCATTTGTCCAGATGCCTACACGAAGCACTGATAACCTCACCTGTGTTGTCTGTAAGGACCATGCCGATACCCCCCCAATCCAGTTGAACATCATAGGAACCATCCAAATTCAACTTCATCTAGCTCGGGTGTGGTTTCTTCCATCTATATGACAAAATATTTGGCTTTTGTATCTCTTTAACTCACAACATGTTTCTCCTTAACTAGATTTGCTTGGGGGTGCTGCTTGATCTCTAGCAGGTAGTTAATATAGCTTTCTAAGAATCTCTTGGATGTCTCTGTCAGGGGTGCCGGCTTTCCATGGGCAGTCTCGTTACGAACATACCAATTACGCCACAACACCATCAGTAACGTAGCCCATTCTTGTTCAGGAAGCAGCTCTATCTTGTCAAAAAACCAAGATAAGCCACCTAAATTGTCCCTCATCACAAGGGATATGTTATAAGAGTCTTTCATAGCCTTCAAAAGAAACATGGCATGTGGATATCAGTATAAAGCATGGGCGATGTCCTCTTTCTCTAAACCGCAAATAGTACAAACATCGAATACCTCCAGGTTCCTCTTCTTCTTGTTCCCCATCATTGCTAGACTATTTGACGCCACCTTCCAAGCGAAAATTTTGACCTTTTTGTGCTACATTGCATTTCCATAGCAGGTTCCAAGCTTTGTTCATTCCCTCATCGGAAGAAGCTGAGCTCTCGTCCTCGTTTGCAAGTGACATTGCCATATTGTATGCACTTCGAACCGAAAACCGTCCTAGTTTATCCAGGGGCCAAGCAACAAAACCGTCCTCATCTCGTGATGAGGTATGGATATTTAGAATAGCTTCGACATCGACATGCAAGAAAATATGGCTAATTCGATTAACATCCCAAGAACCATTTTTAGTAATAAGGTCTGACACCCATCTGATTCTGCAATTGCTTTTTCTTGTAATAGGTTGTCTTGAGTGATCTCGTGGTAGCCATGGATCTCGCCAAACCCGAACTGATTGAGCATTGCCAATTCTTCATATTATTCCCTTCTTCACCAGATCCAAACCAAACTCAATTGCACGCTAGCCAGGTGATGCATTGCCTCCAAAACTTTTGTCAGCTAGGGCCCCATTAGGGAAATATTTTGCTTTTAGCATGCGCACACATAGACTGTCTGAGAATTCAATAAGCCACCAAGCTTGCCTTGCTAACAGAGCTTGATTGAATAATCTGATATCTCTAAATCTCATACCTCCACAAAACTTAGGTTTCGTCATTGTCCCCCATGCCTTCCCATAAGTCTTTCGTGTGCCCTTTTCAGCGCCCCACCAAAAGTTCCACGTGAGCCTAGTGATGTCATCACACACAGATTCAAGGAGTTTAAAAATTCCCATGACATATACATGGATTGCTTAGATTACCGCCTTAATAAGAATTTCCTTCTCTCCACTCGATAGGTAATTTTCTCCCCACTGTATTAGTCTTTTCCATATCCTTTCTTGTAGGCTTTGAAATTTTCCTTTATTCATCCTTTCTTCCGGGGGTTGGAAAACCTAAATATTTATCTTCAAAGCCATTGTTAACAATGAGCGGGATGTTCTTGATAGCCTCTTGGGACACAAGCGGAGACGAATCACCAAACATGATTGAGCACTTGACTGGGTTAATCAATTGTCCTGTGCCAGAAGCATAATTACTCAACACTTCCTTGATGATCTCTGCCTGTTCAATCTCAGCCTTGAAAACAAAGTGTATTGTTCGCAAAGAGTAAGTGTGAGATAACCGGGGCACTGCGACATATATGAACTAGTGAGAGCACTCTCTGTTCTACCTTTTCTTCCAAAAGCAAGGAGAACCCATCAGCAAAAAATGAAAACAAGAAACGTGACAGAGGATCCCCTTGTCGTAGACCTCGGGACAGAGCAAATGAATTCAGAAGGTTTCCATTAAATTTAACTGAATATCTCACCATGGTTATGCACTCCATAATCCAACTAACCTACTGGTGAGCGAAACCCAACTTATGCATTGCCTGCTCCAAGAACCTCCAGTCCACCCTGTCATATGCTTTAGACAAATCAAGCTTATAAGCACAACAACCTTGCTCATGTTCTTAATCTTTTGAATAAAATGGAAACATTCGAAGCCAAGAAGGGGATTATATGTAATCATTCTTCCAGGCACAAACACACTTTGATTGTTAGAAACTAGTTCATCCAGAAGAGGCCTTAATATATTCACTAGGCATTTTGATACCACCTTATAAATCACACTACACAAGTCAATAGTTCTGAAGTCTCATAGTTCCATTGGTTGGTCAATCTTCGGAATGAGCAAAATGGTTGTATCATTGACCCCTTTCGGCTTTATTACTGACCGAAAGAATTCCTTCACAGCCCCAACAATATCATTCTTGATACATCCCCCAATTTCGCTAATAGAATTGTGCTGGAAACCCATCTGGCCCAGGGGCCTTAAGTGGACAAATCTGAAACATCGCTGTTGCAATCTCTTCTTTTGAAAAATCACTGCACAATTTATCATTCATCTCTGCCGAGACCATTGTCTGGGAAAGCCTTGTAAACTTGGACCGGTCAAGGTTTGGATTTGCAGTGAACATATTCTGAAAGTACTATGTTTCCTTTCGCTCCATCTCTCTTGTCGTTGAACAGTACCCTCAGAGTCTCTAAGCTTGACTATTGTGTTCTTCTTAGCCCTGCACACTGCCAGGCTATGAAAAAACTTGGTATTACTATCTCCCTCCTTCAACTAGTTGACTCGTGACTGTTGGAGCCATAAAATTTCTTCTCTGTACAACAATTCATTCATGTTATTGGTCACTTGGCATATTGGTGCTCGATCTGTGTTTGCCTCTAAAAGAGCAAAAAGTTTCTTTCTTGCTTTATCAATTTCACGACCCACCTTTTTGCACTTGGCACGACTCCATGAGTGAAGAGCACCCATCACTTTGCTGAGAGCCTTGTTTATATCCCCTAAATCGTGCTTTCCCCCAGACTTATCCCGGGTCACACTTATTACTTCCGGAACTGCTGCTTCTCTTTCCCAAAAAAATCTTGTAATGCAAACATTTCTTTTGCACTTGGGCCCGATACTTTATAGAGAACTTCAACAAAATCGAGCAATGGTTAGAACAAGGTGAAACCAAATAGGAGACTTGAGAGTTACTGAAAGCATCCCTCCAATTGCCATCAACAACTGCTCGATCAAGGCGCACTTTAATGTTATTCCAACCCTCCCTTTTATTGTTATATGTGTGCATCATCGCTTTAAACCTCAAATCATTCAACTCACATTTATGCAAAACATCTTGAAAAGCTTTCATTTGCAATTCGTTTCAAGGTCTCTTGGAAAAATGCTCAAACTGTCACAGCACCTCATTGAAATCACCCATAACTAACCATGGCAGATCAGAGGATTGCCTAATTGAGCTCAGCGGGGACCACTATTTTCTACTTTGGGTTCACCATACACAAAAGTAACATGCCACAAAGGACCATCCAGAGACATTCTCACATATGCATCAATATGTCTTTCATTCATATTTAAGATTTCTACATGAACAAACTGTTAACGACCAAATTTGGTAGCCAAATCCCCAAGTTTGAAGAAGAGATTGAATCGGAATAGGAGAAGATGCGTGACCTGCGGAGAAACAGGGGCCACGTCGGCTAAGTCCGACCGGCCGCGGAGCGCCTGGCCGAGTCCGAGTCGGACCAGATAGCCGATGCCGATCCCGCGTGAAGATAGAGCTAGGGCCGGTCCCGAGAGGAAATTTGAAGATAAAGTATTGGATTCGGTCTTCAAATTGTGCGTTAAAGATATTGCCATCTATGGATAAGGTCCTCTAACGGCAATTGTATCTGTAAATTAGGATGTTATTGGATATTCCTTTTGTAATGCGGCATGGGGCTGCGTCCTGAGATATTGTCGTACTAAAAACAGTAGATAAGATAGAAACCGTGTCCTACACGGATGTCGTTGTACCCGAGTATAAATAAGACCCGAGGGCTTTTGTAAAAGAACAACCAACACACAATCAATCAACTTTGGCGCATCGCTACCCTTTTATTTTTGATGAGTTCTTGCTCTTGCTCGGGCTACATCGGCTTCGATCTCCGAACAAGGTAATTCCTTGTTACCAGTGGTTTGTATCGTCGGGATTAGTGCTTTCATCGTCATGATACTCTAGTTTCGATGTTATAAACTACGCGATCTATCATACGCGACCGATAATCTAGAGAAATACCTAAATCTATCTCGCAATCAGCTGGTTTCTCTCTGAAGACAGCAGCCGATGAGGCTAGATCCAAGGGTTGAATTAGATTATATGTCGTGTCTGCCGTCTCGAGGGGTTCCCATTAACTTATACAGATCTGTTATTTCTTTTTGTACTTAATGTTGTATCTATTCGACCTGTTAAGTCGCTTTTAGAACTATCAAGATCTGTTTGGTTTAATGTTTATCATTAGAGACAGCGCCTGGAGTTTCAGCCAGCCTTATCTGTTTTAGTCATCTCTTAGTTTTAATTGCTATTAGATATATTAAAACCACCTTTTATATTAAGATCTCAATCTGTTTAAATGCCCTAAGCTAGTATCAATCCGCCAAGTTACTATGACAGCCGATTGATCTAGGTTTAGCGCATTTAGATTAGATTAATATCTTTTTATAAAATGTATCAGAGTATTAGTCGATTCACATTAGGCCTGCAGTATCGGCTAGGTTATCAATGCAAATAATTATTATCCTAGTGTGCCTTTAGCCTAAGTGATTTATACTGTCTCGGTATACTACCGATCTATCCCAATCACTTAGTATAAATATGCTTTGGGATAGCAATTATGTGTTTATTGATGTTTTCAGCCGATCTGGTAGGATCTAATTTTAGCTTAATGTCTATTTCTTGTTCTTGTTGGTTACAGGATCAAACCAACTGGCATGCCCTAAATTCACCAAAGGCGACCAATTTGGACCTGCACTAGAGTAAAACAAACCTCTCAGGCCAGTACGTAGGAATCGAATTTCTCATCAACACGCTTTTGGCACGCCTGGTGGGACCAAGTGTAGACTTCCAAGTTCAACACAATGTCTGGCGTCAAGAACCTAGAAATCAATGAGGAGAACGTCATCCCGGTGACAATTGAACAACTGTCGACTGAACAACTAGCCGACTATAAACAGATGGTTGAGCAGCTGCAGGCTAATTACCTGTAGTCCTTTACCCAGACCAGATCTGGGGCTGTCCGCCAGAAGTTCAAATTCAAGCTCGAGGACCTCAACACGTCCTCCGAGGAGGACAGGAAAGGGAAGAAGAAAATGGAGGACATTAAATGGGAACAAGATGATTCGGGACTCCACACTCTACAGGACCGAATCGACTCGGCTGTCCATCACCGCCCTCATCAACCAACGTGGCATACTAGTCAATAACCTCAACAATATGATAGCCACTGTGGTCGACTCGAAGATAGCCGAGCAACTGCCGAGGGGGCCGACCTATTTCACTTACGGCCAATTCCCGGGTTACAGGACGCTGTCAACTCAAGGCTTGCCAATCCCGTCACTGGGACAGCCGAATCCTCAAGGAGGAGCTCTGATTCAACCAAACGCGCAGGCATTGACTTCAGAGCCACATCCCAGGATCCTGGTCCGACAGCAGCCTCAACATCAGGGCCATGGTGCCCTGACAGTGACGCAGGAGCAAGTGGAGAACATGTTCAACAATCGGCGGACAATCATGCCCAATGAGCCGATTGGCAGTATTCCCTCGGCCCCACTCATAGTCCTGTCGGCAATCGGCTACTTCCTGAGCAGTCACTGCCGATCGTGTCTCGGCCACCTCCCGCTGCGAATCATTTCCAGTATCAATATCTGGGGGGCCACCTTGAGCAACAGCATCAGCCGCAGATACCACCACTCCAGTATAGGCAAGGACCCGTTCACTACGAACATTACGAGCCGATACCTCCAGTTCAGGCCCAGGTCAACAGGCCTTGGGCTGATCTGATTGCCGACGTCATGCGCGATCAGTTCAGCCTCAAACCCAGGGATTCCGGCAACATGTACCGGTACCCATATACAAAATACTTCGAAAAGGTGCCACTGCCAAACCGGTACAAAGTACTGGATTTCTCAAAATTCTCCGGGCAGGACAACGTCTCCACTTACGAGCACCTCAGCTGATTCTTGGCTCAATGCGGAGAAGCATCGGCTACAGACGTGCTCAGAGTGCGTCTATTCCCTCTCTCTCTCTCTCCCAGGATCAGCTTTCACCTGGTTCTCATCATTGCCATATAACTCAGTTCAAAGCTGGACCGATCTTGAGAAACAATTCCACAGCTACTTCTATTCCGACACCCACTAGATTAAGTTGTCGGACCTCACCGGCATCAGGCAGAAGCATGAGGAATCGGTCCAAGATTACATCCAACGCTTTAGGGATATGAGGAACCGATGCTACAACTTGGTGTTATCGGATTCACAGCTAGCCGGTTTAGCTTTTCACGGCCTCTTGCCACCGATCCGTGAAAGGTTTTCGGCTCAAGACTTTGAGAGACTGGCCCACTTGGCCTAGAAAGTGATGGCTCACGAGCAGAGGTTTCAAGAATCTAAGAAGGCCTTCAAGAGAGTTGCCCACGTCACCTACACAACGGACATAGATTCAAGCGACAGCGATGCGGAGGTGGCAGCAGCCGAGTGGACCAGGAACAAGAAAGCAATAACCTGCCAATGGTTGAAAAGGTCGGCCAAGGAAGAGAAATATGACTTTGATATCACTAAGGCTGACAGGATCTTCGATCTGCTGCTGAAGGAGAAGAAAATTCGGCTGCCGGACAACCACTTTATCCCATCAGCTGATGAACTCAAAAAGAAAAAATACTGCAAGTGGCATAACACCACCTCCCATAGCAAAAACGATTTCAAGGCAGCAAATCCAGTTGGCCATCGAGATAAAGTTTGAAGAATCGGCTAAGTCGATGAAGGTCGATGGCAACCCTTTCCCAGTCAACATGGTCCAAGCCGGCCACAGGCGAGCTGATCGGCAGCACCGGATGACGTACAGCTTAGACGAAACGCTAATATCAGTTAGTACCGACTCAGGACCACCCCATAAAGAGCCGACTGGAGATATAGCTGCATCAATCAACATGGTGCACACCAACGGACGATCGATCGATCGTCGGCCCAGGCAGGACAACAGGCTGCGGTTCCAACGCAGGATCCAGGAGGAAGAAGAAAGCCGGCACGGCAAGCCATACCAGAGGGCACTTGATCGACTGGGCATGGCATACTACCGCCGCCACGACGGTTGTGACCCGCATTGGCACTGCGATTTTTTCAGGTTCTGCCGGGAGCAAGGAATGAGGTTACCAACCCTCAAAAATTGCCCAGCATGTAGTGACTACAGGGAGGACAAATATAGGGGACCACCACTGGAAAGTTCTAGCCGATTCATCCCCCGAGCCGTTCAACTTAACCAGCGGAAACCTTCCATTCATGATCGGCTTGGCCCCATCCACCAAGACTTCTTCCAGGAAGAAGATCAAGAAGAGGCCGATGAAGAGCAATTGGCCAACCCCAATGGTGCCCTTCGGACCTCTTTACCAAAACACGTAAAAGAAAAATTCGAGGCTCAAGAGCGAGGGGTAGGAAGAAGAAGTCCGGCGGATGATCCAACAAAGAACAACGTCGGCGGGGCACAAAATGATGGTGCGCCAAGAAACAAGCGGCCCAAGACGAAAGCCCACCGACAAATCCGTAAGGGCGGCGAAAGGCAAAGCAGTGGTCTCGGCATTGGTCAACTTGGTTTTCATTCTACTAGCCGAGTTTGAGGCTGTCGAGGCCGACAGAGACACAGTGGAGGAGACCATGGCTAGACTGGTTCTGTCCCCAGAACAAGCTATTTTTGAAAAACCTGAGGGGACCGAAAATCAGCACTTGAAGCCACTATACGTCAAAGGATTCGTCAATGGCAAGCCGATGTCTAAGATGCTAGTCGATGGATGGGCTGGTGTCAACCTAATGCCCTATGCAACTTTTAGGATACTGGGGAAAGGAGCCGAAGACCTGATCAAGACAAATATGATTCTCAAAGACTTCGGCGGCAACCCTTCAGAGGCCAAGGGAGTTTTAAACGTCGAGCTGACCGTCGGCAACAAAACCATGCCCACTACGTTTTTCGTCATCGACGGGAAGGGATCATATAGCCTGATGCTCAGAAGGGATTGGATTCACGCAACTGTTGTATCCCTTCTACAATGCACCAAAGTCTGATCCAGTGGCAAGGCGACAAGATAGAGATCGTGCCAGCCGACAGGTCAGTCAACGTTGCTAATACCGATTTGCCACTCTGGGAAATCGATGGTATTGATTGCCTGTGCGGCAAAATCTGGCAAGCCAATTTTCTAAAGGTGTCCGATTCCGATATACAGCCAATTGGAGATGACGAGCCTCAATTACTACTTTGAAGGCGTCGTGGAGGGATCGAGCGTCTATAGCGAGGACACCGTGGATGACAACGACAACAAACTTGAGCAAGGTTTTATGTCAGCCGACGAGCTAGAAGAAGTTGACATAGGAACAGGAGATAGGCCTAGGCCGACATACATTAGCAAAAATTTATCTTCTCATTTTAGGTCCAAGCTCATAGATTTATTAAAGGAATACAAAGACTGTTTTACTTGGGATTATTGTGAGATGCCTGGTCTTAGCCCATCCGTTGTTGTGCATCGGCTGCATATAAAGCCTGGATATCGACAGTACAAGCAGCCTCCCAGGAGGTTTAAAGCCGATATGTATGATGCAATCAAAGCCGAAATCACTTGGTTGTACGATGCCGGATTTATTCGGCCCTACCGATATGCAGAGTGGGTTTCCAACATAGTTCCAGTGTTAAATAAAAACGACAAGCTTAGGGTTTGCATCGACTTCAGAGATTTGAACAAGGCTACCCCCAAGGACGAGTACCCAATACCCATAGCCGATCTGCTAGTGGATGCCGCCTCCAGCCACAAAGTTATAAGTTTCATGGACGACAACGCAGATTACAACCAAATCTTCATGGCTGAGGAAGACATCCTCAAGACCACTTTCAGATGCCCTGGAGCAATCGGCCTATATGAATGGGTCGTCATGACGTTCGGCTTGAAAAACGCTGGAACTTCGTATCAAAGGGCCATGAACTACATTTTCCATGATATGATCGGCTCCCTGGTAGAAATTTACATAGATGACGTCGTTGTTAAATCCAGGGAAATAGAAAACCATATAGCGAATCTAAGACAGGTTTTAGAGAGAACGAGAAAATATGGCCTGAAGATGAACTCCTTGAAATGTGCGTTCGGGGTATCGGCCGGGCAACTTTTAGGATTTCTTGTTCACGAAAGAGGAATTGAAGTTACACCAAGGAGCGTTAACGCAATCAAGACAATTCAGCCTCCCAAGAACAAGAAGGATCTATAGTCTTTGATCGGCAAAATCAATTTCGTCAGGCGATTCATAGCCAATCTGTCAGAGAAGATGGAGCCGTTCACACCATTGCTTCGGCTGAAGGCCGATCAAGCATTCACCGGGGGGGGGGGCAGAGCAGCAAAAAGCGCCGGACAATATCAAGGATTATTTAAGCTCACCTCTAGTCTTGATTCCTCCACAAAAAGGGATACCATTCAGGTTATATCTGTCAGCCGACAAAAAGTCCATCGGCTCAGTTTTAATTCAGGAGGTCGGAGGGAAAGAAAAGGCTATATTTTACCTCAGTCGACGGCTTCTGGACACTGAAGCAAGGTATTCACCAGTGGAGAAATTATGTCTTTGCCTGTATTTTTCATGCACAAAGTTGAGGCATTATCTATTATCCAACAAGTTCACCGTGGTAGGCAAAGTCGACGTAGTAAAATATATATTATCGGCTCCAGTGCTAAAAGGATGGGTTGGGAAGTGGATATTTGCCTTAACAGAATTTGATCTACGATATCAGGCACCCAAGGCAGTAAAGGGACAAGCTATAGCCGATTTTATAGTGGAACACAGAGATGATTCAATTGGCTCAGAAGAAATTATGCCTTGGACTTTAACTTTTGACGGCTCGGTTTGCACCAATGGATGCGGAATCGGCTTGGTAATAATTTCTCTAAGGGGGGCAAGCTTTGAGTTTGCTTTTTCTATCACACCCCACGCCACAAATAACCAAGCCGAGTATGAAGCCGTGCTTAAAGGACTACAACTGCTCAAGAAGGTGGAAGCCGACGCCATCGAGATAATGGGAGAGTCATCGGCCAGTTGTCAGGGGAATATGAATGCAAGAACGACACGCTGATGGTCTACTATCAAAAGTGTCGGGAATTGATGGACAACTTTCGGCTAGTGACATTGAAACATATCCCCCGGGAACAAAATGCAGAAGCCAATGATTTAGCTCAAGGGGCATGAGGCTACAGGCCGAGGATAAAAGATGTTGAAGTGGAGATCGCCACCATGGCAGTCGACGACTGGAGGTTCGAAGTCTACAACTACATGGAAAATCCTTCCCAGCCGGCTTCAAGGAAATTGCGCTACAAGACTTATATTACCGGACGATTGATGGCTTGCTGCTCAAATGTCTCAGTGCCGATCAAGCCAAGGTTTCTATCGGAGAAGTGCATGAAGGGATTTGCGGCACGCATCAATCGACTCATAAGATGAAATGGCTACTTCGAAGAGCAGGATACTTTTGGCCGACGATGCTGGAAGACTGTTTCAAATACTACAAGGGATGCCAGGACTGTCAGAAATTTGGAGATATCCAGAGAGCATCAGCATAGGCTATGAACCCCATTATCAAGCCTTGGTTGATTCAGAGGTTGGGGAATCGACATGATCGACCAAATTAATCCACCCTCAAGCAAATGACACAAGTTTATATTGGTGGCAACCGATTATTTTACCAAGTAGGTGGAAGAAATTCCTTGAAGAAGGTTGACTCTGGGGATGCCATCGAGTTTGTCAAGGAACACATTATATACCGATTCGGCCTCCCTTAGACTATAACTATGGATCAGGGATCTATTTTTATCTCAGATGAATTTGTTCAGTTTGCCGACGGCATGGGGATCAAGTTGGTCAGTTTTTCACCATACAATGCTCAGGCCAACGGGCAAGCAGAGGCCTAACAAGAGTTTAATCAAGCTGATAAAAAGAAAGATCGCTGAATACCCAAAGCAACGGCACAGCCGATTAGCCAAATCATTATGGGCCTATCGGATGGCTTGCCACAGATCAATCCAGGTGCCCCCATATAAACTGGTCTACGGACATGAAGCAGTTCTGTCATGGAAAAATATCATCGGCTCAAGAAGAATTCAACTACAAGACCAGCTAACAGCCGATGATTATTATAACTTGATGGCAGATGAGTCGGAAGACCTTGTCCTTTCAAGAATACACGCCTTGGAAAAAGTGACCAGAGACAAGAAGCGGGTAGCCCGTCATTATTACAAGAAAGTCGTGCCTAAGTCTTTTGAGAAGGGCGAACTCGTTTGGAAATTAATATTGCCGATTGGATCAAGGGATAACAAATTCAGCAAGTGGTCACCTAATTGGGAAGGGCCTTTCAAGATCCACAAATGCATCTCTAAAGGTGCCTACATGTTGGAAGGCTTGGACAGAGAGGTATTGGGAGGGCTCTCAATGCCAAATATCTGAAAAATATCACCCCAGTGTTTGGATCAACTCATGATTCAGCTAATGCCTGGCCGATTCGTGTTAGCCGATGTGGTGGGATACACGCATCGCCTTTAGACCATTTTTCTAAGTTTTTCTCCTCTGGTTTTCCTAAATCGGCTCGATACAGCCGACACACAATTGTTTGTTCGGAATACTAATTTTATCAATGCTACAGTCATCATCGACAATACTAGGAGGGCATATACATCTACAACATCGGGATCGACTTAGCAAGTTTTCAAAATTTTTCAAGGCATTCAAAGCTTAGATCAGCTATAACACCCTGAAAATTGAAGAATTTAAAACCGGAAATTAAAAATCGGAACTTACAAAAACTTTTGGCTTATTGCTTCTCATCGTGTTTATTGCTTCTTATTTGTCAGCTTTGTTGCATGGAGTTTATAATGGGAGTGATTCATCTTGATGTTTGAGAAAAACCAAATGATTTGAAATCCCAAAGGGGAGAAAATTTCAAAGAAAAAGATTTGGAAATTTTAAACAAAAAGAATATAAGTAGGATGGGTTGAGGATTTATAAAAATATACTTGGGATCGTTAGAAAATTATTTTGAATCAAACTCACATTTTCTTGGATTTAGGAAAAGAATTAAATTAAATATGTAAAATATATTTTAAAATAATAAAAGTGGGTAAAAAGGGTTGAAAACATATTTTGAAACTTAATTTTTGGGTGTGCTATATTTTATTTTAATTATAGAGGTGAAAGGAAAAAGAAATGGGAAAATAGGGAATTAATTCGGGAAATTGGAAAATCACACTGTTCATTGCGCTGTGAGTGTTCGACGCCGTACCGCCATACCAGGCCCCATCGCCACTCGCCCGTACGCGCGCGACACGCATCACGCCACGCCGTGCGGTGCACGACACACGCGCCGCGCCCGCCGGACCCCGCCGCCTCGCGCCCACGCGCCGCGCCCGCCGGACCCCGCCCGCGCCCACGCGCCGCGTCCTCGCCGACCCCGCCGCCTCGCGCCCACGCGCCGTGCCTCGCCCGGCCACCCCGAGCGCCGCCACGCGTCGACCTCGCCGCCTAGCTCCTCCGCACGCCGCGCCTGCGCCTCGTGCCCCGTGCGCATGTCGTCGCCCGCTCCGCGCTCGCCACGCCCGGCCCCGCCGCCCCGCGCCGCCGCGTGGCTCGCCGTGCCGCCCAGCCGTCCTAGGCCCCCCCTCTTCTTCTCTCTCTCGCCGGGGCTCTATAAAAGGGGGCACGAGTCTCTCCCGTTTTCCCCATCTCCACCGTCCTCGCCTCTCCCATTTTCCTCTCTTCCCCGCTACCGTTCGCCGCCGTTCGCCGCAACCGTCGCCGCCATGCCGTTGCCGTGCCGCCGCTGCTCGGCAAGCCGCCGCTCTCCCCATTTTCCCACCGCGTGCAGTCGAGCCATCGTCGCTGCCGCGCCTGCCGCTCGCACCGCCGGCCGCAGCTGGACACGAGGAAGAAGGGGGTAAACGGTTAGATGCAAGAGGAGAGAGAAGCGAAGACTGGGGGTAGAGAAAAAGGAGAGAAAAGAAAAAGAAAAGGAAAGAAAGGAAAAAAGAAAAGAGAAAAATTGGGAAAAATTAGGAAAAATCCAGAAAAATTAGGAAAAACTTTTGGGAAATATTTGGAAAATATTTGGGCAAAAATATATAGTTTTCTCATATATTTTCTCCGAGCGAATTCGGAGTTCAAAAATAGGAATTCGGATGTCTCATTCTCGCATCGTTTTTACTCGGAGTTTATCTATTTTCTTTTTGCCATTAAAATATGTTCTTTTGGCATTCGGACCTTCAAAGATTTAAATACCAAATCTTTTTGAACAACACATTTTTAAGTTTATCACCTTAATCAATTAAGAGCGATATTTTGCAAAAACTCTAAAAATTCCAAACTCGCTTTTAAATCGGATTTCATTCCAAAACTCTCACCCAAACTTTATTAAAATCTTGGGCTAAATATTTGGAGTCGTTTTTATTGTTCTTTTCAATCTCTTGGTAATTTTATTGAATTCGACCGAATTCAATTGATTTTTCGCACGTACGAATAGCAAACGAGGAAGCAGGCACTGACTATAGTGAAGACCTCGTCCAACAAGCGTGCGAGCAAGGCAAGTCAACACTTTCCTTTTGAACATGTTGATCCTATTTTGCGAAATGATGTTGATTTAAACTCCCAATATGCATGCTACACACGATTGAATGCCTATGCTTGATATACCATGCCTTGATATTGATTATCCTTAGGAATATTCTTTGTAACCTCGATGTGATATAACCGGAGGATATCTTCGGTAAAATGCTTAGCCATGCTTATACTAGAAACTTGCATACTCATGTTTTTACAAAAAGCTATATGCTTGGGCAACTACCTTAGGGAAGTTAGTTGAGATACGGCATGTGGAGACATGAGCGCCACATTGCCTTGATCATGATGAAAATAGTTTTGATGGAAAAATGAAAGTACAAAACCAATGTTTTTAGACTGGGGTGGATGGATGGATTTGGGTGGATTCCGACAAAGGCTAGAACTGTCCCTGGTGAATTAAGGATCGAGCCATGAGACTTATAACCTGGAACGAGCCAGTACAACCGTACTTCTCGAATGGGTATAGACCAAGCGGAGTAGATAGCCGAGCGGAGGCAGTATCCCTGCATAGTGGTTCTTGGGTGGAGATGTGGTTCTGGTTATCGAGATAAGGCTGCGGCTTACGTGTTGAGTAATGAATGAGAATTTGGTGAGTTTCCCCTTACCCCGGGAGCGCCAGAACTCCTCTCACTGCTAGGAAAGGACGGCTAGAGTGCAAGAGGATTTAAGTTCATGGAGCGGGTACTGCCAAAGTGAGGTTATCAAAAGGCTTTGTCGTGACCATCCCATATGAAGGGATGAAAGCTCATTCAATGAGCAGTTGCGGAGTACGGGTAAAGTGTACATCCACTGCAGTGTGAGTAAATCAATCTATTCAAATAGTCGTGCTCGCGAATAATGAGCGGCGTGACAAGTTTCTCCCGTGCCTAGACTCATAAATTTTAAAACGATGGTTGGGAATGCATAATGATTTTGTGTGCTGGTGGACTCAACTTCTGCGAGAAGGGGTGGACTCCCCAGAAAACCATGACGATCTAGAGGCGGGAAGCTATCCTTGGAATCACGATGGATGGTAGACAGAACCGTCACCGACTTAATATATTATGGAACTAAAACTTGACCTGGCTAGATGTTAGGTTTGTGAAATGATTTGTGAAAATTGGCTTTGCACAAATAAACCATAGCCATCCTTTGAATGACCCTATCATGTGCATCATTCCGTGTCTGCCTGCTGAGTACGTTGGGTACTCACCCTTGCTATACGCACAAACCTTCAGATGGTGGAAACAAAGAACTGGAGGACCCCTATGCATACTGCCAGGTGGACGAAGAACAAGAAGGTGCCTACTAGGTCTTATAGTCCCCGGTCGTTGCCTGTGGCAATCGACATGCCGCTGCCTTCCGTCTGCTATCTCATCTAATTGCTGCTTTTGGTTGTATCCGGACCTGTAGGTCCTGCATGTAATAATATTGCCTTCGGGCCTATTATTGTAATACTTTTGGTGTAAGAATATTCGTGCACTTTGCACCTGATAATTCAGTACTGTATTCGTGGGTACCAAACTACTCGATCCAGGAAAATGGTACTATAAACACGAATGATTTCCGTGTTAGTGATATGCCCTAGAGGCAACATGGAGATGTTGGATATCATGTCAATGTTTATGTATTTATGAATAAAGTGTTATTCAGTTCCATGAAATAGACATCTTGTATGGATCAATAAGTACGTGACTTATTTATGAGACTCTATATGTATGAATCTATTTCTAAACGATCCCTGATCATATGTCATATTGTTGGAACAAATATG
Organism: Oryza australiensis; assembly: GCA_019925245.2. NCBI lineage: Eukaryota > Viridiplantae > Streptophyta > Magnoliopsida > Poales > Poaceae > Oryza > Oryza australiensis. The sequence continues at coordinate 3,038,126 of JAIFGZ020000440.1, read as the reverse complement.
ATTCTAAGATCGGCATGTTTATTGATTGATGATCATGTCTCATAGATCATGGGTATGGAGATACCAAATCAATAAACATGGACACATGTGTTGGAGAACACATTGTTGGATAGACCCACCATGAGACACTACAGGAATTAATGTGCCATTAGTTGGTCTCGTGTAGTGTTGGCACAAAGTCCTTAGACCTGAGATCACCATGGATTCCAACATGTGTAGTAGCCTACTTTGGGACTACCAAACGCTATTCCGTAATCGGGTAGTTATAAAGGTAGTTTTCGGGTTTGCTATGAAACATGGAGTGGGATGTGAGTGATCAAGATGAAATTTGCCCCTCCTTTGGAGAGATATCTCTGGGCCCTCGAGGTAATGGATTATGGAAATGCATGGCCATGCTAAGTTGATTGAGGAGTCAATCAACGCATGATAATCCAATACGGTTCGAGTGAAAGGTTAAGCTATTGAAGGGATGGCACACATCTTGCCTATAGCTTAACTGGTATCGTGAGGCAAAGGGATTTGTGTACACATTACGTGTTCGAGCTGATATTATTCTTGTATACTATGGTGTCAATATGTGCCGCTAGGCGCCGTCAGGATGTGCGGCCGAGTTAGACTCGAGCCGACGATCGGCTAAGTTAGACTATAGCCGAAACCGAGTATACCCGAACCTACTGTGTGGTCGCACGCTTAAGGGGATAAGAACAGGCATTCGAGTTGGACTTGGATACGGCTCGATCGGATAGGGATCCGATCGGATAGAGTCCTATGGGCTTACGACGTATGGGCAACCAACTCTATGAGATACGGATGAGATCCGATTCAAAAATAGAGTCCTAATCGGTCACTAGTCCCAGTCGGCCAACTCTATATAAAGGAGGGAGGGGTGGAGAGCTGCGACACGTCAATTGCATCGCGTGCAACAGAAGTCGTCGAGATCAATCTCCACGGAAACCCTCCCCACTTTCGAGCCAAACCCTAGCCTTGCATCGCGTGCTAGCACACGGGTGTACGGCGTTCGTCCTGGACGTGTGGATACGTAGAGGCGCCGCTACGTTGCGCGCCGTTGATCGGCTGGATCGGCCGCAATCGGAGCGATCGGCCGTGGTGGAATCGGCCGTGGTCGGGCGCATCGGAGCGAGGCGTGAGAACGCGGCCGACGACTCGAATCGGCTGATTGGCGAATCGGCCGTCTCCGGAATCGGCTACACTGTTCCGGATCGGATTGCCCTGATTGGCTATTCCGCTGCACTCTACTCCAATCGGTAACGATCTATCGGCCCTTACTTGCAAGTGTTCCTGGTTTGCGCGGTAAAAGTTTTGTTTTCGGCTAGCGTAGCCTCCGCGTAACCCTTCATCCCGTTCCAAAAATGGGGGTCCACATCAGCAGAAGGAGTAAGATCGAGATCAGCAAGCCGATTACAAAGGATTGTTCAAACACAGTTAATGTAATACAAGTTTCGAGATCTAAATCCTATTACATGCCTAAGAATGCGTCTATGGCCGAGATTGCTGAGGTTTTGATGGCCTTCACTTTATCAACCACAGCCAGATCTTCCTCATCGGAGCCGGGGACCACCTTAGCCATTTTATGCAGTTCTTTTAGATGCTTGATTGTGGTCGTCAATCTGCTCTTTTGATCTTCAGCGGCTTTGGCCAGATCGGCTAGTAGTTGTTCTTCGGCAGCGATCTTCGCTCTGCATTGTTCCAACTATCGCAACAGACCGGCTTCCTCAAGTTTGAGATCGGCAATTGGGGCCTGTCAAGTCGATGAACCGGCCATCAGTTCGTTCAGTTTCGCCTTTTTGGCTTCCACGTTCTTGACCGTCTCTTTGATCCTAGCTGCTACATCGGCCTGGGCTAGTCTTTCAAGCATCCTTTGCATCGCACGTCCTAACTTAGGCCTATGCAGGTCGATGTAGATGGCCTCATAGATTTTAGTGGCCAGATCCTCAGGGAGTTGGTCCTCAATCTCGAAGAACCGTGACCTGGCTGTTCCGCACTCCACAACCAGCCAATCCACGTCAATATCCAGCCGATTGCGGATGTCTTGAAGCTTGCTTTTGAGCTCGTCGGCTATGGCTTTATCCGGACTGGTTGCTTTGCATTCTTCATCACCAAGGAACTCCTTGATGTCAAAGGATAGCAAATCGGCCAGGGCCTGCAAGAGAGATGGAGAGATCAGATCACAGTCAAGAATGGCCAATCATCCAATTACCAAAGAGAAGAAAGGAACAAGGCTTACTCTTGTTGCAGGAGCTGGGGTGACCACTTCCTCGGCCGCCGGGCTGGTTGAAGCGACAGCCTCCCCATCATGGTTGCTGACCAAAGTGGCCACTTCCTCAGTGGGCTCGACGGTCGGCCCAGCAGCGTCTTCGACATTGCGACTGCCCACAGCCGATTGAGTATGCTCGCTTGAGACTTGGGGGGCAGCCGATGGAGACCGAGGAGGCTGCATGTAACACCCTGAGGTGTTTTCCCCTTTAAAAAAATCCAAAAGAAAAATCAAAAAATAAAATCGATGGAATTAACTGGAGAGAAACAAATAATTTTAAAAGCCAAATTCTAAATGGAAATGGCATGGCAGGATTTTTCCTAAATTCTACATGTCAAAATACGCTAACAGGATTTTTAGTAAAATTTTCAGAGCACTAGAAATAATTTCTAAGCAATTAAAATCAAAATCAGAATTAATAAATCCTGGGTTTTTCTTTTCTCTCTCCTCCCGTCCTTTTCCTCCCAAATCGGCCGTGGCCGCCGGCCCGAGCCGACGGCCCATCCCCTCCCCGCATGCGTGCCCACCGACGCCCGCATGCCCCCGACGTGCGCGCCTTTCTCTCTCCTCTCCGCGGGCCGGCCGAAGGCCACGGCCCATTAGTCCCTCGCGCCCACGAATAAGTCCATTTTGCCTCCCTCTTGACCCGAGACCTTGACAGGTGGGGCCTACCTGTCAGGTCGTCTTCAACCTCAGCCCCTCGTCCCGGCGCCATCTCCGCCGACCCGCCCGCGCGGATCTTGGCCGACCGCCTCCCGCACGCCCGAACCTCGCCGCCTTAACTCCCCCGCCTCTCCTGCCGGCCTTAAACGCCCCGGCTGCCTCTCCCGCGTCCCTTAATGGCCGAAATTGATCGCCGATCATTATTTCCCCTTCTCTCTCTCCCTTAACTCCGGCAAGTTAATCCGCCCTTATCCGGTCGCCACCGTCCTCTTCGCCCTTTTAAAGCCGCCACCGAGCTCCCGTCCTCCCCACACACTCACTCGACCTCATCCCTCTCTCCCTTGCTCCCGAATCGTGCGCCCAAGTCCCGCCGCCGTCGCCGGCCTTCGGCCGCATTTTTGGCATCTCGAGCCACCTCGAGCCCCGCCGCCGCCTCCTTCCTCGTCGCCGGTGCTCGTGCCGCCTCGGCGCCCTACGCGTGCTCTCCTGCCGCTGATTCCGTCCCTGCCGTCATCATCTTCTCCGTTTCCGGTGATGCCCACGGTGGCGCCCTCCCCGCCCTCTCGGCCGTTCGTGTCGCCTCTCGGGTGCGCACGGCTCCACTGCGCGTGAGCCGCGGCACTCCGCCGCCCGCGCCACCGCCCGAATGGCGCGGCCGCCTCCCGCGCCGCCGCCGCCGCCGACCGACCGTGTCGCCACGCCCTTTTTTCTCGGTCGTCCGATCGGCTCCGACCGATTGGCACCGTCCGATCCCGCTCGCCCGCCCATGGTACGCCACGTGGCCGCACCTCGGCACCACGTGTGCCCCACGTGGTGCACCGCTCCCGTCCGGCTCGTGGACCCGGTCCACCATGGACCGGCGCTCCCGCGGACCGCTGATGTCAGCCCTCGACCGCTGACGTTAGCCCTAGCCGATGACGTCACCACCTAAGATTTATTGCGCAATAAATTAATTAAGGAATTTTTTGTTTTAGTAAAAAAACCAAAAAACTTCTAAAAATCATATCTTTTCAATCCGAGCTCCGTTTTAGTCCATTCAAATTTCATTAAATTCATAAAAATGCCAAGAATCCATTAAAATAGTTTTGTTCTCTGTTTCTGTAGCTTTTTAGCCTGTTGTGTTGAATTGCTTGTTTGCCGTGTAGATCCCGGTAGTTTCGCCGACCGGTTTATTTCGAGGTTGTTGTTGAAGTCCCCAGTCGAAGAGCAAGGCAAGTCATGCTTTAGTATTGATCATATTGCTCCCATTTTTGCTAAAACACCTGTTTTCCTCTATTAAATTACATGTATTTTATAATGTCATTTCGTGGGAAATAGTACACCGTATATTTACGTTATGCCTTAGGTTTGACACTCCAAACCCTTTGATTAAACTTGGGAAAATAATGTGATTAGATTCAGGACTAGGTTATGCTTAGCCTGGCTTAGATTCACTAGCTCACTAAATGGGTCATTCTCACTTAATATGCATCTCCTGGACATATGTTCGGAAGAATAATAATTAGAGAACTTGGTGAACCAGATTAATAACTAAAATATGACAAATGGTGGGCTGTGGGCGCTATGGTTTTGGTTAGTGGCGCCCATGGAAATTAAGGACCAGTTCACGGGAACCTTCGGAAGAATGACCGTGCAAACCACAAGCCAAAATGGGTAAGGTGAGTCCCGTAGTGTAGTCTCTCCTAGCTGACGAACCCATCGGCAAGGTTGAGCGGGATGGAGTTTCAGTCGGCCCCGGTATAAGGGTTGCTGGGCTGCCGGATTCACCGAGGCACTCGGGGGGGCTGCCCACGTCCTGGGTCCGAGAGTGGGGACGAAACCTTGGTGGGGTTCGCTTGGTTAGCGGACGGTTATACGAAAGGTCCTATCACAGTTTCCTTTTCGGGGTACCATGGTGGTATTCTGGCACACGGGAGTCTGTGTCGTGGGGCTGTGTCTTGTGGGTACAGTTGCACCCCTCTGATCAGAGTAAAACTATTCGAATAGCCGTGCCCGCGGTAATTGGGCGATCAACCGAACTCACCGTGATTAGTCTCTCACTATTAAACCCTGATTAATGGAACATGACTAGTATAGTTGGATGGGTTGGGCCTGTCGCAACGTGGGGATAACGTTGGACAGTGTTGGTTTCAAAATGTCTTAATTACTGTTGATGAGATATTTCTCTCACACGCTGGCCTGGGAGATCTGCTTGACTCCAGTGCAGGTCCTTCTTGGCTGCCTGTGCTGTGCAGGGCGTGCCAGTTGGTTTGATCTGTTAACCAACAAGAAAAACAAAGGAATACGCGTTAAGTGTTAGGTTAGATCCCCACTGGATCGTCTGAGGGAATCCATGAACATATATATGCTATCCTAAACTATATTTAAGCCAAGCGACTGGAATGGATCAGCTATACCGAGACAGCATCAACCGTTTAACCTAAATACAGTAAAGGATAACAAATATATGAATCGTAACCTAGCCGATACTGGAAAGCTAACGATGAATCGGCTAGTACTCTGATGAATCTTATGAAAAGATACCTCTTGTACCAGATGTGCGTAGCCTGGAAATCGGCCGTCGGCCACTGATGGCGGGCCGATTTCGGCTGGTAACGTCCGACAAGAATGCGATCTTGATATAAGAGACAGTCCTTATATAAATCTAATAATAAATATACTAAAAGAAACACATCAGGACAGATAAGGCCGGCTGAAACCCCGGCACTGTCCCTAAACAATATAAATCCAGCCGAACAGATCATTGGTAATTCTAAAAACGACTTAATAGTTCGAATCCGATGCAGCATTAAGTATAAAAAGAAAAAAACCTGATCTGTTGTAGCCGATTTATATCTCTCGAGACGGTGGATACCGCATATAAACCAGCCAACCTTTAGATCTAGCCCTGTTGGCTGCAAGTTCTTGACAGAACTAGCCAATGGCAGGATGGATCTAAACATTGATCTAATTTATACGCGCTATATGATAAATAGCGCGGTACAAACTCCTGAATCTAATGTGTCATTACGTTAGAAGCACTAGAAACAACAGATCATGCCACTAATGACAAGCATTTACCTGGATTTGGGGATCGAAACGATGCAGCCCGTAGCCAAACAAATTGCTCGTCTGAAGAAAAGGGTTGGCGATACGCTGAAAGTTTGATTGATTGTGTTTGTTTACAAGGGGTCTCGGGTCCTATTTATACCCAAGATACAATTATCTGTACAAACCCTGGACTCTATCTAAACTACTGTTTAAAACACAACGTTATCCAGAAAGGACCCACGCTGCTTTACAATTAACAGTTTAAACAAACTCCTAACTTACAGATACAATTGCCGTTACAGGACTCTATCCATAGATGGCAATATCGTTTAACGCAACTAATAACCGAATTTTCTATTTATCCTCAAACTGCTGCATCAGAAAACGGTTTTATCTCTTCCGGACCTGGAATCGGCTATCGGCCGCCCTTGTCCGATCCAACCTAAGCCAATTGGCCTCACAGCCGATCACTTCTCAGCCGATGCGGCCTCTATTTCTCCACCAAACCAGCCGATCCGATCCTGCTTCGCCTTTGCAAAGACTTAGGGATTCAACTACCAAATTTCAGTGTTAACACATGCCCCCCAAGTCCGTGATACGAAGTGTTACGGATTTGCTTGCCTGTTCAAATTCCCGCTCTTTCCTTGACCTAAACCGCTTCGGCTTCCCCCAAGTGCCCTTTAAATATCCACTTTCCTCGGCCGAAACACTTACTCCTTCAAAGCGCACTCAAATCCTTCGCATACAAGCCTCTACTCTCTCTCTCCTCTCCGGCGATTCACCGGCGATTCACCTGCACTCTCCGCCAGACCTCAGCGCGCTACACGAATCAGAACCAATCTTTGCCCCTAGCAACTCCGATGGCCTCCACCGTCGCTGCGTCGAGCGCCTCCGTCGCGTCGGCCACCGCCGTTGCACAAGCTGTCGCCGTCGCCTCAACCATCGATGCCGCTTCGGCCGCCGCCATTGCTGAGTTCCCTGAGGTACTCCCATTTAACCCAGAGCTCTCTTTTTATTCGGATTTACTTATCCAATCACGTTGTATCCATCTTACGTTCCAACTTTTTTTTTGGATTAGCACTTTTTCCTCCTTCAAACTGTAATATTCAGCCATTCTTGATTAGCGCTCTTTCTTTTTCTCTCCCTGTACTGTAGCACCTGTCACATCAAGTGTTCATCCCCATTTTAACACAAGCACAAAGGTTTTTTCTCAGCCCCATTGGCAACATCGATCCAACCGATGTGATTATGGCCGAGACCAACAGGATCCCCTTCAACACCGCTAAGTCATCTCTCGCCCATTGGAACGGGACATTTAAATCATGGCCGACCACTGATGCTGCCTGGATCAAATGGTACAAAAGAATGCAATCGGCTAAATACACTCAATGGAAGGAGGCTGGGATAGCCCAAAGCTTGGCTCTGTCCGTTGCCGGCATGGAGAAGGACGAGCCGCTTCTGTCGGCCGCAACATATTTTTGGAATGACAACTTCAACGCTTTCATCTTCCATCAAGGGCCGATGACAGTCACACTAGCCGACATGTACATGACAACCGAGCTGGACATCGAGTCGTCGGCCAACCCCAGCGCCCTAAGCCGAAAGGGGCAACATCAGTTCAAAACCAAAGCCATCGGCGGGTGGAGCGGCTTCATCGCCCAAAACATGAAGGATGGACCCATCGGCCACAGGGAGCACGCTGCATTCTTATGATGTGGCTTGAAAAATTTGTGTTCTGTGGATCGAGCTGTGGGCCGACCGCCAACTGGCAGGTCGTAGCCAAAATTCTAGCCGACGGGGGCAAGCTTGCGCTGGGGAAGTACCTCCTCGGCTATTTGTATCAAATGCTGCATCAGGCCGCCGCGAAGATAGCCGCCAACGCCCCAATCAACATCGGCGGCCCTTGGTGGTTCTTGCAGATCTGGCTGGTGCTGGCGACCCAAAAAAATAGCCGGTCGACTCCCTCTGACCGACGCCGTATTCCCAAGGCTGGAGCCGATCGAAGACGAAGACGGCAACCAGATCACCGCCACCAGGTGCATGAGCTACGGAGAAGCAGCAGCTGCTCATGCAGGCTCAAGGCAATCGACCGAACTGGTGGCCGAATGGTTCATCGCCCTTAACGACGGGCTGTCCCATGAGAACCGCTCCTGGTACTTCTACCGAGACCGGGGACTGTTTGAGTTGCCGGCCGATTTTAACTGGGAAGACATCAACTCGGCCGACAACCCAAGGTGCAGGGAGCTGTTCATCGCCGCTCTGTCCCCCTGCATCTTGCCGACCGGAATCCACCAGGGCCAATTAGTGGCCAAGAGCTACGAGTTCTATTACCCGACATCGGCGGCGAGGCGGTCGGTCTTGGGCAGCCCATCGGCATTTATTACGCCGATAAGATTGAAACGAGGGGAGTGGTAACCCAAGATTTGATAATGCATCAGCTGCTCAACATAGCCGGCCCTCCCCTCGGCGACATCGGCGTGATGACCCTGTCGCTCAAGAAGAGCGCGTCCTACGACCAATGGTGGGCCGAAATCAAACACCACATATTTCACCAGCGGTCATCACATTACGTCGATCTGCTCCTGCTCGAAGAAATCCCTTCGGTAAGCTTCAAACTCAATGACTTTCTTCCTTTTATCATCGGCTAACATAGTCGATTAACATTTGCCCTCTGTTTTGCAGGAGACGGAGACAGAGCGGCCAACGGTGAGCGACTCCGGGCGCCCCATCGAATACCATCTAGGTGTTCTAGATGGGGGCGGCCTCGCTCCGTCGGCCATCGGCTGGGGAGCGCCGAAGCTGGTGTCATTGCTGCGGGGGCAGGTGCGCGAGTCGATTGCCCAGAAGAAAAGGGCTGCACCACTTCTACAGCCGTCGGCCGCGCCTGCTCCCAAGAAACTGAAAGAGAAGAATCCGACAGTGCCAGCCGATAGCCTCCCCTCCTTAGACCCGGCCGTCGCGCAGTTCCTCGACGCCGTCGCCAGCGAGGAAGTGCCAGCGGCTGCTGGAGCGGCAGCCGAACCCGGGAGCTCGAGCCACGAGTCCGTCAATGCCCCACCCGACGTCCCGTGGTCCCAAGTCCCCAGTGAAAAATCGGCTGGTAATCCCTTATTTCACCAAGTTCGGCTTCTCAATGATATCACTTGCATCTGACCGAACAGTTCTTTTTAGGTCAAGAAATTGGCCGGCCGCACTTCACGTCCCGTGTCATGGGTAATCGTCTCTTGCCACTTGATCTGTAGAAATTAGCCGACTCGTCTGCTAACTCTTCTTTTACAGCCCCCACGATCTCTGTCGGTTGCCCCCTAGGCGTCCAGCGAGCATGTTGTGCCTGTCGCGGGCGAGGGCAACGACGCCGACGAAGAGGCCCCAATGGCTGTAGGCGGCGAACCAGCCGAGCCAACCGCTTCGACCCCGGTGCCAACGGTAAGCTGACTGAATCCGACGATCGGCTCTGTCAACTTAATATCTTCTGATCATCTCCCTCTTTGCAGAATATAGCCGACCTCCTCAACTTTGACTTGTCGAAGTTCAGGGAGTCTGGCAAAATCGGCGAGGAGGCGCTGGTGACGCCGGCCGAAGACCTGAGGGCCACCCTAGCCGACATCGGCAACCGGCTGGAGGCCCCACTGGATGCGCTGGTGGTTGACAGCGGTTCGATATGCACGCGCTTCAGGGAGATCTGTGGAGATTATGGCAGTCGGATACCCAGATGGCAAGCTTATCCGACTGGTAATAGGGATAGGTTACGCCTGCTAATTATGTAAACCGGCTATGACTTGGGTGTTACGTTGCCGATTAGATAAGACAATGGCTCATAGTCATAACTTGGTAAGATTGAGGAAACCGACTTAGAGTAAGATAGGGTTTCCGACTTGTAAGCCCGCCCCTCGAGACTATATAAGGGGGGTAAGGGGCATCCCTTGAGGGATAGGAGACATATGTTTTTATGAGCTATCGACTTTAGGAGCAACAGACCTTGAGATCAATAAACACTCGGCGGATCGAATCCCTGAAACAGGAGTAGGGTATTACCTCACGAGAGGGCCTGAACTTGTCTAAACCTTGTTCTTCACCTAACCCATTGTGCTTGGCGATCTTGACTGCACCCCTAAATTTCTATTGCCGAAACCAAGTTTCGACAGTTGGCGCGCCAGGTAGGGGCCCGCGCGTCAAGACTTCTTCAACAATCTCGCCGGCAAGCGCGATGGGATCTTCTTCAGGCATCGTTGACTTCGCCGCCAACGGCTTCAACAAACTCTCCTTCCCCGACTTGGATCCGGACCAGTCGGGAAGGGGAATCCGCTCGGTGCCGTTCGGATTACCGAACGACGCCAAGATCTACGACACAGTTCTGACTTCCAAGATGCAGTCCATCCACTCAGAAGGAGGAATCCACTCGGCGCCGTTCGGACTACCAAACGCCGCTGAGATCTACAGCTGTCTTCTCACCTCCCCGTCGATTCTTGGCGCAATGCGGTGAAGCATCGGCTACGGACCCCTTGAGAGTTCGACTGTTCCCTCTTTCTCTTTCAGGATCGGCCTTTACCTGGTTCTCCTCATTGCCCTACAACTCGATTCAGAGTTGGGCCGATCTCGAAAAATAGTTCCATAGCTATTTCTACTCCGGCAACCACGAGATGAAGTTGTCTGATCTCACCAGCATCAGGCAAAAGCACAACGAATTGGTCCAAGAATACATCCAACGCTTTAGGGAGATGAGGAACCGATGCTACAGCCTGGTGCTATCAGACGCCCAGGTGGTCGATCTCGCCTTTCATGGCTTGATCGCGCCAATCCGAGAACGATTCTCCGCGCAGGACTTTGACAGCCTAGCCCACTTGGCGCAGAAGGTGACGGCCCACGAACAGCGATTCCAAGACACCAGGAAGGCCGTCAAAAACATAACTCAGGTCGTCGTTGAGTTAGACTACGGGTCCGATGACGACGACACAGAAGTAGCAGCGGCCGAGTGGGCCAAGAACAAAAAGGCCATCGTCTGCCAATGGCTGCTGAAGACGGCTAAGGAAGAAAGGAACAACTTCGACATCACCAAAGCTGACAAGATTTTTGACTTACTACTCAAGGAGAAGCAGATTCAGTTACCCAAAAATCATGTGATCCCGTCGGCCGAAGAGCTGAAGAAAAAGAAGCACTGCAAGTGGCACAATTCCACATCCCACGCCACCAATGACTGCAAGGTCTTCAGGCAGCAAATCCAGTCGGCGATCGAGGCCGGGAAACTGAAGTTCGCCGATTCAAGTCGGCCGATGAAAGTAGATGGCAATCCATTTCCGGTTAACACGGTCCAAGCCGGCCCCAGGCAAGCTGATCGACAGAACAGAATGGCGCACTGCTTAGTCAATCCATCGGTTGGGGCCAAGGCAGAAGGCGACCAAATTGGATGTCACGTCGCACCAATTAACATGGTGCGCCCAGTCATCAGATCGGCTCACCGACAGCCGATCCATGAACGAAGCCGACACCGTCATCATCACCGGTCTCGGCACGAAAAAGCTTACGAAGAAGCACCTCGTCGGCGCGACCCGAACACCCAAAGCCGATGATACGAGGTAAACCACGACAATGCCGATCTGCATTGGCATTGTGATTTTTCAGGTACTGCTGGGAATCCGGCATGAGACTACCAACGCTGGATGACTGCCCGGCATGTAACGATCGTCATAACGATGGGCACAAGAGCTTATCGCCCGCAAGTCCAACCTGGGTCGTCCCCAGAGCTGTCCAGATAAACCAAAGGCGGCGGTCTGTCCATGATCAGCTCGGCCCGATCCATCAGGATTTCTTTGTCGACAAAAGCCCCGATGGGATCGGCCGCGACGATGAGGAGGCCGACGATGAAGAATCGGCCAACCCCCAATGGTGCTCGTCCGATCTCTTCACGAAGACACAGAAAAGAAGGGTTCAACGGCGTAAGCGTGAAGGGAAAGAAGACGAAGTGCAGCAAATGATCCATGAACAGCGCCATCGGCTGGGCAAAATCAAAAGGCGATGGGTACCCAAAAAGAAAGATGCCATAGCCAACGAGGAACAAGCCGAGGAAAGCCCAGCCGACCAAGCCAGGAGGGCAGCCAAAGGAAAAGGCAAAATTTTTGCATCGATTAATATGGTCTTTGTGTTGCCAGCCCGAGTTCGCGCTCCCGAAGCCGATGCGTACACCGGCGAAGATGACCCGGCAAAGCTAGCAATCTCACCAGATGAGGCTATCTTCGACAAACCGGAAGGAACCAAAAATCGGCATTTAAAGCCGTTGTACGTTAAGGGATTCGTCAACGGTAAGCCAATTTCCAAAATGCTGGTTGATGGGGGAGCTGCAGTCAATGTAAAGCCTTACGTGACGTTCAGAAAGATAGGCAAGGGAGCCGAGGATCTGATAAAAATGAACATGGTACTCAAGGACTTCGGCGGCAACCCATCGGAGACCAAGGGCATCCTCAATGTTGAGCTGACCGTCGGCAGCAAGACCGTGCCCACAACATTCTTTGTCACCGACGGGAAGGGGTCTTACAGCCTGCTGCTCAGAAGGGACTGGATACACACCAACTGCTGCATCTCTTCTACAATGCAAAAAAGCCTGATCCAATGGGACGGCGACAAGATCGAGATCGTGCCAGCCGACAGGTCAGTTAGTATCGTCAATGCCGATTTTCCGCTTTGGGAAATCGAAGGCATCAACTGTTTATCCGGAAAAGTCTGGCAAGCCAATTTTCTGAATGTTTCCAATTCCACGATACATCCCATCGGAAATGACGAGCCGCAGCTACTGCTTTGAGCGAGACATGGTGGAGGGCTCAAGCGTTCTCGGCGTAGCCACCGCGAACGAAGACGATGGCAAGTTAGGACAAGGCTTCACGTCGGCCAACGAATTAGAGGAAATCGACATCGGCCCTGGTGATAAACCGAGGCCGACGTACATTAGCAAAAATCTATCTCCTCATTGTAGATCCCAGCATATTGAATTATTAAAAGAATATAACGATTATTTTGCTTGGGAGTACTTTGAGATGCCCCGTCTCAGTCGATCGATAGTGGTCCATCAACTGCCGATTAAAGCAGGCTATCGGCCATTCAAACAACCTCCTAGGAGGTTTAAGGCCGATATGTACGATGCAATTAAAGCCGAAATCACTCGGCTGTACGACGCGGGGTTCATTCGGCCTTGCCGGTACGCCGAGTGGGTCTCAAACATCGTCCCAGTGTTAAAGAAAAAGGTAAACTTAGGGTGTGATCTATTTCAGGGATCTAAACAAAGCAACCCCTAAAGATGAATACCCAATGCCAATAGTCGATCTGCTTGTCGATGCTGCTTCAAGCCACAAAATCATCAGTTTCATGGATGGCAATGCAGGATACAACCAAATATTCATGGCCGACGAGGACATCCACAAGACCGCTTTTCGGTGTCCCGGCGTAATCGGCCTGTACGAATGGGTGGTAATGACGTTCGGCTTGAAGAATGCTGGGGCAACATATCAACGAGCCATGAATTACATCTTTCACAATATGATCGGCTCGCTGGTAGAGATATACATTGACGACGTGGTCGTCAAGTCCAGGGAAATAGAAGGCCACATAGCCGATCTGAGACAAGTGTTAGAACGGACGAGGAAATATGGTTTAAAGATGAATCCGCTTAAGTGCGCGTTCGGCATATCGGCCGGGCAATTCTTGGGATTTCTCGTCCATGAAAGAGGAATTGAAGTTACACCAAGGAGCGTAAACGCTATCAAGACAATTCAACCTCCAAAAGATAAAAGGCAACTCCAGTCATTGATCGGTAAGATAAACTTCATCAGACGGTTCATAGCTAACCTTTCAGAAAAGATGGAACCGTTCACACCACTGCTTCGGCTGAAGGCCGATCAGGCATTCACATGGGGGGCAGAGCAGCAGAAGGCGTTAGACAACATAAAAGATTATCTAAGCTCCCCTCCAGTTTTAATGCCTCCACAAAAGGGAATACCGTTCAAGCTGTACCTATCGGCCGATGACAAATCAATCGGCTCCGTCCTAATCCAAGAGGTCGATGGCCAAGAAAGAGCCATTTTCTATCTCAGTCGACGGCTGCTGGACGTAGAAACGAGGTATTCACCTGTGGAGAAGTTGTGTCTATGCCTCTATTTTTCATGTACAAAGTTAAGGCACTATCTGCTGTCCCACGAGTGCACGGTAATTTGCAAAGCTGATGTAGTTAAGTATATGCTGTCGGCTCCGGTGCTCAAAGGAAGGATCGGAAAGTGGATCTTCGCACTAACAGAGTTCGGTCTGAGATATCAGGCACCAAGGGCAGTCAAGGGGCAAGCCATAGCCGACTTCATTATGGAACACAGAAACGACTCAATCGGTTCAGTGGAAATTATGTCTTGGACTTTGACGTTCGATGGCTCGGTGTGCACCAACGGCTGTGGCATCGGTTTGGTTATTATTTCGTCCAAGGGGACAAGCTTCGAGTTTGCTTTCGCCATTAATCCCCATGCTACAAATAACCAAGCCGAACACGCAGCCGTCCTCAAAGGATTGCATCTACTCAAGGAAGTTGAAGCCGACGCCGTCGAAATAATGGGAGACTCGTTGTTGGTCATCAGCCAATTATCAGGAGAATATGAATGCAAAAACGACGCGCTGATGGCCTATCATCAGCAATGCCGGGAATTAATGGATGGTTTTCGGCTAGTCACTTTGAAGCATATCCCCAGAGAACAGAATACAGAGGCCAATGACTTGGCTCAAGGGGCATCAGGCTATCGGCCGATGCTGAAATAAATAGACATAGGCGTGGCCGCCACTACGACCGATGATTGGAGGTTTGAAGTTTACAACTATCTCAAAAACCCCTCTCAATCGGCCACCAGGAAACTACGATACAAGGCATTGCTATACGTGTTGCTCGAGGAAGACCTATACTATCGGACGATTGACGGCGTTCTACTCAAGTGTTTGGGAGCCAATCAAGCTACAGTAGCCATCGGGGAAGTACATGACGGAATCTATGGCACGCACCAATCGGCCCACAAAATGAAATGGCTACTTCGCCGAGCGGGGTATTTCTGGCCGATGATGCTGGAGGATTGTTTCAGATATTACAAGGGGTGCCAGGATTGCCAGAAATTTGGCGCCATACAACGAGCACCAGCATCGGCCATGAACCCGATCATCAAGCCATTGCCGTTCAGAGGGTGGGGCATTGATATGATCAGCCAGATCAATCCACCCTCAAGCAAAGGGCATAAGTTTATCCTGGTGGCAACGGATTATTTCACCAAATGGGTGGAGGCGATTCCCCTCAGAAAAGTGGATTCTAAGGACGCAATCGAGTTCGTCAAAGAACACATCATCTACCGGTTTGGCGTTCCACAAATGATAACAACAGACCAGGGATCTATCTTTGTATCGAACGAATTTGTTCAGTTTGCCGACGGCATGGGGATCAAGCTACTTAATTCTTCGCCATACTACGTGCAAGCCAACGGGCAAGCCGAGGCCTCAAACAAAAGTTTGATCAAGCTGATTAAAAGAAAGATCTCTGAGTATCCTAAGCAATGACACAGCTGATTAGCCGAATTTCTGTGGGCGTATCGGATGGCATGCTACAGGTCAATCCAAGTCCCTCCGTACAAACTGGTCTATGGGCATGAGGCCGTGCTGCCATGGGAAAGTGTCATCGGCTCAAGGCGCATTCAGCTACAAGATCAACTCACAGCCGACGATTATTATCACCTGATGGTGGACGAGTCGGAAGATCTAGTTTTATCCAGGATGAGGGCCTTGGAAAAGATCACAAAAGATAAACAACGAGTAGCCAGGCATTATAATAAAAAAATGGTGCACAAGTCTTTTGAAGAAGGCGAGCTCGTTTGGAAACTTATATTGCCGATCGGATCTAGAGACAACAAGTTCGGCAAGTGGTCACCAAATTGGGAGGAGCCTTTCAAGATCCACAAATGCGTCTTTAAGGGAGCTTACATGCTAAAAGGACTGGACGGAGAGGTATTCGGAAGGGCTCTCAATGGAAATTTGAAGAAATGCTACCCAAGCGTGTGGATCAACTCGTAACTTGGCTATGATTACTTCAGCCAATTTACAACAGCCGATGTCTCACATCTACGAGGCATCGCCTTTAGGCATTTTTCTACAGCATTGATTTGCCAAGCGCCCTACGATCGACACATGATTGGCCGATAAGGACGGCCAGGATGCGCGAACGGCTCGAACTCACAATTTTGTCGACACTGAAGCTATCAACAAAACTTGGGGGCATATACGTACACAAGCCGATCGCAAAATTGGGCCAATTGCAACGCAAGATAATAATTGCAACACAAAATCAGGCTACAACATTCACCGAGTTTTATTCATAATCGGCGTAAAGCCGTTTTTGATTACATATCTCCTAGGTAATCTCTGATGGCCGCCAGAGCTCGGTCGGTGGTTGCCACAATCTGCCAATTGGCAGTCGGCCCACAGCTTGATCCGTAGAACACAAACTTTTCAAGCCACATAATTAGGAATGCAGTGTGCTCTCTTTGGCCGACTGTCCCTTCCTTCATGTTTTGGGCAATGAAGCCGCTCCATCCGCCGATGGCCTTGGTTTTGAATTGATGTTGGCCTTTGCGGTTCAAGGTGTTGGGGTCGGCCGACGATTCGATATCCAATCCAGTTGTCATGAATATGTCGGCCAAGGTGATAGTCATCGGCCCTTGCCAGAAGATAAAGGCATTGAAACTGTCATTCCAAAAGTAGGTTGCAGCCGATAAGAGTGGCTCATCTTTTTTCATGCTGGCAATGGACAGTTCTAGGCACTGGGCAATCCCTTTTTCCTCCCACTGAGTATACTTGGCCGATTGCACCCTCTTGTACCATTCAATCTAGGCTGCATCGGTGGACGGCTAAGCTTTGAATGTTTCGTTTCAGTGGGAGAGGGATGGCTTGGCGGTGTTGAAAGGGATACGGTTAGTTTTGGCTATGATGATATCGGCTGGATCTGTATTGCCGATAGGTCCGAGGAAATACCTCTCTGCTTGTGTCGAATTGGGGATAAGTACTTGATGTGACAGGTGCTACAGTTCAAAAAAGAGAAGAGAGGCGCTAATCAAGAATGGTTGTGTATTACGGTTTGGGGAAAGGAAAAGTACTAATTGATAAGAATGTGAAGTAAAATGCTACTTAAAAGATGGCCGAACATAATGTTGATTCAAAATGTTTGAAGAAGTAGATTTGAAAGTAAAATTATAGATCGGAAGAGAGTACCTCAAGGAACTCAGTTGCGGCGGCCGCTGAAATGGCGGCGGACGGCGCAGCGGCTGCGGCTGGTGTGGCGGCAGTGGCCGGCGAAACTTAGATGCTCGATGCAGCGGCGGTGGAGGCCATCGGGATGCTCGGAGGTGAAGATGGGTCTGAAGAACGTGAGGGAGTTCAACGAGCATCGGTGAAATCGCCGGAGGAGAGAGAGAAGGCAAGAGGCTTGTTTGCGAAGAAGGCTGAGTGCGCTTTGAAGGCGTAGGCGGCTCGGCCGAGGGGAGTGGGTTTTTAAAGAGCACTTGGGGAGAAGCCGAAGCGGTTTAGGTCAAGAAGGAAGCGGGAGTTTGGATAGGCAAGCAAATCCGCAACACTTCGTATCACGGACTTGGGGGGCATGTGTTAATGCTGAAATTTGGTAATTGAGTTCCTAAGTCCGCAAAGGCGAAGCGGAGTCGGATCGGCTGAAGACAGGAATTGTATCGGCCAAAGGAGTGATCGGCTGCGAAGCCAATCGGCTAAGGATGAGATAGCCGATTCCACGTCTAGAAGAGATGAGACCTTTTCTAATTCAGAAGTTTGAGGATAGCAGAGGATTCAGTTGTTAATTACGCATTAAAGTGATATTGCCACTTATGAGTCCTATAACGCAATTGTATCTGTATCTAGAGATTTGTTAGACTGTTAGTTGTAACACGGCATGGGTCCCATTTGGGATAATGTGGTGTTTTAAATAGTAGTTTAGATAGAGTTCAGGGTCTTTACAGATAATTGTATCTTGGGTATAAATAGGACCCAAGACCCCCTGTAATCATAACAACATTCATACACAATCAAACCATCGACGCATCGCCAACTTTTCTTTTTCAGACGAGCACTTTGTTTGGCTACGGGCTGCATCGCTTCGATCCCTAGATCTAGGTAAATGTTTGTCATTAGTGGTATGATTTTCTGCTTCTAGTGCTTCCATCGCAATGACACACTAGGATCAGGAGTTTATACTGCGCTATTTATCATTTAGCACATATAAATTAGATCAATTTTTAGATCTATCTTGCCATTGGCTAGTTCTGTCAAGAACTTGCGGTCAATAGGACTAGATCTAAAGGTTGGCTGGTTTATGTGCGGTATCCACCATCTCGAGAGGTATAAATCGGTTGTGACAGATCGGGTTTTTCTTTTGATACTTAATGCTGCATCGGATTCGAACTATTAAGTCATTTTTAGAACTATCAATGATCTGTTCTGATAGATTTATATTGTTTACAGACAGTGCCGGGGTTTCAGCCGGCCTTATCTACCTTGGTATATTTCTTTTAATATATTTGTTATTAGATATGTATTAGGACTGCCTCTTATGTTAAGATCGCACTCCTGTCAGACGCTGCCAGCCAAAATCAGCTTGTCATTAGTAGCCGATAGCCGATCTCTAGGCTATGCGCCTGATTTAGGAGTGATATCTTTCTATAAGATTCATCGGAGTACTAGCCGATTCCTTGTTAGCTTTCCAGCATCGGCTAGATTATCGATCCATATATGTATTATTCTTCACTGTATTTGGGTTAAGCGGTTGATGCTGTCTCGGTATAGCCGATCCATAACCGTCACTTGGCTTAAATATAGTTTAGAATAGCATGTATATGTTCATGGATTCCCTCAGCCGATTCCGTGGGGATCTAACCTAACACTTAACACATATTCCTTTGTTTTTCTTATTGATTGACAGATCAAATCAACTGGCACGCCCTGCATAACGTAGGTAGCCGAGAAGGACCTGCACTGGAGCTAATCAGATCTCTCAGGCTAGCGCGTGAGAGAGATTTCTCATCAACAGGCATGAGGCTGCGTCCCGAGATATTGTCGTACTGAAAATAGTAGATAAGGTAGAAACCGTGTCCTACACGGATGTCGTTGTACCCGAGTATAAATAAGACCCGAGGGCTTTTGTAAAGAACAACCAACACACAATCAATCAACTTCGGCGCATCGCCACCTTTTATTTTTGACGAGTTCTTGCTCTTGCTTGGGCTGCATCGGCTTCGATCTCCGAACAAGGTAATTCCTTGTTACCAGTGGTTTGTATCGTGGGGATTAGTGCTTTCATCGTCATGATACTCTAGTTTCGATGTTATAAACTACGCGATCTATCATACGCGGCCTATAATCTAGAGCAATACCTAGATCTATCTCGCAATCGGCTGGTTTCTCTCTGAAGACAGCAGCCGATGAGGCTAGATCCAGGGGTTGAATTAGATTATATGTCGTGTCTACCATCTCGAGGGGTTCCCATTAACTTATACAGATCTGTTATTTCTTTTGTACTTAATGTTGCATCTAATCGACCTGTTAAGTCGCTTTTAGAACTATCAAGATCTGTTTGGTTTAATGTTTATCATTAGAGACAGCGCTGGAGTTTTAGCCAACCTTATCTGTTTTAGTCATCTCTTAGTTTTAATTGCTATTAGATATATTAAAACTGCCTTTTATATTAAGATCTCAATCTGTTTAAATGCCCTAAGCCAGTATCAATCCGTCAAGTTACACGTGCAGTCGATTGATCTAGGTTTAGCGTATTTATATTAGATTAATATCTTTTTATAAAATATATCGAAGTATTAGCCGACTCAGATTAGGCTTGCAGTATCGGCTAGGTTATCAATGCAGATAATTATTATCCTGGTGTGCCTTTAGCCTAAGTGATTTATACTGTCTCGGTATACTACCGATCTATCCCAATCACTTAGTATAAATTGGGATAGCAATGTGTTTATTGATGTCTTCAGCCGATCCGGTAGGATCTAATTTTAGCTTAATATCTATTTCTTGTTCTTGTTGGTTACAGGATCAAACCAACTGGCATGCCCTAAATTCACCAAAGGCGACCAATTTGGACTTGTACTAGAGTAAAGCAATCCTCTCAGACGAGTGCGTAGGAATCAAATTTCTCATCAACACAAACCCATGCCGAAAGAGAGCAAGCCCACCACTCATTCCTTCACCACTAACCCCAGCAAAGCCTCTTAAACCCAATCTATTACGAAGGCATCTAATACTTTCCACTTTTTGGTTGGTGTGACATGAGAATACTATATGGGAACCTACCTCTTTGACTAAGGTACATAATTCACGAACTATCATGGTGTTCCCGATACCTCGACAGTTTCAAGATATGCAACTCATTGCTCCTGATGGGACCTTGCCTCGGGTCTCGTCAGTCTACCAGCAGCCCCAGGGCTGTTAGCTTCCATATCGTCCACCTTTGCAGCCTTCCCTACCTCTTTCTTGAATCGCTTTAGCATTCGTGATGTGTTTCTAGGAATCAACTAAAGTTGCTCACTTTCCTCCTTCGGCTGACCATAATCCAGCAATGCATGTTTAACTCTTCCCATCTGCTTAACACCACATTGGAATGGCGTTCTTCTCTTGTGCTGATTGTTAGTTTCTTTCGTTGAAACATCACCGAAAGACACTTGCCCATGTAGGTTCTTCATCGCCAGAATCACCTCCCCTTAGGGGCGTTGTTCAGCCTGTGAACCACCAAAGCCCCCGCCTGTCAATACATCTTGCTGCCTCAAGTCCTTCTATACATAAACCTGCAATTTGCGAGCCTTCTCTACTAGTTGTTGATCTATCTTTCGACCCCCTCCTTCTCCTTGGATTCAAATCCATCTTGGGCATCCACCCTCGGCAGGATTGCCTCATCCCATTGTTCCCTCTTTTTATGTCTAGACAATGTTGAACTTGCACTGCCCACGCTTCTGAATGATAGATTGTGCTCTACTCCTGTACCCTACACCAGCATCACCTTACTGATTTTTCTCTCAAACGGTTTTAGGGGGAACAACAAAGCTCGGCTGAGAAATTGAGAGGTTGAACACCTGTGACTAATTTCTTATCACAATCCTTATCAGAATGTCCAATAAAATCGCAGATGAAGCAGAATTGTGGCACTCTTTCATATCGCAAATCAAAATGCCGAATGACCTCATTGCCTTGGACATTAATTTTAATGGCAAGCTTTGCTTTTAAAGGTCGCTTGACGGAGAGACCACACATATGTGGAAGAAGTCATGCTTGTTGCAACCATTATCCTCCACATCCACCTCTTGGACATGGCCAAGTTTGTTGCCATATAATATGTCACGCCCAGAAATTCCCACCGGAATTTCCGCAGCTCAATGTGCATTTAACACCCTGTCCAGGACCAGCCAGGGATACACAAACGACAAATTGTAAATACAGATCCACGTCTTAAAACATATAAAAGTCTTACAATGCAGCGGAAAGGAAAAATAAACCTAGAGACTAGGCTTCGACACTTGCTGCGCAAAAACTCCACTCCACAGGCATCCCTTGACGGCAGCGACGAGCCTACTCATTGTCGAACCCAACTGCAGCTTCATCCCCTATCGAAACTTGGTTTCGGCAATAGAGTTTTGGGGGTGCAGTCAAGATCGCCAAGCTCGATGGGTTAAGTGGAAAACAAGATTTAGACAGGTTCAGGCCCTCTCGTGAGGTAATACCCTACTCCTGTTTTGGGGATTCAATCCGCCGAGTGTTTATTGATCTCAAGATCTGTTGCTCTTATATCTCCTGAATCTAAAGCTGATAGCTCATGAATCTGATATCCCTCAAGGGACGCCCCTTACCCCCCTTATATAGTTTTGGGAGGCGGGCTTACAAGTCGGAAACCCTGTCTTACTCTAAGTCGGTTTCCTCAATCTTACCAAGTTATGACTATGAGCCGTTGCCTTATCTATTCGGCAACATAACACCCAAGTCACACCCAGTATACATAATTAGCAAGCGTAACCTACCCCTATTACCAGTCGGATAAGATTGCCATGTGGATATCCGATTGCCATAATCTCCACAGTAGCCCCCGAGTCCTTCGCAGTCGACGAGATAACTTTGCATCGAACCAAGATAACACACAGCCAAGCAACTCTTTAGCCGAGTGCTTCTGGCACCGAGTGGTTCCATCATCTCTGCCTGAATCTTTTGAATGGCTCCAAAGACTGTGAAGGGCTAGAAAACATCCCTAAAAATTCTATAAAATAAATATCTAGGTGCATCTCCTGATGCACCTAATTAGGTGTAGCCCCCGACTATGTGATTAATCAAAAACAGACTAAACACATAACCAAGAACTATAAAAAATCATTCTCACATAAATGCTTAGCTTAAGCTAAAACAAATATAAAAAATATCATCGCTCGGCAAGCTCACGCTTATCCTAGTGAATTTGCCCGAGTCATCTCAGAACAAATAACTCAATCAACCCTTGTGGGTGAAAAGCACTCGGTAAGCTTATGTTTATCCGAGTCGGTTTGCCCGAGTCATCTCAGGACAAATTTTTTAGTCATCTGAAAAATACGACCAAAATATTAAATAGCTCCTACCATAATATTGGCCTTAATCTTAAAAAGATCTTCACCAAGGTGGAAAAAATAACATTGATATGATCATTTAATCAAATGTTTAAAAACCAAACAGCTCCTGTCATCAGGATAGCCATGAAAAGCTTGACTATTTGTCACCTTCCAAATTGTATCGTGCCAACCTCTCATGAAGTTGCGCAAACTACGGTATGAAAGGATTTTAGAGGTACTGGGCAATTAGACACGTGCATATTGCCAAGGCAAATCTGCTTAAGTCCATCCACTTAAGTCCCTAAGGACACGCGTCAGGCCACACCTTAGTTGGGCCGCAACTCTCTCATGGGCTCGGCCCAATCGCGAGATGACCTAACAAAACCCTCAAATCTTCATACAAAGCCTCGAAGTCATCCCCGCCACTTCGTCTTCCCAGAAAATTTTCCCTTTCGCAACACTGTTCACTAGCTTGCTGCGGAAAACCCTAGGCTCGCACGCTCACCCAAATCCATCGATCCAGGAGCTCGCGCTTCTCCACAAGCTAGCCTCCGTATCTAGCTCCAAAGATCCCCCTCTCAAATCCCCATTCCCCGAGCTAGATCCACTTCCCCCAAACCGCATCCATGGCGGGAGAGAAGGAAATCCCTTTCGAGCAATGGGCGACCTCGGATGTCAGAGTCGACTCTTAAGGAGATGGTGAAGAACGGAGTTCTCCCTCCTAAGGAGATCGTTGGCTGGCGCCCGGCGGCCGGCGAGGAGTTCCCCACTCCGAACACCGGTGAGGTCATCGTCTTTACTTCCTTCTTCTAATGTGGCTTCGGCCTTCCCACTTCCGAGTTCTTTAGGGATCTTCTCGATTACTACGGCCTTCAGCTCTAGCACTTGAACCGCAACTCCATGCTTCATATTGCTCTCTTCATCCATGTTTGCGAAGCTTTCCTCGCCATCCTTCCCCATTTCTAACTCTTCCGCCGTATGTTCTATCTCAAGCCGCATCCGAACAAGGATGAGCCCCGCGCGTTGGTGGGGCCGGCTTTCACTCCGGATCTCTCCGCAGATTACTTTTCCCGTCCTTTGAAATCTTCCAACAAGGGTTGGCATGCAAACTGGTTCTATATTGCAAACCTTGAACCCAGTCTGCCCAACTTCGTCGGCCTTCCTCCGGTCCCAAGGCCTAACTCGAGCACCGTGCCAGTAGCCCAAGATTGAGATGAGGCCAACAAGCTCCTGGCCAGCATCTTGGAGATGAAGAAGAAGGGCCTTCGGGGTGAACAGATCACTCGGCACTTCATCAAAAACCGATTGGCGCCGATCAAAGAGAGGTCCAAACCTGCCTTCGAGTATGAGGGCGAGAGGGATCCCAATCGGGAGGACCGTGATTCTCTGAGCTACGAAACTTTGAAGACTCGTATGTACAAGATTTTTTCATCTGGGAAAGCAGTCGAGCGCAACCTCATGCTGCCGGTTCTCCCGTAAAGCTTGTATCGTCCTCCTCCTCCGGTAAGCCGACTTAACTTCTTTAATGTCTCTCGATCTTAATATTGCACCTCTCAGTGTGGACGAAAACTTCCTTGCAGGAAAATGCCTTCATTATCTCGAAGCCATACAAAGTGCATCACGACGATGTGCCAGATCGGCCCGCCAAGAAACCAGCCAGCGGTGTGAAGATCCAGAGTGATCTGATCAGCAAAAGGGCCGCAGCCGGAGAGGATATTAGCAAGCGGGCAAGTAAGAGGAGGCTGGTAATTGACGACTCGGATGATGATGTCCCAGCCCCTCAAGCCGAAGTGACCCCTCCAAGTCCATCCCCCAAGTCATTACCCAAGATTCACCGATCGACCAGGTATGTCTCATGACTGAAATCATACCCTTGTTGCAAACCTTTCGGCCTTTGTCTCGATTGCTTCCATCTTGTTCTCTGCAGGAGGCCCCAAAATATTGACCCCACTGGGTAGAGTGAGGGCACAAAGACATCTGCGGCGGCTGAAGCAACAAGGCCTACAGAACAAGAATCCCGGAGCCCTCCCCCGAGTGAGAGCGCTCCGAGTGAGAAGACCTCACTTCCCAGTGAGGATGTCCCGAGGGAGGAGCCCCCGATCACCAGCCGGAAGCCCCGACTGGAAACCAGTCGACCGAAGAATAGATCCCAGCTGCCACTCAAGGGACCCCGACTGAGAACCAGTCGGGTAAGAGCCAAGAAAAGAAAAGCAGCCGGGAAGTACCAGTTAAAGACTCGGCCACCGAAGCTGGTAAGCCTTGAAGCAATCTTCCATTTTCAATCTTCAATCTGTTCTTTCTTTATCTTCATTCATCCTCTCTGAATCGATCAGCCAAGGTGGAGGAGATCCCCACGCTGCAGTCCTCTGAGACCTGGGTCCCTCCAATCAAAATTGAGTGGCGCGACCCCGAGGGCCTGAAGCAGGGCATCATCCTGAACAAGCAGAAGGAAAACGAAGAAAGGGACATGCTTGTTGACAGCCTGAATGAGGCAACTCGGCTGCTAAACATAAGCTCTGCTTTTTTCTGTCATAGCTTTATGATTGCTTTTTAGTTGACCAACTCTGAACTCGCGTGCAGAGGGTGTATTGCCGATCAATGGCCAAGTCCGATGCACTCGTGAAGCTGGTCCCACACTTGAACTCCCTGAGGAACATCCAGCAGGAGCTGAAGACCACTCGAGAAGAGGCTGCATCGAGAGAAGCCGCTCTGAGGAGAGAGATAGCCGCGCTCCGGGAGGAGAACCTCGACCTCCGGGGCTCAGTCGGGAGTAAGCTTAATTCTCCCGGTCTTTTGTGCCTTTGTTCACAGTCTGTTTTGATTTTGGCGTCGACAACTTTTCTTGTTGCAGAGAACTCGTCGAAAGTCCATACGCTCCAGACCCAGCTGGAAGAAGCTAACGCCAGCAAAGCCGAGCTAGAGTCTGAGTTCGAAGGTGAATTCTTTCAAGATAGCATTCTTCATTTTGCTTCATCGTCGAATGTTTGTGTGATCACATGTCCTTGACAGCTTATAAGGTCAAAACCCGAGCACAATATGATGTCTTTTGTTGAAAGGGTCAAAAGGGCCGAGAGCGTAAGGGACGATGTTGCTAACGCGGCGACACCGATTCTCTTGTCGCTGTTCCATCATGGGCTCGGGACTAGTTCGCTGGACGCCGTCCAGGTCTTTGACAAGCTCAGGAGGGCTCCGGATCAATATATTGCCAACATCTTAGAAGCGGCCACCATGGGAGCAAACTTTGCCCTTGCACAGGCCAAGTGACTCTATCCTCGGATAGACGTTGACTCAGTCGGGGAGGGCTTTGCTGATGGTACTTCAGATGAGCGGGCCCTGGAGTTGATTGATGAAGCACGGGAGTCAGCCAAGAAAGTCGCTGCTGATGTAGCCGATAACTTTCGCTCCTGATCATTTTGTAGACATTTGTATGTAAACTGTGATGTGAACTTATAAAGATTCAGCTTATTTATGTTAACGTCTTGATCTGAGTCTTTATGTCAAATTTCTTAAGTAACTTTCGTCCGACTGTCACCAAGCCTAAGCTTGATTAGGTCGTCAAAAAATTCTCAGTCCCTATCCATTGAACTCAGATCAAAGAACATTAAACAATGATAAACCAAATATATACGAGTTGCCGAAGAAAACCATGCTTTATTGACACGTATGCAGCCCTCGACTGTCAACTCAAGAAGTCAACTTGCTTGAGGTTGGCAGTCGAGAATAACATGAAACTTAAGGCAATTTAGGCATAGTATCGTCGAAGATGTTCGATGTTCCAGGAGTTCTCCACCATGGATCCGTCTTCACGCTTTAGTCGATATGCTCCTGGCTGAGTCACCTCAGCAATTATATACGGTCCTTCCTATAATGGAGATAATTTGTGATGGTCCTTGGTGGTTTGAATCTTACGTAGAACCAAATCGCCGACAATGAAAGCTCGTGCTCGAACATTGCGACTGTGGTATCGTCTAAGACCTTGAAGATATCTTGCCGACTGGATCAGGGCTGCCTTACGGGCCTCTTCTAGTCGGGTGAGGTCATCCACTTGGTCTTGATCGTAGCGCTCGTCGTTAAAGCTGCGGACTCGGAGAGATTTGTACTCCATTTCATTCGGCAACATGGCTTCTGCCCCGTAAACCAAGAAGAAAGGGGTTTGGCCGGTGGCCCGACTGGGCGTAGTCCGTAATGACCATAGAACCGAGGGCAGCTCTTGAACCCATTTGTCGGTGTAAGGACTTAGCCGATCAAACACTCGGGCCTTGATGCCTTGAAGAACCATGCCATTGGCGCGCTCAACCTGTCCATTGCTTTTGGGGTACGCGACTGATACATAGCAGATTTTGATGCCGAAGTCTTCACAGAATTCTTTGAAGATGCCTCCAGTGAATTGAGTTCCATTATTGGTTATAATTCTGTTCGGGACGCCAAATCGGTGCACGATGTTGAGGATGAAGTCTCGCGCCTTATCGGTGGTAATCGTGGCAACCGGCTTAGCCTCAATCCACTTGGAAAACTTGTCGATTGTGACGAACAAATGTGTGAATCCTCCTGGAGCCTTCTTGAAAGGACCGACCATGTCCAAGCCCCATACCGCGAAAGGCCAAGATAATGGGATCGTTTGTAGCTCTTGGGCTGGGACATGGCTCTGCCGAGCGAAGAACTGGCAACCTTCACACGTTCGGGCCACTTTGTCGGCGTCGGAGACCGCCGTAAGCCAAAAAAACCTTGTCTGTAGGCTTTGCCCACCAAGGTGCGTGCTGCCGCGTGACTTCCGCATATACCCGAGTGGATATCTTGGAGTAGTTGCCATCCTTCCTCAGGCGTGATGCATCTCATTAGGACTCCAGAAGGGCTCCTCTTGTATAAGTCAGAGTCTACCATGACATAGACTTGACAACGGTGTCGGACTCATTCCGCCTCATCCCGGTCTTCCAGCAGCTCTTGCTGAGTTAAAAATTTGATCAGCGGTGTCCTCCAGTCGGCGTCAAGCATGGCAACTTGGTTTGCAGCTTGTTCGTTGGGAGTTGGTTTTGTTGCAACAGTCGGCTCATAGAGATGCCCAACGAAAACGTTTGTTGGAGCAGCTTCTCGCTTGGACCCGAACTGTGCCAACTCGTCAGCTGCCTCGTTGTTGTGTCTCAGGACGTGGGATAGCTCTAGTCCGTCAAACTTGTCTTCAAGTTTGCGAACTTCTTGCCGACAGGCTTCCATGGTGTCGTTCAAACAGGACCAGTCTTTCATCACTTGATTGACGACCAGCTGGGAATCTCCTTTCATGACCAACTGTCGTATCCTGAGTGAAACAACAAGTCGCAGGCCATGCAGCGGGGCTTCATACTCAGCGACGTTGTGTGAGGCAGAGAAGTGAAGGTGAAAAACATATCTTAGCCTTTCCCCAGTCGGGGAGATCAGCACGACTCTTGCTCCCAAGCCAGTGATCCTCTTAGATCCATCAAAGTGCATGGTCCAGTATTGTAGGTCTTCTCGAGGTACATCTTCTTGTTGTTCGGTCCACTCGGCCAAGAAATCCGTCAGGGCTTGTGACTTTACAGACGTCCTCGCCTTGAAAGTTAAGTCCAGCGGCATCAGTTCCAGGGCCCACTTTGCGATGCGTCCAGTCGCCTCCCGATTGTGGATGACATCACCGAGTGGAAAGGAAGTGACGACGGTGACCGAGTGACCCTGAAAGTAGTGCGCCAATTTCCTCGCGGTTATCAGAACACCATATAGCAATTTTTATACCTGAGGGTAGCAAGTTTTGGCTCCTGCCAGCACTTCCCTAACAAAGTAGATTGGCCTCTGAATCTTCTGGACTCGTCCCTCTTCCTCGCGCTCAACAACAAGAACCGTCCTGACCACATGGTGAGTTGCTGAGATATACAGTAGCAGGGGCTCCTGAGGCTGAGGTGAGGCTAGGACGGGCGGCGCGCGGCCCCTACCTGGCGCGCCAATTGTCAAAACTTGGTTTCGGCAATAGAATTTTGGGGGTGCAATCAAGATCGCCAAGCTCGATGGGTTAAGTGGAAAACAAGGTTTAGACAGGTTCAGGCCCTCTCGTGAGGTAATACCCTACTCGTGTTTCGGGGATTCGATCCGCCGAGTGTTTATTGATCTCAAGATCTATTGCTCTTATATCTCCTGAATCTAAAGCTGATAGCTCATGAATCTGATATCCCTCAAGGGACGCCCCTTACCCCCCTTATATAGTCTTGGGAGGCGGGCTTACAAGTCAAAACCTTGTCTTACTCTAAGTCGGTTTCCTAAATCTTACCAAGTTATGACTATGAGCTGTTGCCTTATCTATTTGGCAACGTAACACCCAAATCACAGCCGGTATACATAATTAGCAAGCGTAACCTACCCCTATTACCAGTCGGATAAGCTTGCCATGTGGATATCCGATTGCCATAATCTCCACATCCTCCAACTCTAAGGTGGGGACAAGGAAGCAAGACTGAGTACCACCAATGTGCTTAGCAAGTCATACCGAAGGGAGGTATGAATGCAGGGTAATTCCAAGGAAAGGCTAGGGTTCACTTTTGCACAAAGCGGAATTTCACAAGTCTAAGTTGAATACGGTAAAAATAGTAATTAAATGTAATTGAACGATATTAATCATCTCTGCTCAACGCTACACCATGTTGAGTCAGGCCCAATCCATCCAACTATGCTATCCAGTTCCTTTAAATCAGGTTATTTCCATTAGTGGGACTAATCACGGTGAATCTGATTGACAGCCCATAACCGCGAGCGCGGCTATTCGAATAGTTTCTAACTCTGATCAGAGGTGTACGTCTGTACCCACAAGACACAGCCCCACAACACGTTCCCGTGCGTCGACATGCCACCACGACATATCGAAAAGGGGTCTGTGACAGGACCATTCGCATAGCCCTCCCTGACCAAGCGACACCACACCTCAGGTTTCGCCCCTACCTTTATATCCAAGGTAGGCAGCCCCTCTCGTGCCTAGGTGAATCCGGCAGCCGCATAGACCTTTCCCGGTCCATCCGCACTCCATCACGCTCACCCTTGCCTGGATGCGTCGGCCAGAGAAAGCTACACTACAAGCCCAGCCGTTGCCCACGCTGGCTTGTGGTACGCATGAGTGTTTCTTCCAGGGTTTCCCGCGAACCGGTCCTTAACTGCTATGGGTGCGTCTTGCAAAACCGTGCACCCACAGCCCACCATTTAGTCCAGTTTTAGTTAACTGTTATCATTTGCCAACGGCATCTCCGGTTTGAGACCGTCATTTTATGTGAAATAATTCTACTAAAATAGTTCTCCCATTAGTGATCTAGTAGTACTAAGCGAGCTAAGCATGTCCTAAACCTGAAACTAGTCAATTTAATTCCCAGGTGATCAAATAAAATGGGTAGACGATCTAGGCTGAGTACTATAGGTCCCATCCTGATTACATTATAAAGCAATGCAATTTAACATATAAAGCGAGAATAATTTAAGATGGGTACAACATGATCAATGGAGAATGACTTGCCTTGGTCTTGTTCCAACGGAACTTCAGCGACTACCTCGAGATAGACAGGAGCGTCTTTCGGTATCTACCGACAAACAAAGCACAACAAAACAGGCTATTAAAATACTAAAACAGACAATTAAACTATTCTTAATGTGTCCTAGACATTTTTATGAATCTGCTGCAACTTGAACGGACTCAAACGGAGTTCGGATGAATTTTCTGTGAATTTTACAAGTTTTCAGCCTTTTTTACTAATTAAAACAAAAGAAAAACGATTTATGGCGCAAGCGCCCTAGGGCTGACGTCACGGCCGACGGTGCTGACCAGCGGGACCCACGGCGCAGTGACGCAAAGGGAGGCGGCTCATGGTGGACTCGGTCCACCACGCTCGGGGAGGAAGCACACCACGTGGCGCTTGCGTGGTGCCTAAGCGGCAGCCACGTGCGCGGCCACGTTGGCGGCGGGGACTGTGGCGGTTCAAGACGGACGGGCCGGATGGACTCGCGACGAGATCCAACGGTCGAGGGGGCGTGAGCGGATGCGACCGGCGGCGAGCGGCGGTTCAGCCCGGGACGGCGGCGCACGAGACCAAAAGGTCACCGGCGAGCGGTGGAGGACAATGGACGACGGCGCACGCGATGACCCGACTAAAGTGGTGCACGGGTTTGCGAGAAAAGCGGCGCTAGGCGCGACTGGCGATGAAGGGCGACGTCGGCCGATGACCATCCGGTTGCGCACGGGCCCTAGAGGCACCAGCGGTGATTGGGGCGGCACGCGCGCACGCATACGCATGACGACGATGTGCGGCGGCCTCGGAACTGAATGGCAACGGTAATAGAACCGGAAAAACGAAAGGGAGAGAGAGAGGTGGAGCTCACCAAGTCGGAGATGGGAGCAACGACGATGGCGCGATTGGGCAGCGGGAATTTGGGCAAAAGCTGGGGGAATTGCATTCCTGAGAGCGGCGAAGGTGATGGCGGCGTTGGTTGTGCACGGGGCGCGGTGGGTTGGCTTGAACGGTGGCCGAAAGCGGTGCTCTACGGCGGTGGCCGGAAGCAGTGCTCTGCGGCAGCAGCGGTACTTGCGCGGTGCGAGAGCTCGGGACGGCGCGGATGCGAGCAAATGAAACGGGGGAACGACGCTACGGGGTGCGGTGAAGCTTTATAGGGGCTTGAGGCGGTGCGGCATGGCCGGGATGAGCGGGATTAGCGACGCGACGTGGCTTGGGTTTGGCGGCGCCCGAAATTCGAAAACGTTCGATTCGTTGCGCAAGCGGGACGGGAGAGAGGGGAAAGTGGGGCGCGAGGTGCGGGCGAGTGGGGGCACCGAGTGACGCGGGCAGGGAGAGCGGACCGTGGCCGAGAAGGCGGCGCGACGTGAACGTGCACACGCGCGGGCGCGGAATGCGGCCGGTTCATCCGGAGGTCGGGGATGACAAGTGGGGCCTGCTTGTCATCGCCCTGGCCCGAGGGGGACGAGCCCCAGACTTCTTTTGCGCGCGTTGAGGAGGGTTTGGGCCGGCCCAGGAGAGGAGAGAGGAAGGAGAGGACGGCTGGCTGGTCTGGGCCGGAAGGAGAGGAGGGAAGTGGCCGAAGGCCCACGGGGCAGAAAAAGAAAGGAAAAAGGGGAAGAAAAAGGAAAAGGAAAACCTTTTTTCCTTTAAGAATTAAATTCCAATTAGCCTAATTTGATTTTTAAAATTATTTCCAAAGTGCTCAAAAATTCCGATAAAAATCATGTTAGCGTATTTTGACACGGGGAATCCAAGAAAAATTCCACCAAGCCATTTCCATTTATTAAATGGATTTTAAAATTCCAGATTCGTCTTGCTTTAGCTTTTTCGGCGATTTCTTTTGCACGATTTTTCCGGGTGATTTACTGCTAGGGGAAAAAGCGGAGCGTGACATAATATCCCTCTCGCTCTCATCATCAACACCAATGCTAGGTCATATATTCTGACCTAGATGGGAACAACCTCGAGAGGAACTCGTGACGGGCTTGAAATTCCATCAAACTCTGCCGCCAACAAAGCATCTCCTCTGTGTAGGCATGGACCGCCCTATATGACAAATTGGTAATCTCTCTCCGCCATGAATGTTACAATGAACAGATTGTCCCTTAGTGACTTATAACTCATGTCAGTCCTCAGCCTCCAAGCTCTATGCATATCATCAAAGAGAGCTGCCTGGATCGGTGTTCTCGATGAATAATACCGTGATAGTATTGTCCACTGTCCCGCCAGCTTGACCTCTTCTTCTTATAGGTCACCTCAATCACGTCCTCCTCTCCCTCATAGACTTCTCCCTCTGTGAATGCCCCAGGTCCCTGGGAATAGCTGCCTTCCTCTCCTCCCTCCAATGTTCTCTAAAAATCAATGCCATGTATGCCTTTCTTTGGAGCCTGTCCTGCAAGCTGACGCATTTAGTTCTGTCGCCGCCATCATCCCTGCCAGCAACTTGTGTGTCCTCTCAATCATGACATCTCACGTCGGCTTCGGGCAGGTAACCCTCTTATCGAAGGTCCCTTTGTCGCCCCCACCGTCGATAGACGCCATGGATTGGATCTTGTTGCCTTGATGACGAAACCCTAGAAACCAATTTAGACCCTACACCTTTGTAGATTTCATGAGTTCTATCCGTAACCTTGTTGTTCCCTCATCTTTATACGGCTTAACCACATAGTCCGGTTCCTTCATGAACTCCAGGAAACGATACCATCCCCAATCATATTTCCATCGTTTTCTAATCTGAAAGCTTATAGATTTGTTACATATACCATAGATGATTGCCCTGCCTAACATCGTTACATTGTTTGCTCTAGGTTGAATCTTCTTTGTATGATGATTGTAATACAACCCGAACTCCAAGAACAGAGCAAAACACACCACACGATCCTGATTCCAAGAGTGAATCTCACCCACAGGCGAAATCCATGCAACACTCAACAGCAGATCAGAGTAAAACTCCATCCAAATCCATCGCCATTCATGAGAGATGGTCGCCGCCACCCAGTTGCCCAGGCGCCGCCAAAACCCTAGCATAATGTTTACTGGAAGTAACAGTCCTCACAAATTTGACCGACACCTTGACATGAACTTATGAAATCAAGAAAATAGCCATGGATTCTTAAGCTAGGAAGCCTAGTTTGGTTTCTCCAAACATCATTGTCGAAACTTGGTTTCGGCAATAGAAAATTGGGGGTGCAGTCAAGATCGCCAAGCTCGATGGGTCAGATGGAAAACAAGGTTTAGACAGGTTCAGGCCCTCTCGTGAGGTAATACCCTACTCCTATCTCGGGGATTCGATCCGCCGAGTGTATATTGATCTCAAGATCCAAGGCTAAAAGCTAATAGCTCATGAATCTGATATCCCTCAAGGGACGCCCCTTACCTCCTTATATAGTCTTGGGAGGCGGGCTTACAAATCGGAAACCCTATCTTACTCTAAGTCGGTTTCCTCAATCTTACCAAACCATGACTACGAGCCATTACCTTATCTAATCGACAATGTAATACCCAAGTCATAGTTGGTATACATATTTTGCAGGCGTAACCTATCCCAATCTCCAGTCGTATAAGCTTGCCATGTAGATATCCGATTGCCATAATCTCCACAGTAGCCCCCGAGTCCTTTGCATTCGACGAGATAACTCAGCCTCGAACCAAAATAGCACGCAGCCAAACAACTCTTTGGCCGAGTGCTTCTGGCGCCGAGTGATTCCATCACCTCTGCCTGAATCTCCCGAGTGGCTCCAAAGACTGTGAAGGGCTAGAAAATATCCAAAAAATTCTCAAAAATAAATATCTAGGTGCATCTCCTCCTGATGCACCTAATTAGGTGTAGCCCTCGACTATGTGGCTAATCAAAATCAGATTAAACATATAGTCAAGAACTATAAAAAATCATTCTCACATAAATGCCTAGCTCAAGCTAAAGCAACATCATCACTCGGCAAGCTCATGCTCATCCGAGTGAATTTGCCGAAGTCATCTCAGAACAAATAACTCAATCAACCCTCGTGAGTGAAAAGCACTCAGTAAGCTCATGTTTATCCGAGTGGATCTGCCCGAGTCATCTCGGAACAAATATTTTAATCATCCCTCATGGGTAAACAAGTTCTTCAGTCATCTGAAAAAATGCGACCAAAATATTAAATAGCTTCTGCCATAATATTGGTCTCAATCTAAAAAAAGATCTTCACCAAGGTGGGAAAACAGCATTGATATAATTATTTAATCAAATGCTTAAAAACCAAACAGTCCCTGTCATCAAGGCAGCCTAAAAAGCTTAACTGTTTGTCACCTTTCAAATTGCATCGTGCCAATTTCTCATGAAGTTGCGCAAACTGCGGTATGAAAGGATTTTCAAAGGTATAGGGCACTCAGACACGTGCATATTGCCAAAGCAAATCTGCTTAAGTTCATCCACTTAAGTCCCTAAGGACACACGTCAGGCCACACCTTAGCTGGGCCACAGATCTCTCATGGGCTCGGCCCAATTGCAAGAAAACCTAGCGTAACCCTCAAATCTTTGTACAAAGCCTCGAGGTCATCCCCGCCACTTCGTCTTCCCAGAAAAAATTCCCCACTCACAATACTGTTCATCAGCTTGCAGCGGAGAACCCTAAGCCCTTGCGCGCACCCAATCCACCGATCTAGAAGCTCACGCTTCATCACCAGCCAACCTCCGCATCCACCTTTACAGATCCCCATCTCAAATCCCTAGCCCTCGAGCCAGATCTATTTCCCCCAAAACCACATTCATGGCGGGAGAGAAGAAGATCCCTTTTGAGCAGTGGGCTACCTCGGATGTCAGGGAGTCCACCCTCAAGGAAATGGTGAAGCACGGAGTGCTTCCTCCCAAGGAGATCGTGAGCTGGCGCCCGACGGCCGGTGAGGAGTTCCCCACTCCGAATACCGGTGAGCTCGTCGTTTTCACCTCTTTCTTTTATTGCGGCTTCAGTATCCCCACATCTGAGTTCTTTAGGGGGCTCCTTGATTACTATGGCCTTCAGCTATACCATCTGAACCCAAACTCCATGCTTCACATAGCTCTTTTCATCCATGTGTGTGAAGCTTTCCTTCGCATCCTCCCCCATTTTCAACTCTTTCGACGCATGTTCTACCTTAAGCCGCATCCGAATAAGGATCAACCCTGCATCGTTGGTGGAGCAGGCTTCCAACTCCGCAGATCCCTCCGCAAGGAGTATTTTTCTCTTCCCTTGAAGTCTTATAACAAGGGCTGGCACGCGAGCTGGTTCTATATTAGCAATCTTGAACCAAGCCTCCCAAACTTCGTTGGCCTTCCTCCCGTGCCCAGGCCTTCCTGGAGCACCGTGCCAGTAGCCCAAGATTGGGATGAAGCCAACAAGCTGTTAGCGAAGATCTTGGAGATGAAGCAAAAGGGTCGTCGGGGCGAGCAGATCACTCGGCACTTCATTAGGAGTCGACTGGCACCGACCAAGGAACGATCCAAGCCAGCCTTTGAGTACGAGGGCGAAAGGGACCCCAATCGGGAAGACCGCGACTCCCTCAGCTTCGAGATCCTGAAGATTCTCATGTACAAGGTCTTCTCGACTAGGATTGCAGTTGAACGCAGCCTCACGCTGCCAGTCCTCCCATACAGTCTATATCGCCCTCCTCCTCCGGTAAGCCGACTTAACTCATTCATTGCCTTTCAATCTTGACATCACACTTCTTAGTGTTATAAGAATCTTTCTTGCAGGAAAATGCCTCCATCATTTCGAAGCCATATAAAATTCCTCACGACGACGTACCGACTCGGCCTGCCAAGAAGCCAGCCGGTGGCGTGAAAATC
Source organism: Oryza australiensis (assembly GCA_019925245.2). Taxonomy (NCBI): domain Eukaryota; kingdom Viridiplantae; phylum Streptophyta; class Magnoliopsida; order Poales; family Poaceae; genus Oryza; species Oryza australiensis. Next base: position 3,002,234 of record JAIFGZ020000440.1, on the reverse strand, counting down.
CAGGATGATCCAGCCGGGAAGAGGGCAGCCTCGAGCGAAGACATCAGTAAGCGGGCGAGCAAGAGGAGGCTGATCATTGATGACTCAGACGATGATGTCCCAGCCCCTCAAGCCAAAGCGACCCTTCCAAGGCCATCACCGAAAGCAGCGCCCAAAATCTGCCGATCGACCAGGTACATCTTATGACCAAAATCGAGTTCTTTGTTGAAAATTCCTTTGTCTTCATCCCGACTGCGCCTGTCGTTCGCTTGGCAGGAGGCCTCAAGATATAGACCCGCCGGGCAGAGTGAGGGACCAACGCCACCTGCAAAGAATCGAGGCATCAAAGCCTCGTGGAGCCAAAACCCGGAGCCCCTCCCCGAGCGAGAGCGCTCCGGTGGAAGGCCCTCACCTCCAGCCGAAGATACCCAAGGAGGGAGCCCCGACCGCGCCAGATACCCCGACCGGAAACCATGCACAGTAAAGAGCCCCGCCGTTACTCAAAGGACCCCAACCGAAGACCGGTCGGGCAAAAGTCAAGAAAAGAAGAGCAGCCGGGAAGTGCCGGTTGAAGATTTGGCCACCAAAATCGGTAAGTCTTGAATCAATCTCTAGCTTTTTAATCTCTAGCCGGTTCTTCCTGTTAGTGATATGCCCTAGAGGCAACATGGAGATGTTGGATATCACGTCAATGTTTATGTATTTATGAATAAAGTGTTATTCAATTCCATGAAATAGACATCTTGTATTGATCAATAAGTACGTGACTTATTTATGAGACACTATATGTATGAATCTATTTCTAAATGATCCCTGATCATATATCATATTATTGGAACTAATATGATTCTAAGATCGACATGTTTATTGATTGATGATCATGTCTCATAGATCATGGGTATGGAGATACCAAATCAATAAACATGGACACATGTGTTAAAGAACACATTGTTGGATAGACCCACCATGAGACACTACAGGAATTAATGTGCCATTAGTTGGTCTCAGGTAGTGTTGGTACAAAGTCCTTAGACCTGAGATCACCATGGATTCCAACATGTGTAGTAGCCTACTTTGGGACTACCAAACGCTATTCCGTAACTGGGTAGTTATAAAGGTAGTTTTTGGGTTTGCTATGAAACATGGAGTGGGATGTGAGTGATCAAGATGGAATTTGCCCCTCCTTTGGAGAGATATTTGGGCCCCTCGAGGTAATGGATTATGAAAATGCATGGCCATGCTAAGTTGATTGAGGAGTCAATCAACAGACAAATAATCCAATACGGTTCGAGTGAATGGTTAAGCTATTGAAGGGATGGCACACATCTGGCCTATAGCTTAATTGGTATCGTGAGGCAAAGAGATTTGTGTACACATTACAGGTTCAGAGCCGATATTATATTCTTGTATACTATGGTGTCAATATGTGCCGCTAGGCGCCGTCGTTGATGTGCCGGCCGAGTTGGACTCGAGCCAACGATCGGCTAAGTTAGACTATAGCCGAAACCGAGTATACCTGAACCTGCTGTGGTCGCACGCTTAAGGGGATAAGAACAGCATTCGAGTTGGACTCGACATGGCTCGATCGGATAGGGATCCGATCGGATAGAGTCCTATGGTCTTACGACGTATGGGCGGCCAACTCTATGAGATTCGGATGAGATCTGATTCAAAATAGAGTCCTGATCAGCCACTAGTCCCAGTCGGCCAACTCTATATAAAGGGGTGAGGGGTGGAGAGCTGGGACACATCAAACACGTCAATTGAAGTCAATTGCACCGAAATCAATCTGATCACACGCGGCTTTAGAAGTCGACGAGATCAATCTCCACGGAAACCTTCCCACCTTCGAGCCAAACCCTAGCCTTGCATCGCGTGCTAGCACACGGGTGTTCGGCGTTCGTCCCCTGATGTGTGGATACGCAGAGGCGCCGCTACGTTGCGCGCCGTCGATCGGCTGCGATCGGCCGTGGTGGAATCGGCCGCGGCGAGCGCATCGAGCGAAGGCGCGAGAACGCGGTCGACGACTCAGCGAATCAGCTACACGGCGAATCGGCCGATTGGTGAATCGGCCGTCCCTGTGAATTGGCAGTCGGATTGCAGTGAATCGGCTACATCAAGCTGGATCGGATAGCCCCGATTGGCTATTTCCGCCGCATACTCCAATCGGTAACGATCTATCGGCCCTTACTTGCAAGTGTTCCTGGTTTGCGCGGTACAAAAGTTTTTGTTTTCGGCTAGCGTAGCTTCCGCGT